>KZ308168.1:1807328-1833847 GCA_000376725.2 Ladona fulva
AGATATCGAATTATTAAAATCTTAAAATGAAACTCTCTATTACTTTTAGAAGGAAGTAGTGAAAAATAAAATCTCTGCAAGAATTATTTCACCTCTTATACAAATCTTACACTGCGAACAAAGGAACTTGAGAATTTTCAGAGAAAAGTTTACCTGTAATGCTCATCTTCAGCATGTTTCAAAGGTTTTTGCTCCCATTATCTCAAAGATATTTTGCTCCACATTTCTCCAACTTTCACGGTGACGATATATCTAAAAATTCTTTACCTAAAATGGATAAGTTTTGGTTTTCTGACACATTTCACCAAAATAACAATGGAGGAAATATAAAAAAATGTAGTTGAAATAAAATATTCCATCAATTTCTCAAGAATTTTATTTTCCTAATGTATAGCAAGAGAAATTTAGATACAGCACAAGTATAAAATATTTCATTTTTACCTAAATGTGGCAATCACGTTTTACATAAAACATGCAAACAAATATTTCACAAACATTTTGATCCATGGTCGCATACTTGTTAGATTTTTTATTTAGTTAAATAAACCGTTTAAGATATTCCGTGCACAGATTTAGATTATACATTTTAATAATCTTAGTTTTTAAATACTAAAACTTAGGAATATGAGCAGGAATTGCCGACACCATATTCTCGATGCGCAGTTGGTTTACCATATGGTGGAGGGAAAAAGCACCAGTGTCAAAATTAAAGCTTTCATTTGTCATTTCCAACTCTGCAGTAATATACCGATTACAAACAAAATGCAAAGATTAAAGTGTCTAATCTGGCGATGTTCACAAGAAAGTTTAAGAGAAATCCAAAATATTATACGATTATAAGGCTTCCTAACCACGTTATTATGAATATCAATTTATTCGGTAAAAATACAGCTGTAAATCTTAGAGCATCAAGCTTTAATCGATAGAAAGCAGCGATCGGCAAAGACATTCTTTATTCTAAATGTCAACTTAATTCACAACGATTTCGTCACAATTACCACCGCGTATAAATTTATCCTATGTAACTTACGCAAATGCACGTGAAGTTTATTTTTAGCATAAGAAAATTTGTCTTATTTTTTTAATACGGATCAGATTGCGAACAGTTATATTTCTATATCACGACAAATTATATTTTTCAAAACTTTCTTTGCTGAAGCCAAAAAAAAAATTGATCTTTGTCACTTAATGTCTTTCGGTAGTACGGATTACGCATAAAAATTATATAATACTAAAAATATGATAATACTGTCGGCACAAGAGCTTAAAATATTTTGAACTGATAATAGTAGACATTTTACAAATTTCTGATTTGACGGATACGCGACCAGTTTCAACTGAATCAATTCTCGGAAATTAAATTTTAAAGAGCTCTCCGTTAAAAATCGCGAAAAATAACATTTTTTCAGAATTGAAGTTGATTAAAATACCGAAGAGGTTAATCGCAGATAGTCAAATTTAAAAAGTTTTGCGTTATATTGTCAAGAACGAGATGAAACTTGCTAAAAATGGATACAAATTTTTGCTGCAAGATCATACGATTCATATTTACTAAACAAACTTAATATCCGTAACAAAAGAAAATGGACAAGCTATGCCGAGCAGAAAATAAATTAGTTTACCTCTCCTGTTATCGTGGACAGTATTTTCCAATTTCCACAATCCGAAAGTTGTGACCGTCTCTCTTTATCACATGAGATTTTCAGAAAGAAAACAATTTCAGCAAGCTCATTATATCCTTGTGCTAAGTTAACAAAAACAGTTTTCCAGCTAGATACAAGTATTTCTTTAAATCTTTTTACACGCACTATTTAATTACACCGTAAGTACTTAAACTATCGTACAGAGTAAAATATTGCCGCAATTATTTAACACTAAATTGAACCTAAGTACCGCACATAAGGAGTAGGTGCTAATTTTTGGAAGACTTNAGAGTAACGCATCCATTGATCCATTCGCACGATCAAATATCCTCTTAATACCTTCAATATAGAACTTCTGGACAACAGTGATAACATACTTAGCTTAGAAACGGCAATTTCGAAGAGTCAAAGGCCAAAACAACTTGAACAATCCAACGGAGTAGTCCTACTACCAGGTCCAGCTGCGCGGACGCGGGTCGTGCAGCACGATCAAAAAATGGCTTTCATTTTCGTGGTCGCAAAGATTTTTGAAATATTTCTGCTGGATATTCTTAAGATATCTTTAATGAATACTTTGATGCAATTTCCAGGAGACCATTTTTCTTAAACGAAAGATATTGTCTACTTTGTGTCAAATTTTGCCTGAAAAAAGCGTCCGCCATTTTGTGACGTAATTATTCCATTAAAATCCTTCCACAAGTCCACCATCTACTTAATTTATAAGACTTTCGAAGAAAACTTCAATCGGTCGTGTTTTTGGATATTTAGTCATGTTTGAGCCTCAGTAGCTACGTAACGGATATATGAGAAATGACTTACCATTCCATGATCAGCAATCATTTCTGTATATATATGCAAAGTTTCAGGTCTGTATCTCAAAAAAAGCCATTTTGGACTTTTGTCCGGCTTTTTCCGATTTTAGCCCACTGTGCAGCGGTGAATATCTGAAGCAGCATCACTCCTTTATCCTTTCGGGAACAGCTGAAGCACCGAATCTCTTCGGATGTATCTTCATAATAAGATGGTTTTGCTGTAGATAACTGCGAAGTATCTGAACGAAGACGTTTCTTGCAGACGAAGGCACGCTGACAGAAGTTGTTGGGCCTTCTGTACCCGAATGTCTGGATGTGGTTGGATGAACAACTTTGGGTGGCAGAGTCTGGCTGTTTTGAAGACTGGAGTTCCAATCTGCATTCTTAATAGCAGCTTTTGCTAGGAGACCAAAATAACATTTGAATGCAACTAAATTAAGAGTAATAGAAAAAAAAATATCGGATTATTTTTTAACCGGCAAGCAAGTTATTTCAAGACGCGATCTCATTAATGTGAAGGCAAGCAAATGGGAAGATCGCACCAGAATTCATAAATGACATTTGATTTGAATTTCGCGTCCGAGCGTCAATTTTTGGGACTTTTCGTCGTCTGGGGCGTATATTTAAAATACTTTCCTCATCCGTTTTTACGCTTCTTCCGTCCAATTCACACCCACGCCTCTTACTACAATATATCATGGAAGTCTTAATTTTACATGAAAGCTATTCAGTTTCCTGTTTAATGCTAGAGAATGTTAATAATATTCACAGTAATCAAACAAAATTTTATTTCATTACAGTATTTAAGTTTTCAAAAGTAAAATTGTTTTTACTGCCGCGATAGGCTGCACTTAGTGATTTAGACTGCCACAGATTTCACTGCCAAGGATTTTCAATAGGCTTAATTTTTCACAAATATTTATTCTTAACATTCGCATCAATTCTATATAAATTGCATCCATTACGAGAATTAATAAAACTGCACCTACCTTTCGCCGAACTCTTCTTCCTGGGCTCTTTCCGTGACACCGCTCTCCCTCCATTGGTTGAAATCTTGAATACACCTTCCGCAGTGCTTGAGACGTTGAAGTGAAGCGAGGAGGAACCTGGCAGCTTTGTGAAAGCGAAGAATGACGAAGCACCAGTTTCTCCTACAGTATACGAATCTTACCCAGACTTCGTCAAAGAAGAGTTCGACAGGTTAACCACATCTGGACAGCGGTGAAGATCTGAAGCAGCATCACTCCTTTATCCTTTCGGAAACCGAATGTCGTTGGATAAATCTTCATAATAAGATGGTTCTGCTGTAGATAACTGCGAAGCAGCTGGACGAAGTGGAAAGAACGTTGCTTGCAGACTAAGACAAACTCTTACAGCCTTTGTTAGGCCTTCTGTACCCGAATGTCAGGATGAGGTTGGAGGAACAAATCAGGCAGGCAGAGTCCGGCTGTTCCGAAGGCAGGAATTTCAATCTGCATTCGTAATTGCTGCTGTTGCTAGGAGACCAAAATATCATTAATTTCGATGTAACGAAATTAAGACGAAGTCTTATGGGAGTTTTAATATAAAATGGAAGCTATTCAGTTTCCAGTTTAATGCTAGAGAATTTTTAAAAATATTCTCAATATTAAAACAAAAAATTTAATTTAAATTATTTTTATTTATTATTATTTTATTGCACAATAAACAAACTGCGAATACTAATTTCAATAACCTGTCTCCATTCCCAATCAGATCTCTTTCCGCTAAATTTATTCCCTCACTCCGGACACTGACATCCTGTCTATGGCTGAATTTACGAAACGGATTGCGAGAATCAACTTAATGCCGAAGCTCCTTAATTTCATTGCGCCCTTCTCCATGAGGAGATTCTTTAAAAGTTTTCAAATCCAGTAGTCAGATTTGTTCGCAATACGAAAATGAACATCAAATTAAGATGTACGTAGATCAGTAGATCACGCTTCACGTTACGACTCACGACTATCTTTAAGTCTTTCCGATGCTGTATTCCTCTGCGACAGACCCTGACAAAGTCACGATCCACATACATTCTTAAAGCTAATATATATTTTTCGATCAAAGTGGTAAAAACCTCTTAGTATATTAAAAATGATCAACGACTTTAAATTAAATGAATATTACTTGGAGCGAATTAGCAGCAACAAGTTTGTGATCGCATTCTGAATACAATATTTCCACAAACCAATTATCTCTGCGGAGCGGATATCGCAAAAGGAGTTTAGTTTATGCGATTATAACTAATAAAATTAAGATTCAGCTCGATTTTAGTAAATNGACATTTTTTCTTTTCAGGAAAAGTGTAAATGAATATTCTACTATTATCGATTTAATCACTCGTGTAATTTAAGTAGATAAACTAGAATTATTCGAACAGTTTGCAATGTACTTAATAACCTCCATATCTTTTCCGCATTTCTCAACTACGAGAGCAAAAAAATATTCATATGTGAATAAATGACTGAACATACCCGACAGAGACAAAAAAAAATAAATAACAGAAATATATTTTCAGAAAAACAAAATGCTAGCAGATGTGTGTTCAATGTACGTATATTAAGCCAAGTGATTAAAAAGGATAACAGGTTGGTTTGGACGCAATAGCGATCAAAATGGCTGAAAATACATTAAACGGTTTTAAAACGACCCTGTACAAATAAGACTCTCTCACGTTTAACGAAATATCACAAAACTTCTCTTTTTAAAAAAATATTCGCACCAAAAAGGAAAACATTCTCAAGTGCGAAGGTATTTGAAATAAAGCCGAACAGTCGCAATTTGATTCCGCGAAGAAGTGTTCGGGGAGGATAATCTTCCTTTATGGAAGTTGCATAAGAATTTCGTGTTCATTGGACTCAGCTGAGGCATGGTAGCGGTCGTTGACAATTTACGAGAACGCAGAATGCGTCATAGTGTTTTACTTCTCATAACTGCATGTTATTTTCGATTCTCTCTCCTTTCTTCGCGTTACATAAGATTTGAAACGCAGTTCCTCTGAAACCTCTGAAATAAATATCGGACCACTAATTCTGTAAATTATTCTAGGAATGTATGTACCAAGGATATGCGTATTCTTTCGCAAATAATTCACTGTATTACACAGATCACTTTACTTTTACTTTTCCTGAAGGTTCTTCGACAGCTATGGTCATTTTGTACATGTGAGTTCCCACTGGAAATCGAACCCACGACCGCTATCACCAAAGATGAACGCGTTACTCACTTGCAATCCGGAGGCTTGCATGAAAGACATTTTATTTTTGATAATCTCATCGATGTCCCCTTGCATGTAAAATTGGAAGGAATCCATTTCAAGTGCCAGGAAGAAGAGTATCGGAATAAAATTGCAAAATATTTAGACAAGTACTAGTGATAATAATATTCAATGAGAATAATATGAATTCGCATAAGATCCAAGGTAGTGATTGAAAAAAGAAAGCAAAACATAATTTTGTGATAGGTAAGTAAAACTTAAGTCAAATAAAGTCGTAAAAATATGATAGGTGAGTAAAAATTTGTTGACATTTGTCTGAAGGGCCATTCCATGTCAAGTGGACCAACGTAGTTTTCCCGAGGCAGCGTATCCAAGCAGAGTAACGGTCCGATCAGAAATGAAGTTCTTACCGAAATTTCAGGTGTTTTATACACGGAGGACAGGGGGGCGACAAGAGGAAGGGTCGGAGGCGGAGGTCTTGAGTTCGTTGCCCCTTCCTATGTTTCTCCTCCTTGGAGTTACTCATCCAGTGGTTAAGGCGACCACTTCCAATTTGCTTAAGTCAAATGGAGCTCGTGTCACTACCGAAGTAATGCTACTTTCTCGTATCCGAACACATTCAAGTATTGAAATGCAAACCCAACTCAGTCAGCTCACGATCAAGTTGAAAGTTTTTTCTACTTTACTGTCTCAAAACGGATTTTGGAATATTTAGGTGATTTCTGAGGGGAAGGAAGGAGCGAAAAAATTTTTCTCAGGTCAACGATTTTGGATTTTATAGCAATTTGTTTGGCGTGCATATACTTAAACGATTAAATGTTATAAAGTGGGGCATGAGAATGATTATTAGCTGAAGCCGAATTAAAACTTAGCAAAATCAGCTTAAAAATATTATCACATATCATCAATCAACTTCACGTCTCTTACTGATTACGAAGTCACAGGTGGTTCACCTGAAAGAAATTGAATTTACACTTTAAAATGAAGTAAAGCGATCGAAAGGATTCAAAAAAATCCATCGTTGCGATAATGGAAAAGTCAATAAAGATATTCTTTGTCATAAAAGAGAGACAGACTGGAGATGTCTGCGACCCTAAGTGCAATGAATATTTATTATATANTGAAATAAACATAGGATAAACACGAAACTTTGCGCTTTATAACTACTGTATACAAAGTGTTGTAATAAAAAGTTTCATTTTCTTAAGGTCGTCCGTTAGTTTAAAAATTGAGTGCAAATATTGTGATTTTCGTTACGACGCCGAAAATTGGGTATATTCAGCTCACATTTACAAAAAAAGACCCTCTCGAAACTTTTCCAAATTACTTTTAAAAGAAAGTGCATGCTTTTATCTCTCTAAAAATCTAATTCTGGTTTTTCATCGCGGGCGTATAAGGCACGAGAAATCAGAATTAAAGTGTAGTTACCTCCGCCCAAAAATTGTGGCGCGAAAAAATTAAAGAAAATTAGAAAAATAAAAAAAAATACTTTTATCCTGTGGTAACGTGTATAAGTGTTTCTTATTCTTTTCATCATGAATAGCTACCACAAAGTTGAGGCCGAAGTAGTGGATTTTGTCACTTCCTTGTTTTATTTCATTCTTTTAAATAAAGAGGAGATTATCTTAACAGACGTTTAATGAAATGTAATTAAAAAACTCCTTTCGCTTCTCTATTACTATTCTCAAGTTATATCTCCACACTTGGTTATATTGAAATTACTAAGATAAATCGAGCACTCCTGTTAAAAACTTTCCGATTCCTAAATGAATCTTTAGCAAAATATTTCCTCAGTAACTAACCAGTCTTATATTCTCAAGAATTTAGGGCATTCACAAGTATTCTCAAGTATTTACAACTTCTTTGTCGCCACTCTCTGATTCTTTCTAATATTATGGCTCTGTAAACAATTGACTTTAGCCATCGTGAAAGCTGCTTGACAATCTGAAGACTGCATACTCTGGAGGGGGTTAAATGACTTCTGAGAATTTTATCGATGCTTCCACCTTTGATTGAGAGAGCTTAGATCTCCTTAGACGAGAGTGTCGGCGATCATGTCAGAGGAAGTCGAACCAGTATCTTTTATCTTGCATTATCCTTACCTTTGAGGTTATGAAACAAAGGAATAGATATAGACCTTACAAGGACTTACAACATGGTGCCGGAAACGCAGATTTCGACGTAAATTGGTATTTAGATTGACACCGAGAAAACAATAACGAATTCCCTCCATAATAGGG
Source organism: Ladona fulva (assembly GCA_000376725.2). Taxonomy (NCBI): domain Eukaryota; kingdom Metazoa; phylum Arthropoda; class Insecta; order Odonata; family Libellulidae; genus Ladona; species Ladona fulva. The sequence goes on from KZ308168.1 coordinate 1,815,256, forward strand.
TTTTATGAGAGGTAGTTTTCCCGTAAAATGACCTTAAAGTATTATAATAACCACATAATTGTAAATGTGGAGCGTTCAATAAAGATCCACAGCCTAAAATAGTGGCAGTAATGGGTTTCTGATTTTTTAGCGTAAAAAGCTTTCCAACCAGGCCACAGAAAAAAATTAAATATCTAACCCAGCTATCATGGGTTCGAGCACAGAAAATCCAGAAGTTCTAGCTTTTCTGCCCATGAGAATGTATTGTACCGATCTGCAAAAAATTGATGAACTTCGTGGTAAACTGCATTAATTTCTACGTTGCTAATTCACACCTTCTAACTACAGTTCGAAAGTGTGGTTTCTGTCCTTTCGGGAAAGGCATCAAAAAATTCAAAGAAAATTAAAGTGTGCACAGTGTACGGTATATTTTTATGAGAAGTGTTAGTAGCGATATGGCATCGAACCCAGGACCCTTTTGGGAGATGTTCTTATCGTTAATCTTACTATATACACGTAATCTTACTATATACGGTACACGACCACTAACGATACCTTGGGATAGGATTCTATAGCTTTCTAGGAAGTTCTTCAGAAGTTTTTTCTCCAATCTAAAATCAGTGATTATTTCACCCTTTAAATGAAAGTTAAAAAATAAATAAAATTGGAAACAAGTGCCCGTCTGATATTTCATTACGCCTAATTACGCTACGAGAGACAGAAATCCTCCCTCAGGTCGATCAAAGGATAACTTAAAACTAAATTAAATATGAATAAAAATATGATGTCGCTGTTGATTAAGGACGTCAGCAAACACAACAGTGGTTTTAGATATGTGGGAAGGATATTGGGGAGTCGGCAGTTTCCCAGAAAACGATCTTTTAATTTCATACCAACGCGGAAAGCTTTACCGAGAAGTAAAATTTTCAAGAATGAAAAATGGCATCCGTGACTTCCTCGTACATTATGGATTCAGATAAGTGTCCGATCGAAATTTTAAAGTCCATTTCCAGGTTGAAAATGAAGCAACGCGATCGAAAGCCTACTGATTTGAAAACGAACCTATTTCATCCGCTGATCTTTTCATCAGCATCGGTTTAATTGCATTAGCGTAAAACTATGTACTAGTCCGAACAAAAATGGATTTTCGGGAACCAGCGTTAAGCGGAAAACAAGACGTAACCCTTCTTAAATATTTATTAAGGTCTTATCCCAATTTTCCATTAAAGACTTCTAATTAAATAATGTAATAAAATCGAAAAATTCTGCCTTGACTTGGAGATTTCTATTCAACTTTGAAGCAACATGACTAACATTAAAGGGCTCCCGGATAGCCGAGTGGGCAACGCGTTCGACTTCGGTGCAAGTGGTAACGGGTTCGATTCCCGGTGGGACATACGTGCGAAATGACCATAGCTGTCGAAGCCCTTTAACCGATACTACTACCACTAACATTAAAGCGTCACGAGTTTAAAATAAAATAGATTCAACTATTTCGACTAATTAATTCTCTGAATTAATATCACGGAAAACTTTCGGAATCGACACGTTCTTGAAAAGGCACAGGAATTGATGGAATGCAATACAAGTGCTGAAAATAGAATAGATAGTTTTTGTTGGTTTTGGTGTTATAATTCCTTCACGTACGTGCTAAAGAGTACAAAAATTTCACAACGATCCTCCAGTTTGTAATGAAAGCGAGAAAGTCCACAACGAGGAAAGTGGTACGGTGTAGTCTGTCAAAGACTTCATTTCACTATCAAACTGCGACAAGAGCATGGAATTGTAATACAAGGAAATATAAACGAATATAATACATTTGGTCAATTTAACATAAAGATAATTCTGAGGTAGCGGAGATGGTTTCGGTCTTTACTTGGTGGTAAATCATAACGAAATATGATTGGAAAAACTTTAATAAATACTATACCACACAATTACATATAAACACACGACCGGTTTCGGTGCATCGCACCATTTTCAGGTGACCTGACCTATTCAATATTTCCAATCATATTTAATTCTGAGGTAATTTATTTAATATTTTGAACGAGGCAATTGGGCATGTTGAGAAGTGAAATATATATGGGAAAATAAGGTGAAACGATGAGTAAACGGAATGTATTCATAGTTTGCAAATCAATTTTCCTGTTGTGTTTTCCAAATAGAGTAATTTTTGTACGTGATGTTATTTTTTTCCCACTTTCGTATAGTTAATTTCAGCCAAATATTCTACAGGATTACACGGTCGCGTAGCAATGAAGCCCTCTTCCACTGGTAATAAACAGCCTTGCAGCGTAAAAATGACTCATCCGGATGAAGAATCATTGTACCAATAGATTCCGCTAAAGACAGGTTTCTGTACATATCATAAAAGGCAGGAAGAGTACTTAAAACTATTACCGAAATTACTGAGGATTACTATGGCACGAATTTCGTTTATTTAAAGTCCTTTTCTTCGCCGGAGATTATTACTTATTTCATAAATCTATTAATTATTTCCAATTTTAAATAGAGGTAGAAAGTGTAGGTGTAACTTGAAAAGCACGGGCGTGGAAGGAAAGATTCTCAAAGAATCATTTCGTGGTGTCTGCAGAGATGACCTTGCCTTGTGAGTTGGAAATTTCCCTGGCTTACTCTTTCACGCTATGAGTTAGATTTTAAAACTAAAATTTGGCGTGTTTTGACTTTGTTCGTTGACAAGATAATCTGCGTAGGGGAATACTTTAAACTGACGATTCGATCACCCGCCTTTTACCATGAGCAATGACGGACATAGCTCTAATATCAAGGAAAGGCATGAGGTATTGAAAACAGTGAGAGAGGTGAGCCCTCACAGATAAGGTGAAAGCGAAAATTCCCATGTTATCGAGCAGCCCTGCCTCTTCTACTCAGTTATCACACGTCTATCATCCTCGTAAGCCGTGCACACGGTGGTAATTAGTCCAGTATTCTATATTGTGCGAAGTGATTCCATCGAAACTCCATGAATAATTTTCTAATTTGATATGCTTTATAGGAAAAGAAATAGGATCGTAATTCAGGGAGCTGTTAAAGAATTTTTCTCCGGGATAGCCAACAGCGTCACGCGTTCGTCCTTTGTTCCATCGCATCGCCAAAATAGTCACACATTTAAAGCCCACATTCACAATATTTCTGTAAGTTACTGTGATTTCCGCACTCCGTAGCCAGTCGAAGTTCCGAAGCAGTGGTTAATAACGCAATAATATTCACAATATTTTAGTGCAGTAAAACCTTTATGTAATTTATTATCTTTATGGAAACTTAAAAAGATAAACGACAAATGAATATTACTCGGGAGCAAGATGCTTCTTTGCTTAGGATTTTATCCTTAAAAGAAAAAGTTATTTTATGATCCTATCAGTTGTGGACAAATGTTATTAAAATACGCCCTATCCAAAACTGTAGGTCCTGCTCCTACTAACCAATATTAATGTCAAGTATACCAACATATTTTATATCCACTAGTGAAATATTCCACCACAAAATGCATTTCAAGTATCCTGTCGATATTTATTTATTCAAATTAACCCTCATTTAAACTCTTCTTCTTAAACAACACAGACTCAGGATTCACTTCGTGGCATTCATTTAACAAAACGGCTTTATGACCTGATGATGTAGATTGGCCACGAAACCTGAGTTGTTCTGTGTATTTAAAAGGTGATTTCGTAAAAGCACTGTCATGAAGCCGTTTCCTCTTTAAGCTATCACTCGCGGTGTTCATCGAGTAGCTTTCGACTTTTTTTCACAGATATCATATTTATAGAATGAGTGGTTAAATAAAGTTTAATTCCCATCTAACTCTGAAATACAATGATAACTTTATTTACCCAGTTTAAGTAAAAGATATTAATTTACTGTGGTCGATTTTCCGAGGACCACTTCATATTACGCCCTGTGCCTTTTCCACCAAACAATTTCTAATCAAGCTGTCGTCAGAATAAACACTGAGATGTAGGGAAACATATAACGAAGTCACATGGCACCGGAAAAATTTCCGTTATGGTGGGGTTTCCGTAATACACAGGGTCCAAGTACAGGATAGTGAAAACATTTGACGCGAAGACGTCCGACCTGTTCCAAGAATGTCAAGTTAAACCTGAACAGTCTCCTCGAGGGAGAAACGAGGAAAATGGGAGAGACCGATCAGTTAAAGCAATGTGTACTGTGTAGAAGGAAAATGCTAAGCCGATAGAGGAAAATACGTTCTTAGCGTTTTACTGACACAATATCAACACACAGCATTATGTTAAATTAAATTACATGTTTTTAAGTAAGAAGTATTACTATAGTAAGTGTAATATTTACAGAAAATAATCATTGCTTTGTTTTCAGATTGCGCAATTTTTTTCTTCGTGTTGTTTACGTTCATTTAACAATTTTAATCTTAGTATCAATTTTATATCCGGCAAAGATATCTAATCTCTTCAATACAATAAATAATCTCTTCTTAGTTTATTCAGTATTTTTTAGCTTAATGCATGAAGGAAAAGCTGCTCCACTTTTCTACAAAACTGACGATGGAGTGATAGATTTTGGTCATTCCCAAAATCCAAAGGAAGTCCGTCGTGCCAATCTATTTTATCAATTTTATCTGTATTTTCCCGTAAACGATACCCTTTTTTCGAGTGAGATATAACTATGAGTCTGCGCACAATCTTTTCACAGTCGCTGAAACAGAGGGGTTGTGGAATGATAACATGGGAAATGGTGTGTGTGTATTTAAAAAAAAGCGAATCGTGACTCAAAACCGGCTACTTTCTGAAAATAAAGCGCTGAAGGAGTTCTGTGGAGCGACAATGTGGGGATTATAGGTCTGATTTGTTTCAGACGCAAATTATGTCATCCACGAAGCGAAAACATTAGAAGCGGTGTCCCATAAAATCCTTGTCACAACTTAAGAGGTTGTTTTCTCACAGGCCAATTATCTTTCCCATGTGGCAACGAAACAATAATTAACTACCAACAGCATATTCATGCACAAACCAGGAGTTCGATGAGTACTAGGTGGAATCTATGTGTGAAAACTTAACTATGAAACGCTATCCGATAGGCACGTCCTAAAGGAATCTCATCCTCTTCAAAAATACCAGTCTTTGGTTGTCAAATTTGTGCACGCAGTTCGTTGAGTTCCTTGAGTTGAGTTGAGAGAGTTGAGAGTTGAGCGCACGCAGACCCCGGCGTAAGTTAGATTAAGTAAATAAAATTAAGTAAATAATCAGGAGGATACTGTCGGAAAGAAGATAGCTAGACTTTCCTCTATGGAAAGACTTCGATGGTATGGTATTATCACATCCCATAGACTTGGGAGAAGCTTTGATGTGATGGCACTAAAGACCTAAAACAAAAACTTAAGTGTTCTTAAGTACTATCTCTACCTTTTGTTAAGTCCATGTGTACTAATATTCCCAATTCATAGCCTTTTCTTTCGTTACCTGGTAACTCATCCCACCCTTTATGTCATCTAACATCTTCTGTCTCTGCCTTTCCCTCTGCTTTTTCTCTTGCATTCTTCCCTCAATTACCTTCTTCAGCAATCCTTTCCCTAAAAATATTTTATCCATCTATTTCCACCGCTACGCTTAATTACTTCGATAAAAACCTTCTTCTCCTCAAATGCTAACAATAAACTATTTTGAAAGTTAGCCGTCAAAGTTAACAAAAGTCGAAGACGGGTCGGTTTTGAGTCAGAGGTACTCTTTCACTGAAAGAGTACTCGGATCATACGGCACGTCAAAATGAGTCGGTGGGACTGAAAATGAATCGCTATGACTAGCCTTGAATCGGCTCATCCGCCGAGCCACAGGATACGTGCTAATCGTAATAGAGAAAAGCGTCGAAATAACAATTGTTCTTGCGCATATAGGCTGATTGGTTTTTTGTGTTTTTTCAAATTCTGAAGCGAGCGTAATGTGCTTAGATGCCATTTAAAAAAAGTATTATTCCGAAATAGTTTGACTCACACCCTGTACCACTATTTAAGATCTCTAATCTTCTTTAAGAAAATGAGTTGCTTAAAAGATAAAAACTTATAGCTAAATCATATTCTAGTTAAAGAAACCCAAGTTAGGTTTTAGCCGTGGTAAATAAAGACCAAAAGAACAAAATTTATATAGAGTTAATAAGTATTCCTCCTCCTGGGAGAAAGATGTGGCATACTGTAAGGTCAGTATGCTCTATGTTTATGCCCCTAAAAAATTCGTATAAATCGACGTAAAATTCGACGCTGGTAATGCTTCTCTGCCTGCCCGTCTATCAATGAAGTAGTCACCTCAATGACGAAGTCACCAATAAGCCAGAATGAAGCTTCCACGCGTTCTAAGTGGTTTGTGCATAGGTTTCGAATACCCTCTGCACTGGAGAGAAACGGCTTATCGCGCTTCGAGAAATCAGGGGGCCCCGTCAAATTGCTGTGATTTGGAAAATAAGTCAAACGCCAATGGGCCCCGAATCTTCGGCATACACGCAGATAAAATGTACTGCAGACTATATCCCGAATTCAAGTCGTTTCATAGATCCATTCCGAGTTAGGCTGGATTGATTTCACAAAATAACTATCGCAGTAAAGATCAGTATGTCGCATAAGCACGCACGGTGGAAAATAATAATATAATAAAATGTGGGAAGAATTTAGCCGACGTCCTGATATCTCCTACGGTTTCGACGGGAATGCGGAATGCACAAAAGATTTGTTTTGCAGCCATGCGCTCGGGTGGAAAGATATACATTAAAGGGATGTAAACCCCCGCTCAAATTAGCCTTGATCTAAGATGCAAGATGCTTTGACGGTTACTGGCTAACTCATTGGAAAAGCAATAGGGAGATTCGAATACGAAACTTTGTGTCAAGGTAAAATATTTTTTTCATCGTGAATTTCATTACTAATTGTTGTAAAGTCAGTCGTCACTAAAATACGTATTCTTAATTAATGCCTAATTGGGAATGTTTATCACAAACTCAAAATTTTTAAAAGACAGAATGATCAGCGGTCACCGAGATCCCTGTTACAAGAAGTAAGACAAGTAGGAAAATATGTGCCGAAATTATTCGGTGTTGATGAAGGCGTATTTGTTTTAATTTCTGAAATGGTATTTTCATTCCTAAGAGAAAAAGAACTCTTATATACCAGGTCCCGAGCGTTGTAAATATATAATCAGATAAATATAGAATTTCCTTCGTTTAGGATTCAAAAAGGGAAAATTATTTTCCGTAAGCACAATACAGATATTAAAAGGTGCCTCTATTAGTATTTGTTCCGACGAAAGCTTGATTTTAATTCGCCGGGTGAAAAGGGCAGATGACGTCGATGAAGTGGTTCTCGGAAAGTCGATCACAGTAATTTAATATCTTTTTGAGCTTTTTATTTTGAATTTCAGCGTACATCAGAGTTAGATAGCAACTAAAATACATTTCACCACGCGTTCTATATACATATATACAACTATTTTTGAAAGAGAAACGCCGAAATAGACAAGATTAACACCGCGTGCAATCGCGCGAACGATTTGAAAACAAGAGTTCCAAAGAGGGGAATTTTTCGGTGTTGCCGGTTAGTCAGAGTAAGTGCTGTTCCTAGTAGTTCCCGTGAATGCCACTTGCCACAATGCCACGTAAAAATGTGCGTTAATTTATTCCGCCACTGTACTTTTTGATAATTTAAGTTTGCATAAATAGAAAATTCATGACGATTATTGTAGTGACAACTTTTAAGAACGTAAAAAGCGTCAATTTTTATTCATCCTGTCTCAAATTTGGTGGATTTTTACAAAAAACATTTCGTTCTTCATTACGGAAAATAAAATTCTACATTTTCCAAGGGTAAAGAATTGACACGGACACACTATTTGGTGTTAGAATGACGAGAATTACTAATTTAAAACTTTAATTTCTGTGAATGTAAGACTTGACCACAAAGAAAAACAAAATTGTCAATCAAAAGGTTACATTCACGTTACATCTTTATCAATGGTGCTCCTTTCAATGTTTTCTTCTAAAATACTTCTGCAAACATCTATCTTATCTTATTCATTTCTTGTTTGCTGTTGGTAAAGCACTTTGATGAGCAATTTCATAGTTAATCCGAAGTCTTAATTGATTAATCAAAATTTGGACAAGTTCATGTTTCAAAATAGTCTTACTTCACAACTCCTCAGACAAAATTACTTTAGGCAGTTTTTTAATGTTTTATTGAACTTAGAAATGAAAGAACTTCATGTTAAAATAATAATAATGAGTTTTATTTAGCACAAACCCAATCGTTAATACAAACAAGATAATCATGTATAAAATGCTTAATTACAGAATTAACATGCAAACAAAGAAAAACCAGAATATCACAAGAGAAAACCATAGAATTAGCTTATGAACTCACAATAGAATTAAACCATAGTTACAAAAGTAAAAAGATACCAAAAATTTACAATAAAGTACTAAAATAAACAGTAGGAATTCATATAAGAGTAGAGTAGTTGAAATCTCATTTTCAAAAAGACATTTTCTCAGCTTTCTTTGAAAATTTGTGAGTCTTTCACATCTGTTTGGAGGGAATTTTAGAGCATTATTCCTTGAAAAAATAAAGAATTCTGATTGAGTAACAAAAGGAATATCACTCCCTCATTATTTTTCTTTAACATATTATTTAAATATTAACCTCCTTTTTATGTTAGCACTTGATTTTTAAGACCTTGTTCAACTCTCTTAGTTTTCGAAGCGTTTGTATGGCACATTTTAACAATATTTGCTTTATTTTGCAGTATTTCTAATCTATATTTTCCTTTTTGGCTATTTAGATACAAAAGAAGGGCACAGTAATTAAAATCTGGCAGAATAATACAATTATATACCACTTTTCTTGTGCCAATAAATCAACTAATAACTCTACCCAGGAAATTTAATATATTTGCAGACATAATTCAAATGCAGATCAAATTGAAATTTTCTATCACTCCTAAGCATTTCATTGACATCAAAAAATTAAATAGCATATTCGTTAACTTGGACTTTAATATCTTCAAAATACTAGTATTGGGTGCAATTTCTGAGGAACATAGCACTTGACTTAGTTTAGTTTTAATTTATTTACTTAAAACCATTCCTTTGGTCATCCTCAAATATTTTCCAGTAGGTTACTATTATATAATCATGGTTTTGTATTGCAACTGCACTATTATCATTATTTTCTCTGCACTTGACTTTCTAAACTTGGGTCTGCCATATATAAAAAATACTGCAGTTTCGTAGCAATTTAGGAAACTTAATTTTATTGCAATTTTTTGCAGACAGACTTTGCAATTTCCACAGAATATTACTTTAATGTATGACGGAGAATTCATCTAGGCTTACATTGAGACAATTTGAGGCAAATTTATGTCTCACAATATTTAAAAGGAAAAAGGTTGGGTTTAGGTTAGGAAAGAGAAAATCTGAAGTCATAATTGGAAAGGTATTGAAGGGTTGTGAAATTGGTATTTGTTAGAGTGAATTTTGGATCCATTTACCTTTTATCTGCACCTGCTGGTGTATTCACCTTCCTTTTAATTTCTGCGGAGCAGTTTTGGAGAAAATTGCAGGGAGATTTTGTCTGCACCTCTGTGATAATCAGTCTTAGCTTTGATCTGAACTGACAATCACTGAAAAAGAAACAATATACACTGAAATCTTGATCTACTATTTTTACCAAAATTAATTGTAAATATATACAGATTTGATGCTTTCCTGGTGAATAGCTTGTATAAATAAACTCGACAAAGCGGCGAATCACTTTGTAGTATTCCATGACAAAATGGTGAATAAATTTAGCCACTTTTCAAATGTTGTGCAAAGTTGATTTGAATAAATACACCATTTTCTTTTTGAAAAGTGGCTACATTTATTCACCATTTCAGCTTGTATAAATTTTTCTTGGGTTAACACCAGATAAGTCGAGGTGACAATGAAGTCGCCATCGTTTTGATGACCAACTCTGCCATCTTCTTCAGGGCTGCNACCTTTAGTTTCTATCTACTGTTTGCACCAATTACCTTCATTAGTTATCTGAATTAAGTTAATCAAAGTCATTTATAATCAAATAATACAGTGATATCTTAATTAAAGTTTATTACCAGACCAAGGGAAGTTGATTCTAGAAGCAGAGAAACATAAGATGCAAAAAGAAAAATGCGTAACTGTTTTTGCACAGAATAGTATATCGCCCAGTAGTTTTAAACAATTAAAAAGTAGAAATGTTCTGGTTAACCCTCCATGAGATAGGAATTCTCAAAAACATTCTAAACTGCGCAAATATTAGTGAAAAGAGAGGTAGTGTTGCTTTAATGCTCCTTATCAGTAAAATTAGCAATTATTTTCATATTCTCACATGTTTTACGTGGAACTGATTGCAGGTGGGGACTTAAAACACGGTACTTAAGACGCGGGAAATCATTACACATGAAAACTTTAAAAGAGGATAATGTATAAAAGAAATTGATGTTTTTGAAGTTGGGACCTCAAAATTACAACTTTTGAGCCAGGAAAACATTTTAAACGAGAAAATTAGATCGAGATTTCAGTGTATATTTTAAGTTAACATCTGTAAGATGGTTTACTTGCTAAAAATGAAGGAGAGTTAAAAGTTGAAGTACAATTTGTTTATAATATCTTCCAGAGAAATTAATGATCTCAAAGGAATTCAAGTGAATAACTATAAAAAATATGATTTTAATGCCATTACTAATAAAAATAATTGAAATTATAAAATAACTTAACTATTGGACTTTTATTAAATTTTGAGAGTTGAATTAAAAAGAACTTTTGGTTAGAATACATATCCTTTGCTCATACGCCACAGCTATTTTGCTTTTCTGCAATGCAATGGATAGTCTATTACAGATTTTTGCTTTAACTATCTTAAATTGGTATGCTCACATATATACTCACATGTAAGACACATTTTCTTAATAAAAAACTTAGCTTCAAAAGGTGAGTGGATCTTAAAGGAAGGAGGATATAGTTTTTAATCGGTATTACTTCATTTTATCAAAGAAATAGTGATCTAAAAAACTGATGAGAAATAGAGGGCATATTGTGGATGAATCAGTTCTCTGGATTGATTTGACATCATTTATGCTGAATTAAAAATAGGGAGCAAGTCTAAATGTATGCAGCGTATTTAATGATTAAATTATACAAATTATAGGCTATAATATGTCTTCCAATTATTATAATGCCATGGAATAACTATATCCTCTTTTGAGACTCAACCTATGTTTTTCACTTCAATTTTTTAGGGATAGAAATGCATTTAATAAGTAGATACAGAGCCAGGAAGTCCTATGGGTGCAGGGAGTGCATCGCACCTAGGCAGCAGCATATAGAGTGCAGTAACAGATGCGTAGTCAACGTAGTATTATTACAATAACAATATTTGTTGTTTTCTCCTTGATAGTTATGACTTAATGGTTTTGCAAATAGAATTCACCTTTTGGCAAATAAAATATTTTTACATACGTATTACATTTAAAGAAACAAAATAATGCTAATCACATAGTCAGAAATTAAAAAAATTAATATAATTCATACAATTACATACAGGAGAACTGACATATGTAAAATTACATAGTTTTTGATATTTTACTATGTAATTAACATTATTTGATCTTCTTTAAGTATAATATAAACGTAAATGAACTTGATTTGTAAAAGAATGAATTTAATTAGAAAAACCTTCATCTAGGGAAGACTATATAAGATAACTCATGACAAGAAAGGAATATTTATTCAGTGGATTCAATCGAAGAATTGGAATCAATAAAAGATGTTATAGAACTAAAAATAAATCCTCTGGTTTGGAATATAACTTTACCAGAGATTTGATCAGAGTATATCCTAATTTGCAAATACCTTTGCGTGTTTTATTGTCACTTTTGGTGATTTTTCATGCTTGTAAGTGATTATTCTGGAGTCTCAAACTGTCCAAGAAACTATACTGATGATCCAAGACAAGCTAAAAGATTTAATCAGCAGAGAGAAATAAATTTGTGATGGACTTTGATGATATTGTACTAGAATTTGCAGTTGAGATCTCAGAATGTACATTTTTAATTTAAATGTTATTCAGTATTTGCCTCCATTCCTTGAAAACTTGACCATTTATGCTGCAATACACTTTTTATTTTAAACTTTCATATTTCCTTAGGAAAAATAGATTTTATACTAATTATATAGATCTAAGTTATGTGCATTGCGATTTATTTTTATTAGAACCGTTCTTATGTAGTGGTGAAAAACGTATTTTTCATACAAATTATTTGTATAGGAATGATAAACGAAAGTAATGTGAACTATTAACTCATAATGACAATTAACTATGTGGAATATGAATAATTAACCGATGTTTTGTGACCGTTGTAAGCTGAGGAACAATAATCTGTTCATCATAAAATGCAGTTTTTCAAAGTCTAACAAAGTAATTTTAACCAGCAAATCAGGCAAAGTATGGTTAAGGCATTTAATTTCAAGGGGCTGTAGGTTACTAATTAAGAAGTTCTTTGACAAGTGAAAGAATAGAGAAATGTTCATTCCATTGCTGTTGATTGCCTTAAATAAGCAGCTTAATGTTTGGGCCAATTCCTAATGTTACCACAAAATTATCAAGCATGCTTTGTGTAAATGCCATCCAGGACTGAATTCTTGTCATTTCTAATTTATTTTGTCTATCATTACTAAATCATCATCAGATCAAGAGTACATATCTCATATCGTCAATTTATCTTCAAATATTGCAATATTTATTATTATCTCTTATTGGAAATAAGGAATTATGGAACATCTAATTATATCATTTACACAGCGGATATGATCCAAAGAATTCTGTGTAAAAATACAGTGTAAAAAATGGATACAAGGTATGCAGAAAAAAGGTTATCAAATTCTTTTATAACCACCACAACAAAAGGCCAATAAATCCACCCAAAATAAAAGAATAACTTTATTGCACAACCAAGGAATATGGGTTTTCACATTTGACTTTGACACAAATTCATAATAATACAAGTAATTCCTCATTATAAAATGATTTTTTGATGTTACGCAGGAAAAAATCATCAAAAGATGATTTGCAAAGGTTTTATTTCGAAATAGGAAAGATTTTGTGGATTTTTCTCAAGTATTCGTCGACTTTATATTCTTTTAATTGGAATTTTGTATTTAAAGGTCTACTTACACATGAGTAAAAGGTGCGTGAATTAAGTAATGGCAACGTAGTGTTAGATCTGGCAACACTAAGTAAGCAGGACTTAGGTGGGTGGTAGATGAACATGCAGTACACTTTAAGTACGAGTTTGAATTTGCTACAGTCATTTGGTTGTCTGCAGCAATTTTCCTCGTAAAACAGTATTTTATGGCGCATTCTAAATTGAGCGACAGCAGACAAATTTCAATCAGGTTTTGCTTCAGACTTGGGCACAGTGCAACGGAAACTTTTGCAAAACTTCCGCAGGCCTATATAGACAGTGTTTTGTCAAGGGCTCAGGTTTTTCAACCTTTTGAGTGCTAATCATTTCCTCCAACAGAATCTCACGCTACGTGCATCTATTTGAGGCATTTAAATACCCCCAGCGTGCCTGAATTTCAGGAGCTTTAATTGCTTCTGCACTGTGTTATATAATTCATTATATATCATGAACTAAAAGAGATAAAATGTTCAAATAAAAAACAATATTCAGTCAGAATTGGCAGCAAAAACGTAGAAGTACCTTGGGTTGGAATCGAGGAAAATGGTCTTACAAAAATGTAATTTTTAAGATAAAAATATTATAAGTAATGTTATTTTATTCAAAAAGTAATGGTCATGATTATAAGCAGCTTCAATTCATATTTCATTGTAATTATAGATCCTTTACTGTTTTATTTTCACCGTTATAATACAATACGGTAAAAGAAAGATAATTTTTACTAATCTGATCGTGTTCACTTTTATTTACTCACACAGGGTACTAATGCAATTTCCCGAGATATGTTTTAAGGTGCGATTTTTCATACGGAATTGATTCAAATTGACGGTACAATATATATCTATTCTAAGCAGGTGTTATCATTTTGGCAGACTCATCTTAAGAAAATATACTTGTGGCTCTACTCTTAGTCATCCCTTTCGTGTACTTTTGGTAAGGACGCTTTCCTCATTCATCTTGCAACAAAGCAAAGGCAAGCAGAATACGTTTCACTTTCAAGGTTGCAGCCCATCGGTCCTCAGATCAGACAGACAGAAGTTTTGAGGTAAGGGGGACCTTTTCCGTCAACTAAGATGTTGTTCACTCTTGGGGTGCGAAGCAGGTTAAAGATAAGAATCTAGAGGANGAGCTTGCTTATGACCGCTTCCCCTTAGTTGGTCTTTCCCCACTTCTACGAACCCAAGATAATCTCTAACATCGGAGGATTCTTTCAAATTTCCAAAACATTTTGATCAAACTTATAATTCTTCCACAATGACAAAATACTTACCTGTAAGCCTGAAAAGTGAAAATGAGGTCTTACATGATGAAATGAATAAAGCGCATAAAATTAAAAAATAATATTATTGAAAAATTATACTCTAATAATTTTTTTGCGTGTGAAATATCTCAAAACATGGGACAATGCACAATCCCACCCCACCACATTCATCGCACATGTATCTTGTTTCTCTTCTTATTTTTGCACACCACACATGCTTTGCGTGGTAAACCAGACTTACAAGCATCTGACGTAACAAGTTTAGGAAAATGACGACCAGAAAGCCGCAGAGGAACATCTTCCTGACTTTCTGCCACCACCTCTTCCTTTAGGCCCTGCAAATCTTTCCACCATCTCCCGAATGAGGGAGATGTGAAATTTTGCCATCGGAATCTTTTTATTATTAGAAACACAATGTAGCACGCGAGCGTTGAATACACTCATGTCCACAAAATGAAAAAAAAAAAAATTTTGTACCACTTCACTGTTTCTCGTACCGACTCTATTGAGCTCAAAATCATATATTTTTTGTCCACTGCGCCCATCCTCTTATTATAGTCCAATACACAATTTGGTTTTATATTTTTTTTGCCCATTTTGTAATCCACTTTTGAGGATTCTAATATACGGGAGTCGTGGCAAGTTGAGAGCACCCATACCTCCCTCCTATCGCACCACCTCAATGCCAGAAGAATGTCTGAACACATGAATTGTATATTTCCTTTTTTTAGCTTCTCCTCCATTTTTGGCATATGCTTCCTATTCTTTCTCACCGTTCCACATGCATTCGTCGTCTTATTATGCAGCCATAAAAACAAGGCTGGGCTTGAATACCAGTTATCTACGAATAGCATATGCCCTTTCTCAAGATAGGGCTTTATCAGTGTTCCCACAATATCCCCTGATTTCCCCAGCTCATATCCCTGTTCATCAATGTCTCTTGTTTCACCCGTATAAACGATAAAATCTAAAATATAATTTGTCTCACAGTCGCATAACACAAAAAGTTTTATACCAAACCTACTCCGCTTTGTTGGAATGTATTGCTTGAACATTAGTTTCCCCTTGAAAAGTAACAAACTTCCATCAATACATAAATCCTTATGGGGATACAGTCCATTCCTATGTAAATGCAGTCCTTACGGAGTCAACTACTAGCCTGATTTTCTTTAGTCTATCACTGTCTGTTGGCGCGGAATTGTCACTAAAATGCAGCAATCTTAGTATCAGCATGTATCTGTCCCTGGACATTATAGCTGGGAAGGCAGGAGTCGACAATAGCCAGTCCAATACTCTTCCAAGTCGAGCTTCTTCATCCTCGGCATTAGGAGTGAAACTGCCAGGAAGCAATACAATTCTGGCACGTTTGTCTCCGTCCATCTCTTGAGTCGAGAAAATTCACTTTCCCCTGAATGCCCTTTGGAGTAGTGGTACAACTTGTTCATTTCCAAAACAATTTCTGATACCAATTTCTCCGAGAAAAACAGTTCAAAAAATGTGAAGGGTGAACAGTCATTATTCAGGGGTGACTTTATTCCGGAATTGGAAGAATCAAAGGGATGAATCTTTGGCACCAAGTCCTTATTTTCCCACGAAATCTCCTCTAGTTTCCTCATTTTCGGCTTAGAAGGAACTTCATCCTCGTCTTCATCTTCAACATCAACTTCGTCTTCGGAGTCTAACTCGACCAAAGCAAGCGACATAATTGCCCTCAGACGCTTCCCATCCAAACCCTGCGGAGACTGGATACAGGATATCAGTTGGAAAATGCAGGATTTCTCTGACTTCTTGTTGTAATTTAATAGCATATGGTTAACACAAGTCAGGTCTATCTCAAGTCTGTATAAATCGTAAACTTAAGAATCATGAATCATTGCACCCTTAAGAATTACGTATGATATTATTTCATAATTCTCGCAAGAGAGAACAGATGTTTCTTTGTATGAGAAGTACTGCTCCTCAGCATATTCTTGCAGCTCACGCCTCACCACCTCCACGTCTCCATTGGCAATGGCTGCGTGTAACACCTTAAACTCCTCTGAATCCATGGCAATCAGCTCTATTTTCTCGAGTTCTTGTTGTCCGGAGGATGTCTCCTGTGAGAGAATGAAACCTTGAGCTAGTACAACACATGAAGGTGTATTACGCCAACTTATTAGTCATTCTGAATGCTAGGGGCAGTAAGTTCCTTGGAATTGTACCCTCAAACAAATCAGAAGGTCTCTTCCCTTCCCTCATAGGATCTTGCTTTGGGAAAACCTTACCACCATAATTGAATCTTAAGTTTCAATTCACTACCTCTGAGGAAATCACCATGCCTATTTTTTCCTAAATAACCATTCCATTTACTGTATTTATATTATTAGAGAATTATCACAGCAAATGTTAAAATTCTCCTCTCTTTAACCAGTTTAACATTACAGTATATATCCATGAATACGACAACCTTTAAATACAAAATTTCTATGAAAATAATCTAGTTTAGAAACTTTTTATTATTAGTTTAGTCTAATCTAGAGAAGTACAAGGGTCATCCAGAGTCCTAGCAATTTCAAAATAGAAACTTCACAAAAATAATCAAGATGTTTTTCTGCGTGTTTCACTTTTATTTTCTATAAAAATTATTTTAATAAATACAGTAAAACCCGCTTAACGTAGGGTATAAGTTGCAATAAGTTTGAGTGTTAAACAAAACAGCATTAAATGAGGTCGTCTTTGTATTTAAAAAATGGGGATGAGTGAAGCAGAACATAGATCGACAAAATATATCGCTTTTTGATTAATTTATTCTTCAATAATTCTTTATTGGATTAATTATGTATTCATTTATTTCTGATATCGGTTTGTGATCCTAAAGCACTCATTAAAATGAGAATAGTTAAAGAAGAGGATGGCTATTCATCATTTGATATCTTTAATTTGTGAAGAAGTCATCTAATGTTGTTTGCAATTTCCTGTTTCGTTCAGCAATCAGCTGTTTATAGCAAAACATTGCATCAATTAAAATTTGCCTTTGAACTTATATCAAAACTTAAATTATTTTGGGTCGTTTGGATTTGGTAGCACAAGTGTGAGCTAGTTTATATCTGCAGTCATTCACAAAATTAAAAGGAAACCATCTGTTTTGGCTCTCAGTTGTGTCGGGTGGCAGATTAAACCCTCCTCCCCTCTTGGGAAACAATAGTTAGTCACCTCGGATGCCTTCCCCCCCCACTTCATTTTCAAACCTCCATATATATAGTGCTTGCTCAGCCAACATGCTTTGTTCTGATGATGATGCTACGGCATTGAAACCGGTTAATAACTGTGTGTGTTTTTTGAATTGTGGAATTGTACAAGTTTTATAAAAAAAAAAAATTTTGTGGTTTTAGATATTACTCACCATTTAACATCTACAAATCTCTTTTTAATTACTTATTTATTTCACTCTTAAAAGTAATTCCCATATTTATTTCACTTATTTACTCATTTTAACTAAGATTTTATCTGGATCAACCCTTAAGGGATTTTAAAGTAGAAGACCACTTCGAATTTTTAATAAACCTTGATTTTATGCAGTCAGAAGTAGTAAAAATTTGAATCAGCAATGGTGCAAAATAGCCTTGGCTGTCGACGCACCTCTAATTTAACTCTACTACTAGTTTCATTCCAGCGACATGGTTTGCAATTACTAAAAAGTGTTTTACCCATGCGCATGGATTCAGTTCATAGACTCAATATCTTGAAAAAATGAAAATCATCAACTTCTCAGGTTTGCGGTGTTAATTTTCAACGAATGCGAATTTTATTTCATACTATACTGTTTGTCACTCTTCTTTTCCCACTCCCTATCCTGTTACTTTCTCTCCCTTTCTTATTTCTTGTGTTTCCTGACTTATTATTCTTTCCTCTTCCTTGATATCTATGAATTCTTTAATGATTTAATGCCTATAATGTCTTTAGTTTGTAATTATTAATAATTTTTGTAACTTATCGCAATTTTTTCTGTATTTTTTTGTTGAAATCATTTGCTACTTTCAAGACATTCTAACTTGTTGACAGTGAATCATTGTTCATACATTACAGTCATGATTTTATTGACAAAATATGATTACTGATATGTTTTATATACGCATATATG
>KZ308168.1:1854147-1867711 GCA_000376725.2 Ladona fulva
GGCCGTTCAACTCAATGCGCCTTTGTTTATGCAAAATTTGCAACTGAAAATCGAAGTTAGGCAACCACGCAACACACGTGCATTGCCATACATATAGCGGAATTTTCCACCTAGAAAAATATTTATCTCGTTTTTTTTCACAAGCAATTTAATTTTTCTGCTATTTAATTTCATCTTCTTATCTCCCAGGCATTCTTTACCTTTCCGTCAACGTTTATTAAAATATACGTTAGGTAGGTACTCCAGTATCTATTGTAGTACTAATACACGTAGGTTATGGAGTCTCAGCTTTAACTACAAGTGTCTTTGACTTGGCCCTTTTATGTGGTATCAGTACCAACAGGAAACCCGGAAGAAAAGTGAAACATCGATCATAGCTTCGATTCCCAGAAGGCCCAAATACTCAATTTTTTCCGTAAAGTATGCTGTTTTGAAAAAACATTCGATCGGGTTAACAGAGACGTGTTGTGGTCAATAATGGAGAGAAGAGGATTTCCTAAACATTTAATAAAAGTTACTCAGAGCTTATATAGAAACACCAGAATTGTGATTGACACTGGGAAACAGATGACTCAAGAAAGTACCATTAACCAAGGTGTTAGGCAGGGTTGCAGTATGTCACCAACTTTGTTCTACCTATACATAGATGACCTTGTAAGGAAATGGAAGATATTGTAGCGCCAGGCATAGAATTGGGACCCTCTAAGTATTTAAACACATTGCTATTCGCTGATGATCAGGTTATTATTTAAGATAGAGAAGATAAATTACAAATGGCGGTTCACAAATTACATCAACTGAGTAAATATATAACCTAAAAATTTCAATAGTTAAAACAAAAACCATGGCATTCATAGGAAATAATACAATAAGAACAAAAATAGTTACAGAAGGTAAAATACTCGAACAGGTATCCCATTTCCATTGTTTAGGATGCGATATAACATATGAAGATGATAAAGATATTACCAATAAAATGGACAATTTTCAGAGAATAAGTGGGACAATTATAAGAGCATTAAAAGGTAAAACAATGAAAGAAGCCCAAATTAAGTACTGTAAGGTGATGGCAGTCACTACAATGTTGTATGGGTCAGAATGTTGGACAACAAAACAAAAAGAGCTTAAACAAATAGAGTCATCTGGAATGAAATTCCTTCGAGCAGTAAAGGGGTGTACAAGAAAAGATAAATTAAGGAGTACATCTATAAGAGAGGAACTAGGTGTTAGGCGATCTTAGATAAGTTAGCAGAGTACAAAAATAAATGGAAAGAACATGTTATGCAGATGCCTGGTAAGAGGTTTACAAAGAAGGCTTTGGAATCTAGGCCTTAATGTTGGAAGACCTAGGTTAAGATGGTGATGTAAAGCCGGAACAGGCTTTAAGCCTAATCCTGGAAGGAAGAAGAAGAAATAATGTTTCAATTGTATGTACGAAAGGCATTGGATAAACAAAAGCATATTCCAATGGAACTATAAGAGTAAAGCTCGAGTAACGGGCTACTGATATTGAATTAATTGAGATATTAAGGGTCTTTTCCAATTGATTGACATAGACGCCTGAAAAAGAACCATACCAATTATACATGCCATACATATTATATACCAGAATACACACTAAAATAACATCCTGCATTCCGCCTTCGTTCTAATATTAAATTTGCAAGGCGTCTATTTTCTACGACGCAAAATATAATCTGGTTGGTGTTTCAGTGGTCAGCTCTTAACCAGAGGTCAAGTTGACGATTTCAGAGGCTCCTGCCTCTAAAAGAATTAATTTAAATGCATAGATTCAACTGCCAGAGTAAGCCATGCAATGTTTTCGATCAAATATCTCATACCCTACATTTGATAAATCAAGGTACGAAGCAGGGAAGGTATTAGCCGCTTCAAATTGATCTCAACCTATTCTCTGGAAATTAGAATGAAGTTTAGCTGTTCCGATCAACTATCATTTAACATTTTTAAGACACAAGTAGTTGAATTTACTTCAAAGTTCCACTTTCTGTCCTGAAGGAAGATTTGTGAACATGCTTCGTCCGTGTCTGTTATTTCCGCAAATTTCTTCACCACAGCTTGACACTTCTCCAAGCTGATATCCTCTAATTCTTCTTCCTTTGCAATGCTTTGTGGTTTCATGGATAGGCCAAAATATCTTTCAATTTATGGGTAACATCAACATACGCGATTTGAAAACTGTTCATGCTAAGAATTAAACGAATCACGATAAGCTGTAAGAATAAAGTTGCCAACCGAAGAGAACAACACTGTCAGAGCTGTGCCTAACTGTTGATGCACCTCATCGATGCGCAATTACTAATACTGCAGTAGCTATTAAGAAATAAACCGTTGCGAATATAGGATCAGAAATGATGGTTACGACTTAGTGAATGCTCTTAAAAATAAATAAATCTTTAAATCAATGACAGGATTCCAGACATCGTTAAGATGGCTATCCTGTTACGCTAGAAGGTGAAGGGGTTGAAGGTAGCGTTTGTTGTCCTTTGTGAAGACGTGATTTTTCGGCTAAATATTATTGATCGACCGTTGAGATTTGATACTCTTGTCTACGAGCGAAGATTCTCAATAGGAACTGTGAATGACAGGGTAAGTGACACCTCGTGTACCATTCACAACATGCCTGAGCAGATCTCCGTACTAGGTTCATGATTACACTCCCTTGTACTCGCCGAAAAGCTGTTTTCAGGGCGTTTTAGTAGATGTTACTAATTCCGAGACAAAACTTTTTGCATAGGAGTAACGAAAGCGACACCAAGAGGTTTATTGAGTCCAAGAAGAATACCTAAAGGACCAATGGAATAGAATTCATCAATAATTAAGAGGGCCATAGACCAAGGCATACATGTAGATGTTACTAGTCATTGGAGAGTGGACTTTGGATAATCCTCACGTTGTTAACTATTGTAATAGCAGTATTTCATTATCCATGTAAAAATGAACTTAAGATTGCCCTCAGTATAACTGTAGTAACTGTAAAGATTATTGCTAAGCCTTCGTCGATTACCAATTCATATCACGAAGTTTCTAATTAATTGATATACTTGGAGGTTAGTGAAACACTACTAATGAATATTAGTTGATCAACAGGTTTAGGTTAATTTTTAATTTAATGCCACAAACTTTGGGGCCAAGAGAAAAAATATTCAGATTTTGCTAAGGGGTATGGTGATCATTAATTCTTCTAGTGAAGTGGTCGTGATGGTCCATATTTTTTTCAAAAAGGGAAATATTTTGCCTGGTAAAAAGGACAGTATTATAAACATAAAAAGAGGCGGTGGCTAAAATTCCTAATTTTTTAAAGAGGTTTATAATGAGCTCTAAATGAACTCGTTAAGGTTATAATTACTGTGAACCAATTAGCTATATATTGATCATAGGTTCTTGTTCATGACCTATACACTAGTATTTACGCTATGTATATTTATAACTCCAAATTTTAGATGCATGATGCTGTCTACCTGTTGACTAAATTAGTTAGAAATAAAAAAAATAGTCACTATTGAAGATGTTTGGTCATACTTCTTTAGTAACTCACATTAGAATAAGTGTTGATTAAGAGGTAAATGATGTTTGAAGAGAGGTTTGCAATAAAAATTCACCCTTTTTTAAATCAGTTTCACCCATTAAGAAATCAGATTCTTCAACTAAAATATTATCACCGTTTAGCTGTCAATTACTGAAAAGGCATATGAATTGTCAAAATTGGTAACTTTATTGCCATCTTATAGGTCATACAAACCTATGCAACGTTCACATATTCACTTACTAAATTCATTTAGTATGGATTTCCTCCTGCTGCCCGTGGCAATTTCATGTACATAGAAGAAGTGTCGTACTTAAATACAATTAAGAATGAAATAAAAATGTATGTGAAAATTATATCTCATTTGTTGCATATATGATTCATAGTTATATGGATCACCTGCTGCTACTCATGGAAATTTCATCCTCACATGTGACTCACAATACAAAAGATGGATCTCCACACCAATGCTACAAGTCAACCATTATCCAGCGTCCATGAGGAAGCATACCATGGTGTCATAAACTACACAGAGTACCACGAAAGTGAGAGAAGAAATAATGACATCAAGCAAGAAATAAAAGAAGAACCAGAAGAAGGTGACAGTTATTTTAAAATCATCAAATCTTAAGTTAAAATTTGGAGTAATTATATTTATAATAATAAAACATCTTTCCTGAATGGTGGCATTGGCGATTCTTATTCCCTTCTTACATCTAACTCTGTATTGAAATATTTAAAAGAAAGAGCTTTTGAGATGTATGGTAAAGAAAAATCGATATAATATTTGTATGTTGTAACTCAAGCCATTTCTGAGATAAATAAGGGGATGGGCGGACGAACAGACATTTGCTTTCTATATATGATTAGTAAACGTCCATCTCAAGCATGACAGAACTTAATTTCATTTTAGAATATATCTGTATTCTCTTGAGTCAGAAAGTGTCTAATGTAAGACCAGAAAAACTTAATACATTTATTACCAGTATATCGTTTATATGATCCTTGATAAACGATGAATTATTTTCTATTATTAATCAATGGAGCAAGAAGAAATCTCATCTTCTTTCTCTCTCTTTGTAATTGGAGCCAATAGGGAATAGTTTGAAGGACTCCCTCCCTTTAATGAGAATGTGCATTTCCTAAATGTAGAAATTTGCTCTGTTCTACATTCGCATAAAAACATAAAGTTGGTCTAAATAATTAAAAATTATTACAGTGTGGAGTGACATTAATACTGGAAATAATTTTGACTTTTTTTAGGTTAATTAATAACATAATGGCAGGAAAAACAAAAATACTACCATTCAAAGGAATTCTTGGTTTTGTTCTAGTTATACTTATCAAATTCTGCTTCAAATTGTTCTCTTTTCATTTGTATTATAAATTTCTCTGACAAATGCTTTATGGCAAATATTCAACAGAAATTATTGGAGAAATTGAGAATATTTGAGAAAATGCATGGAAGGAAGTAGTCACTAGCCATATTTCGTGTTATTTGCTCTGGAAGATACTTGAAGCAAGAATGTTTTGGAGAAAGTAGTGAATTTATTTCCTGTGCCAATATAAAACCTTTAAGTTGATAAAAAACTAAAGAAAAATTTAATTGAAGGGGAAATGCAATACACGGCACCAACCACAATTGTTTTGCTGCAAAAAGTTATATCAAAGGTTATATTCATACTGATAATGTTTGAAATGATTTGACTACAACTAACTTTATAATTGTATCCTAATGTTGCAACAGAGCAAAGTTCTAATTAGGAAATGCACCGTCTTGATGAGGGAGAAGATGACATCTTTTCTTCTACGTCTAATTCACCAACACCCAATTAACAGATAATAATTATAAATGAACGATTTAAGGGAAAAATTTGTTAATAATAACTAAGAAAACAACATTTATAAAACTGTAATTTTCAATTTTAAGCAGTAAGTTTAGTTATGAAATATACAATCTTATAAATACAAATAAATTAAAATATTACGTACTAATGGTGTACCAGTGTACAGAGAATCTCTTAAATTAAATTAACTGATGCAATTTCAAGCAACACACTTTCCCTTTTCATTCATGTCAACATTCATAAGCATTTGCGTTGCATAAACAACACTTGGTTGATCATATAAATTCTTTGAAAATCAATTCTTCAAACTCATTTCTTCGAATGAGAACTCCTTCAAAAATAGTCCACTGTAAATCATCTGAATCTAGGCTAAACTTATTTTAAATATCATTAATTATGAATTACTTTAAATTTATCTATTGGAACTATGTTTAAATATGAAATTGTTAATGCTTTCTATTAATTTCAGACCAATCATAGATTTTTAAGCAAAGGAGCATTACATAGCAATGCTTAATAGATAAAAGTGTGAAAACATTTATTTAAACAGAGTTAATTATTAATACAGTCATTGAAAATTTGAAAATATCAGTGGTTACAAATGTCCATAAAGGACATATTAGAAAATTATGAAGTAATGGAAATCCTTTATTAAATAAACTGAGTGGAAGTTTAACACTGACCACTCTAAGAACGTGTATACTCAATTTAATAATTCAAATTCTTAACATTTGTTTCCTTGAATGACTAATTGGTTAGGATTTGGAGAGTGACTGATAGGGAAGTTTCAAAGAAGAGCNACCTCCTAACTTGCTCTCCTCAGTTGGCATAGTAATCTCTTACATTACATTTCTTCTTCTCATCTGTAACAGGAATATGCATATCCAGTGGAGATGCCTTCGACCTCTACATTGCCAGTTGTGCGTATCAATAGTATAATAATAATGTGACATTGTCCTGCTAATCAGCTGATCAAACTATATTATTATTATTATCTTCAATAGCAGGAAACAACAATTCCAGTGCCAACCTGCACCAGAGATCTGCCCAATGTGAATTTTATTAAACATTAATTGGATTGCTTGATATATTCTTTAGTGTGGATACAACAATTTAACTATGAATGGTACTTTATAGGTAATTGAGAGTGGAGTTGAAAGCCAGCTGCAGAAGGATTCACCAAGGAGATCTAAAGTATGGTGCATGGTTTTGGATATTATTTATTGAAAACTATTGTTTTAACTTAATTCCTTACAGTTTAGAAGTAAGAAATTGCAGTGAGCACTGATGGATATAAAAATTTCCCAAGCAGGGGTATGTTTAATTTAAATTACTTAATTTCTGTGGTAAGTTTCCTTTGCTGCATGCAATTAATTTATAGAAAAGAGTTGACGACTGAAAATTTCCCAAGCGGTGGTGTTTAATTTAAATAAATTAATTTCTGTGATAACAGTTTCCTTTGCTGCATGCAATTAATTTATAGAAAAGAATTGGTGATCTCGTGGAGGTTGAGGAGAAGAGGGCCAAAACGGAGGAGAGACAGCTGGCAGCGAAAGAAAAGCAGCTGTAGCAGGAGGATGAAAGATTGGCACTGGAGAAGAAGAGGGATGCTAGGGATGAAAAGAGACTGGCCCTAGAAGAGAAAAGGGATGCCTGAGAAGAAAAGAAGATTGCGCTAGAGGAGAGGAAGATTGCGCTAGAAGAAAAGAAGATTGCGCTAGATGCAAGGAAGATTGCTTTAGATGAGAGGAGAGACGAGTGGCAGATGTCCTAAATTTTTCTAAATTTAAATTTAAAAAAAAATGTAAATAAAATAAATAAAGTTCTTTTATAGGAAATGAAAATTTAATAGGTTCTCTTTTAATCTATCTTTAACCTAATCCTTATTCGTACAGAGAAAATAGATAACTAAAATTTAAAATATTTACTTCTGGATTAATAAACCTAAGTGAAGCCTAGGGAAAAGTTTTCGACAAAAGAGGCATATTGTCATGCAGGCTATAAAGAATGAGGGAAACAAGTGATGAAAATCTCACAATAAAAACTTCACGAGTGGGCTAGAATTTGAAGAACCTTGCCAAGAGACCAATTTTTGTTCCTCTGAGTCCAGAATTCGAACATTTTCAAAGTAATTACGAAGAGACAATATACGATTATGCGAGTCAGTTATCAATTTCTTTACGAGTGTCATAATTGACAAATATATACTGGAAACATAATAAAGACCAGTTACTGGGAAGGCAGTCTTTCATCCTATTGCCAATTGGCTCCCTTTACAAATAGAGAGAGAGAGAGAAGATGAGATATTTTTTCTTGTTCTAACACTCAAATACTCAGCGATGTGTAATAGCAAATAGTATAACAATTATCCATCCACCACAGACCAGTAACAGATATATATTCTTATGATGGACATTTTCTGGCTTAGGACCAGATTTATACAATAAAAGATACATTTTTAAATTAAATTAAGTTCTGTCATGCTTGACAGGACATCTACTAATAAATATTAAATAGATATTGCTCTCTTTTCCAGTGAATGATAAACAAGAAGAAGGAAAGAGTGATGAAATAAAGATAGAGGAGATTGATGCCAGTGAAGAAGAATGTGGATTGGGAAGAGAGAGTGTGAGATGCTGTCATTGCGGAGAGAAGAGATTCAGCAAGGAAGAGTTGAGAGAGCACATTGACAGTTGCCGTTCCTTGCTCTTTGTAGGCCAAAATAATGGAAGAGATATTGGTAAAAACAATGATGAAAAACCTTTTAAATGTGATGTGTGCAATTACAGAACTACAAAGCATTTCGTCTTAAAAGAGCACATCCGAAAACACACTGGTGAAATGTTTCAAATGTGATATGTGTGAGTTCAGCGCAGCACGAATGAAAGGCTTAAAACTTCACAAATTTAAACACACTGGCGATTTACCTTACAAATGTGTCGTATGTGAATTCAGAACTGCACGTATTACAAGCTTAAAAATCCACTCCTTTAAGCACACTGGTGAAAAACCGTACAAATGTGCTATATGTGGATACGGAACTGCACGTCGTTCATACTTGAAAATCCACTCCTTAATACACACGGGTGAAAAACCTTACAAATGTGATGCGAGTGAATTCAGCTCAACGCATAGTACAGGCTTGAGAGCTCACATGCGTAAACACAAACCCGAGAAAAATTACAAATGTGATGTGTGTGGATTCACAACTGCAGTTCGTTACACATATAAGTCTCACGTCAGCGAACATATGGATGAGAAACTTTTTAAATGCCACATTTGTGATTATAAGGTTGTGGAAAAAACTCGGCTGATAATTCATATCCGCAGACACACGGGTGAGAAACCTTTTAAATGCAACGTGTGTGAACATAGAACTGTTAGCAATGAGGCTTTAAAGTTACATCTTCGTGGGCACATGGTGAAGAAGCCGTTTCAATGCAATTTATGCACTGTCGTTGGTGTGAGTTTAACCATTTAGCTGCGGGAAAAACGTATTTCTACGTTTGACCTGTTCTTCCCAGTTCTTGTCCTTTCTCAATTTTATGGCCCTACCTCTCAATGAGACACCCAAAGGCACACTCTTCTGTATTGTTCTAGATTGGGAAAATCCAAGGGATTTCACACCTCGGGGGAAACCAAATCTTCGATTTCTGAATAGTGGATTTACGAAATTAGAAATAATTGATAAAAATCGAGATATCTGCGTAAAGTTTGGTATCAAAATGATCAGCAAAGTGCAAGGAAAGTAAATTCGGGCTGCTTATTTAAAACACATTCTTATTAAATATATTATGTATGATACCAACCATAATTTCTACACAATAACCACTGACCGCACCCTTAGGGAAAAGGTCGACCCGGATTATAAGGGATAACTACCTGCTAGGACTTGCCTGCGCCTCCAGTACCCGTTATGTTTCTGTCAAACGTAGAAATACGTTTTCCCGCAGCTAAAGGGTTAAAAGCCCATATTGCTAGACACCGGCGAGAAAGCTTTCAAATGCAATTTATGTGGATTTACTACTACTGCACATTCTTACTTAAAGGTACACATTCGTAGGCACACGCAGAAGAAGTTGTTTGTATGTGATTTTTGTGAATTCAACACTTCCAAGGCAATCTTTCAGAATCATATTCAGAAACATAATGGGGAAAAGAAATTTGAATGTGATGAATGAGGATTTACTACTTCACATCAGAGCTCTTTAGTGACACATTTAAAAGAACATGAGGAACTTAAATGTAATTATTATTAATTTAGTATTGTCAACGACCAGCTTCATTGTAAACTGGCTGAAGTTCCAACTGAGAATCAACAGGAAATAAAAACTGAGTAGCAGCGAATTACCTGAGCAGTCATGTTTGCATTTGAATAAAATGATTGCCTAGTTATCCCGTGTTCTATTTTTGCATGTTCATGTATATATCAATCCATTTGATATGTATACGATGTGATTTTAATATATTCTTCACATACTTTGTCTAACTTACTTGGTGGAATGACATAGTTAAAATATAATAAAAGAATGTTTAATCCAGAACTTTATTTTGTGGATTAGTACATATTCTGAATTAAAAGTTCTTTTATTATATTTTAACTTTGAAAGGAGACTACTTTAGGGTGATAGAGAATCAAAATTAATTGCTACGTATTTTTTCTTTGGCGTTTCCCTCACTTGTTTAGAAGATACAACTCTTTAAATGTTCTCCCTAAAACCCCCATCTGATTACTATATGACTGTTTACCAATAGTCTAATGTTGAAGCTGGTTAGGGTCTACCATTTGCCTCCTGTGTGATCCCACAGAACCTACTGTGACAATAATGCAGCATTCATACACTGCTCCTGGTTCAAATTTGTTTTGTTTTCGGTGTTTTTACGACAAATATCACCCTAAAGACTGCAAATTATTATCTACAGATTACTTATTTGCAGAGAAAACGTTATTTGCAGAAATAAATTGCACACCTATGCCTAATGAGCTTTAAATTGGTCACAAAAATAATAATTTATATACAGGCAGAGCCCTATTGCGTGCTAGAAATACAGGATTTATAATAACTTACTAAGTAAATAGATGTACATAAGTTGAAATAATTCTCAATTACAATATTCAGTTAATAATACCAATAATAGTAAAACAGGTATAAACTCAACATTACAAAAAGAAGAAATTTGACAGATATATAGATAGATATTTTATATAATATATAGATCAAATAGAACATAGATTTGAAAAATTAAATGAAGACTTGAATAAAATTAGAAATTCAGAGCTTTACAAAACTAAATAAAAAGAAGAAAATAAATTATCAAGCAATTAACCAAAACAATAACAGATAATATGAAATTCCCTGACATATTAAGTAAGATCTGTAATAAGATTACAGAATATGTAAATACAGGGTAAAGCATGTAAAATAAATTATTATTGTTAATAAACAATAAAAGAGAACAACGTCATCAAAATGTTTCTTCCTCTCATGGAATTTTACNTGTTATCATATACATCTGTTCCTCATAAGCCAGAAAGCGTCTATTGTTAGACCATCATAATTCAATATATTTTTACCAGCATGCAGTTTACATGATTCTGGATGAATCTAAACATAATTGGTAACAGTTGAATGATTTTACAGAAATTTTTTTCAATTATATTTTTGAAATCAACATTTACAAAAAACTGCAATGAATAACTTACAAATACTAGTGATATGAAATACTATCTTATAAATACATAAAAATATAAATATTATCTATAATGGCATGTCAATTCACAGAGAATCTCTTTAATTAAATGATGCTATATTAATAACACTCTTATATGGATCCCAATTGTTCCAAGTCAACATTCATAAGCATCAACTTGCTATAAACAACACTTCATTTTTACAGCTGCTGAAAATACAGGAAATGATGTTAAAAGAATTTTCCATGTGTTTTATCTAGATTCTCGCAATTTCGAATGTGTATCAGTGATTCAAGACTAAAATAAGATTCTATGATAATTTCCTTTTCTTTTGACACTTGCCTCAATTTCGTAAAACCATTTCTTCTAATTTTATTTTGTAAACGAAACAACCTATGATAGTCACAAAAAGGTAATTTATCTTTATCTCTTATGGAAATGTATTATGGGCTCTTGGGTTCGAAGCCTGGCCTAAACAGACGACAGAACAGTTTTCCTGGGGGTTTCAGCATTGTTTAAACACAATCTTGTTTTATCAATTCTCTAAGTCAAGCCATTTTTTAGATAATCAGGGGAACGGACAGACATTTGCTTCTTATGTATGTGATAAGTAATAGTCCACCTCAAGCATCAAGGAACTTAATTTCATTTAAGAGTATAACTGCAATTAATAATACCTCCTTAGGGTCCCCAAAGTGCTATACAGTCCAGTGATTCTTACAATTTAAATTAAGGTAAAATTTTGTAGTCTATTTTAAATTCTAAATACGATTCTCTAGCAATACGTAAAGTTTCAATTACGGCAGAAAATTTATTGACATTATTATTTTCGAATATGTATATCTTGGTTCTCCCGAACCGAGGTCAGTACTCTGTGTGTTACGCAGTAAGATTAGTTATGAAATATACAATCTTATAAATACAAATAAATTAAAATATTACGTACTAATGGTGTACCAGTGTACAGAGAATCTCTTAAATTAAATTAACTGATGCAATTTCAAGCAACACACTTTCCCTTTTCATTCATGTCAACATTCATAAGCATTTGCGTTGCATAAACAACACTTGGTTGATCATATAAATTCTTTGAAAATCAATTCTTCAAACTCATTTCTTCGAATGAGAACTCCTTCAAAAATAGTCCACTGTAAATCATCTGAATCTAGGCTAAACTTATTTTAAATATCATTAATTATGAATTACTTTAAATTTATCTATTGGAACTATGTTTAAATATGAAATTGTTAATGCTTTCTATTAATTTCAGACCAATCATAGATTTTTAAGCAAAGGAGCATTACATAGCAATGCTTAATAGATAAAAGTGTGAAAACATTTATTTAAACAGAGTTAATTATTAATACAGTCATTGAAAATTTGAAAATATCAGTGGTTACAAATGTCCATAAAGGACATATTAGAAAATTATGAAGTAATGGAAATCCTTTATTAAATAAACTGAGTGGAAGTTTAACACTGACCACTCTAAGAACGTGTATACTCAATTTAATAATTCAAATTCTTAACATTTGTTTCCTTGAATGACTAATTGGTTAGGATTTGGAGAGTGACTGATAGGGAAGTTTCAAAGAAGAGCNCAGTGGTCAACTTATACAGAATTTGAAATTATAAGAAATGTTAGTTCGAAGAATTAATTTACGAAGCATTTCCTTTTACTAAAGTTACTAAAGATGCTTAAAAAAACAATTTAAATTAAAACAATTCATTTATCTATAAAGATTCATTATTTATTACCATTAATCACCAAAATTTCAAAGGACAGCTTTGGTTAGATGAAATGTACCCTTAAATTAACTCACAAAATGTTTGCATGACTGATTACAATTTAAGTAACTTGGACTATAAAAAGCCTCAATGCCATTGCATTATAAACTGCTACAATATTGGTAGAATGGACTCCGAGCAACATTACAGATGCAACTTAGTTTTTGTCATATTTGAAACATAATAATAATTATTTCTTAACTGCAAACAGTATAATTCAAAATTACTAACTCACAAACATACATAACTCACAAAATGTTTTCGTGACTGATTTCAATTTAAGTAACTTGGACTATAAAAAGCGTCAATGCCATTGCAGTATAAACTGCTACAATATTGGTGGAATGGAATCCCAGCAACATTACAGATGCAACTTAGTTTTTGGCATATCTGAGAGATGATAATAATTATAATAATATTTATTTCTTAACTGCAAACAGTATAATTAAATGCAATATAATAAATGAATGCATGGATAAATAAAAATAATTACACCAAAAAATATGTACTCAACATAAATTACAATAAAAAGAAATTAAATTGAAGAGCAATTCAGTCACACTGTTTAGAGTTTTTGTTAATTCCAACATAAAATTTAACTTTATTTATTGATTATTCTTTTGTGTATCTCCCAAAACCTCTATATTTTTAATATTCCATTAAAAAGGATTAGATGTAAGAAGGGAACAAGAA
>KZ308168.1:1867719-1893161 GCA_000376725.2 Ladona fulva
TCCGGCCGTTCAACTCAATGCGCCTTTGTTTATGCAAAATTTGCAACTGAAAATCGAAGTTAGGCAACCACGCAACACACGTGCATTGCCATACATATAGCGGAATTTTCCACCTAGAAAAATATTTATCTCGTTTTTTTTCACAAGCAATTTAATTTTTCTGCTATTTAATTTCATCTTCTTATCTCCCAGGCATTCTTTACCTTTCCGTCAACGTTTATTAAAATATACGTTAGGTAGGTACTCCAGTATCTATTGTAGTACTAATACACGTAGGTTATGGAGTCTCAGCTTTAACTACAAGTGTCTTTGACTTGGCCCTTTTATGTGGTATCAGTACNGTTTCTTCTAAATAATTAAATTAGAAATAATGGTCCTATGAAACTGAGACAAGTGTCTAAAGAAAGGGAAATGTCATGAACCATTCATATAAATTCAACTTTGATAAAATACACAAAATTTGTGAAATTTAGTTCTTTCAACATCATTTCCTTTCTTTTAAGCATTTGTATCAATGAAGTGTTGTTTATAGCAAGGTAGAAGCTTATGAATGTTTAGATGAAACAATTGTTTTCTGTATGTTACTAGAAATAGTATAAGTTAATTTAAGAGGTTCTCTGTGTATTGATATGTCATAGCAGATAGTATTTTTATTTATTTGTGTTAATAAGATACTATTACTTATAAATAATCTTAGTATGTTATTGACTGCAATTATTTTTGAACGTTGAGTTCATTGTTATAACGGAAAAACTATTCAGTAATATCATTTAATTATTAGCAAGTTATTCGACATTTATTCAGGATCATATGTATGCCGGTAATAAGTATTTGGAGTTTTTATGGTCTTAAGATGGGGAGTTTCTGGCTAAGGGGGAGCAGATGTAAATGATTACTGATATATATTTTTTTCTGTAAAGTCCCGGGTTTTGACGCTAAGGAAAAATGCTGACATCCACCCTAGGCATCATGGGTTTTTTTCTAGGTGGCCCCAAAAACGCTACTTTTCCCGTTTAAATGCATTGAGGGTACTTGTAAAAATTTGTTTAGCGTACTTTGCATTAAGATAGAATATTGAAATTTACGGAGTCATTATAACGTGTTTTTATCTTCTGTATCGCGCAAGTTCTTTATCCCTAGTGGCCCTAGGTAAATTCTTAAGGGCAAATTTTCAGAAAATCATTTAGGGTATTTACCGGTAAAGCCCGTATGACACGGTCCAATATATTGGCCAATAAATTTCCCAATAATTGGCACAATAAAGAGCCCAATATTGGGCGATCTGTTCAGCAAGATGAGAACGATATTGTCACCAATATTGGCAACATTAATGCTCAAATTTCCCGCACGAGTACGCCACATCCCACATCATTAAATAGTATGAATAAGCAACGCAAAACTCTTTCGTCCAGATTTTCGATTAATATTTCGAATTATCTTCAAAAACTAACGTGTCACTTTCCTATATAATTGCTCTCCTTTCCAGTGAATGATATACAAGAAGAAGGGAAGAGTGATGGAATGAAGATAGAGGAGATTGAAGTTAAAGAAAAAGAATGTGCATTGGAAAGAGAGAGTGTGAGATGCTTTCATTGCGGAGAAGAGAGATCGAGCAAGGAAGAGTTGAGAGAGCACATCTACAGTCACCATTCCTCACTCTTTGTAGGCGACAAGAATGGAGGAGATATTGGTGCAAAGACTGCTGAAAAACCTTTCCAATGCGATTTTTGCAATTACAGAACACCAAAAAAATACCGCTTAATAGAGCATATCCGCAAACACACTGGTGAAAAACCTTACAAATGTGATGTGTGTGAATACAGCACAATACGTAAGCGATGCTTGAGACTTCATAAACTTAAACACACTGGCAAGTTTCCATTCAAATGTGACAAATGTGAATACAGAACTGCACATCTTTCAAATTTTAAAACTCACTCCCTTAAACATACCAGGGAGAGTCCTTTCAAATGTGACGTGTGTGAATTCAGCACAACGCGTAGTTCACACTTTAGAGTTCACACCTGTAAGCACACTGGTGAAAAACCTTATAAATGTGATGTATGTGTATTTGGAACTGCACATCTTTCAAACCTGAAAATTCACTACCTTAAACACACGGGTGAGAAACCTTACAAATGTGACGTCTGTGGATTTAGCACGGCATGTAGCTCAACCCTGAGAGCTCACACCCGTATACATACTGGCGAGAAACCTTATAAATGTAAAAAATGTGGGTTCAGAACTGCACGTCATTCATTCTTGAGAGCTCACTTCCTTAAACACAGCGCCGAGAAACCTAAGAAACATGCCGTAAGTGCATTCAGAACTGCTCTTAGTTATACACGTAAGGCTCCTGTTCATCAAAATATGGATAAGAAACTCTTTAAATGCCACATTTGTGATTATAGTGTTAAAGCAAAATTTAATCTGATAATTCATATCCGCAGACACACAGGTGAGAAACCTTTTAAATGCAACGTATGTGAATATAGAAGTGTTAGCGCTGCAGCTTTAAAGTTACATCTTTCTCGACACATGGAAAAGAAGCCATTTCAATGCAATTCATGCGAATATAGCACTGTTATTAAAGCGAGATTAAAAGCTCATATTGCTAATCACACGGGCGAGAAAGCTTTCAAATGCAATTTATGTGGATTCACTACTACAACAAATGCTTATTTAATGACACATATTCATGGGCACGCCCCAAAAGAAACAGTTTGAATGTGATTAGTGTGAATTTTGTACTCTGAAGGGTGTGACTGAACTGATCTCTCTAAACAGTATAAAACTAAGATGCACTTTTGATGTTGCTCTAAATGCAATGTCCAGATATTGGAGCAGTTATATTGACACTGTTCACAATTTATGTAAATTGTAACCAATCATGTGAACATTTTGTGAGTTGAAATAATGTTGAAGGACCTTTAACTCAAACAGAATTGTACTTGAACTGGTAAATGTAATATCCAAGTATGCAATCCAATTGAACTCTGGAATTTTGCTTCTAATTCTAAGACAAACCCACTTTCCTGTGGGAGTCTGGGAGGGAAAAAACATTGCAAATACAGTAAATTTTGTTGACATTATTTTCCCTCTAATTAGTTGCATATCACAAACTACATATATATTAAACAAACGAAAATGGGTAAGAATGACTTTGCGCAAGATGGTGCGCACCCAGGAAAAATCCCAAGGAAGAATGGACTTGAAAAAAGTCTGACGGGACCGGGAATCGAACCCGGGTCTCCCAATTGCCGGTCGGGTGCTCTGTCCGTTGAGCTATCCCGGCAGAACATTTCTCCAAGCCATTCGGGAAACTTTGTGGGCAAGGACTTTTGCGATTTCGTCCGCATGGCGGCATCGTTCGCAGTCACGGCTTCATTGAAGCACCGGCCACACAAAGTGATGGAAAGGAAAACCCCCTTCATGTTGGAAACAAGGAAAACGGGTAAGAATGACTTTGCGCAAGATGGTGCGCACCCAGGAAAAATCCCAAGGAAGAATGGACTTGAAAAAAGTCTGATGGGACCGGGAATCGAACCCGGGTCCCGGGTAAGGAGACCCGGGTCGATTCCCGGTCCCGTCAGACTTTTTTCAAGTCCATTCTACATATATATTTCCTAAAACAAATTCTTTAAACCATAAACAATGCAAAGGTGATCATAAACCAATTATAACAAATCGTAATATTGTTAATGTACTCTGCTGACTTAATGTTATCAATTATAAACTAGTGAACGCCCTAATCAAGCATAATGGAACTTATTTTAAGTTATCTTCCATTCCTGGACCTCCTAAGCCAAAAAATGTTCACGATAAGACCACAATTACTCAATGTTTTTGTTACCAGTTGATAGTTTATTTGATCTCGGATAGATTCAAATAATTTGTTAAGAACTGAATGATTGTGGGGAAAATTTTGTTAAATAGAACTATGAGATCTACATTCATAAAACTGCAATTTTCAACTTTAAGCTATAAGATTTGCCACAAAAATAATATCTTTGCATAGAAGTACATAAAAGTACTATAATGTACCAAAGCACAGAGAATCTCTTAAATTAAATTAACCGATTCAATTTCAAGTAACACAATCATAAGAATCACTCTTCTTTCACATAAACAATCATTAGCATCTACGTTGCTATAAACAACTCTAGCTTGCTACAGACACTTAAAGAGAAAAGAAATTAATATAAATTAATTAATCTATATTTATTAATTGTTTGTTAATATAAATCACAATTAAAGGGACAGCTTTGGTTAGATTATCATTTAGATGTTCGGTTATTCATTTCTTCGAAATTCTCGCAATTGAAATCAATTCTAATCTATCAAAACTATTCGTACAAAATAGTTATTGTATAACAGAAACAAAATGCAGTTTGTTTCACTTATCTATATGAAGTTGGACACAACAAGTGGACATGCTTTTATATAAAATTGTTATTCGTGTCCTTTTTGTACATAAAAATATAGTATTAAGGTCAATTCTGTAGAAATCTTAAAGAACATAAACTTTGTCACATTTCAATCATTTCCTATCCACCATAGAACGTGTTAATAAAAAAAGTAATTTTCTTGCAGCTTAGAATTGAAGTAGTAATTTTCACTGAATGGTTTGCTACATTTAGGAAGTTCTCTCGTGTTTCCTGCTGGTTTATTCCTTTGAAGTCGGTTGACGTTTCGGCTCCTTCCTTAGAGGCCATCTTCAGGACGAAGTGGCCTGAAGATGGCCCCTAAGAAAGGAGCTAAAACGTCGACCGACTTCAAATTCAAAATTTATTTCACCCAAGACTACATATAGAAGTATAGGCATTGTCACAAGTTAATATCATAAATTCATGATCATATATTATCACATAAAATAAATCTTAAACAGTTCAAAAACATCTAGATTTTTACAATAAAATAAAAAAAAGAAAGTTTACAAATTATCATTAAGATATTCATGGACACTATAATAGGCCTTTTGGGTTAGCAGGTTTATGGCGTGCGATTTGAAGGAGTAAACCAGCAGGAAACCAGAGAGTACTTCCTACATGTAGCAAACCATTAAGTGAAAATTGCTACTTCAATTCTGCCAGGAAAACACCAGATCTTTCGGTTTAATACATTTTCAATCCTTACAACTGGGGTTCTCAACCCATGGCCTGTGTGTGTACATCTCTTTATGTAGACACTTCTCCGGATATATATCCGGAGAAGTGTCTACATAAAGAGATGTACACACACAGGCCATGGGTTGAGAACCCCAGTTGTAAGGATTGAAAATGTATTAAACCGAAAGATCTGGTGTTTTCCTGGCAGAATTGAAGTAGCAATTTTCACTTAATGGTTTGCTACATGTAGGAAGTACTCTCTGGTTTCCTGCTGGTTTACTCCTTCAAATCGCACGCCATAAACCTGCTAACCCAAAAGGCCTATTATAGTGTCCATGAATATCTTAATGATAATTTGTAAACTTTCTTTTTTTTATTTTATTGTAAAAATCTAGATGTTTTTGAACTGTTTANGATATATATATATAGGATACTAAAGATGAGGCAATAGGAAGTGTCTCACGGAGCCACCGATTTTTTTGCCGTAAAGTCCCGGGTTTGGACACTATGGAATAAAGTGGACATCCATTCTATGCTACATGGGTTCGATTCTAGGAGGCCCCAAAAACGGTCATTTTCCCATAAGAATGCATTGAGTGCATTTTCAAAAATTCGTTTAGCGTAGTTAGCATAAAGATAGAACATTGAAATTTACGGAATCGTTAGAAAATGATTTTATTTTCCGTTTCCCGCAAGAGCTTTATACGTAATGGCCCCAGGTTCGATGCTAGGTAAATTCTTAGTGCAAAACTTTCAAAAAATCATTTAGGGTATTTCTAGGTAAGATAGAACGTTGACATTCATGTAATCGATAGATATCAGAAGCCTTTATAGTACACCTAAAGGTTTTTACCCTGAGGGTCCTTAGTTCGACGCTAGGGCAGTTTTTATGTCTGAAGTTCATGAATTCATTTAGGGTATTTTCCGTTAAGATAGAAACTTGCAATTCACGGTGTTGTTAGAATCGATGATTGTCTATCGTATGCCGTAAAGCTTTTTGCCCTAAAGGCCCAGGTTCGATCCCAGGCTCATTCGAATGACCGAATTTTCAAAAATTCGTTACAGGATTTCCCGGGCAGGTAGAAGGTTGAAATTCGCCACATCTATAGAAGGTAGGGATTTCTATCGTATGTCGTAAGAATATATGTCCTAATAGACCCAGGTTCGATGCTAGGACATTTCTTATGCACGTGTTATGAATAATTCGTTTAGGTTATTGTAGTTGGTTCATGGAACTCGGTGTATGGAAGGCGGACTGTTGCAGGTGGTATGTAATGCCATAGTTAAACTATCTTACATTAAGCTTGCAGTATGCAAGCTACTTTTACTCGTATATATATGTCAATAACCCAGTGACTTCAGATTACACAAAGAAGTATGGAACGATGTATGCTTGGAATCACAAGAAGAGACAGGAAATGCAACACCTGGGTTAGGAAGATAACAGGAGTGACAGACATCATAGATAAGGTAAGATCACTGAAATGGATGTGGGCAGGCCATGTTGCAAGGAGAAACGACAACCGATGGACATCAGCAGTTCTGAACTGGATACCAAGAGACGTGAAGAGACCAAGAAGAAGACCAAGGGACCGATGGAACAGAGACATCATTCAGTATTTAGGGGTAACATGGCAACGAGAAGCTCAGAATAGAGAGAATTGGAAAGCGCTTGGAGAGGCCTACATCCGATGTCGGATTGAAAATGGCTGATGATGATGATATATATGTATGTATCCGTGATAATCTTGATTGGTCTATACATGTTAACCAACTCACAACCAAACTTTTGTCCAATATTTTTCTTATTCGAAAGTTAGTCAACATAGTGTCTCATGAATCAATCATTGCCATTTACTATGCCTATATTTATTCTCACTTGGTTTATGGAATCATATTCTCGGCTAGCAGCTTTAAAATACCTCACAAGCTTTTTCAGTTTTTAAAATTTTCAGCTCTTCCCTGTCTTTACATCCTATCCTGCCTCATGTTTGCAAAGAATAATCTCCATCTTTTCCCTTTCAACTCCAGCATACACAGCCACTGTACACGTCAAAATAGCAATATCCATTTATATGACCACCCACTCACCGTTTCCCATAAATCCCCACAACACTCCATTTCTCAAATCTATAATAAACTTCCTGAAACTATCAAAGGCTGCTTTTCTAATAAACCTTTCAAATCACACGTCATAAACCTGCTAATTCAAAAGGCCAGCTATAGCATCTATGAATATCTCAAACCCGGGTCGATTCCCGGTCCCGTCAGACTTTTTTCAAGTCCATTCTACATATATATTTCCTAAAACAAATTCTTTAAACCATAAACAATGCAAATTTACAATAAATAATTTGAAATTTTAGAAAATAACAACAAGGAATTGCACACAAAATTCAAAAAGATTAAACATAGGTATAAATATAATAGAAGTTTAATCAATACAAAGTATCAAGGTAAGAGAAAAGAAAATACAAGTAAATATAAGAGTGAGAGAGAAATTCTGTGGACAATAAATAAGACAGGTAATTAATCTGTCAGAACATTTTTATTTAATACTTGAAAGTAGGTAGGGAGTAAGTAAAAATTTCTGTCTTAAGGTTTGTATTGTTATAGTCTCTCATCATTCTATTAATTGGAGTAAAATAGGAGTTATTGCAGTTGGCATAAGGTACTGATAAGATAGGACTGTTTCTGATTGATTTTGCTGGTACATTAATGCAGATTTTCTCTAATAACATAGAACAGGTTATATAATTGTTAAGTAAGCGGTAAAGGAATATTATGCTAGCAGTTCTGTGTCTTTTGACTGTTTTAGATTTAATTTGTTTTTTTTTTGTGATGATATATGTAACTTTTTTGAGTGCCTAACTAAAACTTCTTTATGTAGTCTTTGGGGAATTAATTTTGAATTTGAACATATGTCAGTTCTCTTGTATGTAATTGTATGAATTATAATAAAATTTTTGATTTCTAACGATGTAATTAAGCACTATTTGATGCTATTAAAAATGTAATATGTATGTTAAAGTACTTCATTAGCAGAAAGGGGGAATTTTATTTGCAAAAGGATGAATTCAATTTGAAAAATATGTAACCATCAAAGAAACTACGGTTCACCGTCAGATCTAGTCAGACTAGTATCCTCTTTCAGGACAGAAAGTGGAACTTTGAACTAAAGTCAGCTTCTTGTATCTTAAAAATGTTAAATGATAATTTATCGACACTGCTAAATTTCATTCTAATTTCGAGAGGTCAGGTTACGATCAATTTGAAGCAGCTAATACCTGCCGTGCTACGTACCATGAGTTATCAAATGCTGGGTAAGAGATGTTTGATTGAAAACATTACATACATGTCTTACCCTGGCGGTTGCACTTATGTATTTTAAATTAATTCTTTTAAAGGCAGGAACCTCTGAATGCGTCCTGGTTAAGAGCTGACCACTGAAACACCAACCAGGTTATATTTTGCATCGCAGAACATAGACAGCTTGCAACTTAAATATCAGAACAGAGGCGGTATGCAAGATATTATTTGATTGAGTATTCTGGTATATAATATGTATGGCATGTATAATTGGTATGGTTCTTTTCAGGTGTAATCAATTGGAAAAGACCCCCAATACAAGGGGGATTGACTCGTATGTCAATTAATTCAATGTTATAACAATATCTGGGCTTTACTCTGTTAGTTCCATTGCAACATGATTTTTTCTCATCCATTGCCATTCATACAATTTAAACATACCTGAATTTTAAATAGTGGTAATGAACCTTATACCCTAAATTCATCAGGCTGTAGATGTTTAAGGACATACTTTTTACACCATTTCAAACTCGCCCAAATTTGTCACTCGCCTTAATTACCTACGTATATTATACCAAAATTATATTATTGCTTGTAATAATTTTGAGTTTGTCATTGGAGAGTGGCCACAGGAGAGACTTCACTTTATAAACTTTTGGAAATGCAACATTGTATAAATACATAGCTGGCGTAAGGATGTAAACCATGGCATCATAAACTACACGGATTACCACGACAGTGAGAATAGATGTCTGCAAACTGGAGATAAAAGAAGAACCAGAAGAAGGTGACATTCATTTTAAAGTCATCAAATCTTAAGTTAAAAATGTGGAGTAAGAATATTAATAATAATACCGTATTTTCTGGTAAATAACACGCACATACTAGATAACACGCATTTCAAAAATTTCTGCGATAAATGCATTGATAACGCGCATTTCAATATTGTACTGTTTTTCATGATAAACCGCGATAAAATTCGGTATTTTCCTATTTAAGCCGCAGCGAAATTCATTAAAATTACCTATTCTAACTAGGAAGTAAACTAATTTTTAACGTGGTATCAAAGACATTTCAATAGTACCTAGTTATATTTATTATTGTAAGGTTATGGAAGAAAGAAAAGCAAAAACACGCAAATCGTATACGGCTCAGTTTAAGCTTGAAGTTATTCAGTTCGCAAAAGAAAGTGGAAATCGTGCAGCAGGGAGAAAATTCAATGTAAATGAAGCTAGTGTGAGAGAGTGGCGAAAGAATGAGGAGATTTTTAAGAAACTGCATCGTGGAAAACGAGCCATGCGCTACAGAAAGTGTTTCTGGCCAACACTTGAAAAAGAACTTTATGATTGGGTTATGCTTGAAAGATCAAGAGGAATGAGGCTCTCAACAACTCGAATTTTACTTCAAGCAAAACAAATTGCACGAGAGAAAAAAATTGATTTCAAAGCATATCCCTCTTGGGGATTCCGATTCATGAGGAGAAATAATTTAAGTGTTCGTGCCTCGACAAGCAAAGGCCAGAAACTACCTATAGATTGGGAGGCCAAGGTGATTAAATTTAGACAATTTGTGAGAGCATTTTCAGAGTAGAAGAAATACATGTTGATAATATGGATGAGGCCCCAGTAAGTTTTTACCCTCCAACTGCAAGGACGGTGAATCTTAAAGATGCAATTTTGTGTAAAGTTTGTAGCAATACCTAT
Source organism: Ladona fulva (assembly GCA_000376725.2). Classification (NCBI taxonomy): domain Eukaryota; kingdom Metazoa; phylum Arthropoda; class Insecta; order Odonata; family Libellulidae; genus Ladona; species Ladona fulva. The sequence goes on from KZ308168.1 coordinate 1,877,840, forward strand.
TCATACCTCTGTTATCAAAGATGAGAAGGTGAATAGCCCTTTTATAATTAATAGCTTAAAATGTGATAAAAGTCTTTAAATGATTGTGAGGATTTGTACAAAATCGATAGATCGAATGTGGCAAACTTCATATTATTTGATGCAAAAACTTTGTCATGATGTCTCATGCAAAACCATTGTTAACTTACACAACTTAAAGTTGTTATTATTCGAAAATAATAAGTATATTCTGTTGAAATTATTAAGCATTTGCTCCTACTTCATTACTAATATATGTTTGATTAAATGTTATTAAAAGGTAAAGCCCGTATGACACGGTCCAATATATTGGCCAATAAATTTCCCAATAATTGGCACAATAAAGAGCCCAATATTGGACGATCTGTTCAGCAAGATGGGAACAATATTGTCACCAATATTGGCAACATTAATGCTCAAATCCCGCACGAGTGCGCCACATTCCGCATCATTAAATAGTATGAATAAGCAACGCAAAACTCTTTCGTCCAGATTTTCGATTAATATTTCAAATTATCTTCAAAAACTAACGTGCCACTCTCCTAAGCCGTTTCTGGATCTTTCACGTCTTTCACAACAAGGAAGAACAGGATGTTTTCATGAAGCTTCTTTTTTTGGACACTAGGGCACGACCTAACTCACTTCTGATTGGAGATTGGCCAGAGAAAATAGAACATGCTCTAATTGCCAGATTGGGTGAGAAATTAAAAGGTGAAGGGAAAGAGGATGAAATGTAATGAGCCCGTATGACACGGTCCAATATATTGGCCAATATATTGGACCGTGTCATACGGGCTTAAAGGATGTGTGAAGGGAAAAAAGATGAAATTTAATGACAAAATACTTAGTTATTTGTAAAAACATGAGAAAATATTGTCCTACTGGAAAGTTTCACAATCTACATTGCTATGCATGGTTGTTGGTTGAATCCAATTCTCAGTTTCTAACTTTGCATTGTGTGAAAGGTCTTATCATTTTAGAAAGGAACATACCGTGAGAGTGAATGCATTTCTCAATGAAATGTAGTCCTCCCTTTGTAGGCTCTAATAGAGGCTATTCTATTACTTTCATCCTCACATATGATGCATACTATGAAGATGGATATCCACACCAATGCTACAAGTCAACCACTATCCAGCTGGCGTGAGGATGCAAACCATGGTATCATAAACTATACAGAGTACCACGACAGTGAGAGAATAGATAATGTCTGTAAGGTGGAGATAAAAGAAGAGCCAGAAGAAGGTGACATCCATTTCAAAGTCATCGAATCTTAAGCTAAAAATGTGGAGTAATAATATTAATAATTTAAGAGATTCTCTGTGTGTTGATCGGTTATCGTCGATGGTATTTTTATTTATTTGTATTTATGAGACAGTATTTTAAATAAGTAATGTTAGGAAGTTATTAATTGCAATTATTTTGTGAATGTTGATTTCAAAGTTGGAATTAAAAAAAATTTCATTAAAATAATTTAATTATTATCAAATTATTCTATATTAATCCTGGATTGTGTAAGCTGTATTCCGGTGAATATCAATATATTGAGTTAATATGGCCTCACGATTGATACTTTATGGCTCTGCAGGACCAGATACAGGATATATTTCTAAATTAAATTATGATATTATTAACTGATATATTTCTAAATTATGTTCTATTACGCTTGATGAGACATCTACTAATCAATATGTAATATATATTTGTTCCCCTTTCCAGTGAATGATGTACAAGAAGAGGGGAGAGTGATGGAATGAAGGTAGAGGAGATTGAAGTTAAAGAAGAAGAATGTGGATCGGAAAGAGTTTGTGTGAGATGCTATCATTGCGGAGAAGAGAGATTGAGCAAAGAAGAGTTGAAAGAACACATCTACAGTCACAATTCCTCACTCTTTGTAGACGAAGAGAATGGAGGAGATGTCAGTGAAAACACTGATGAAAAACCTTTCAAATGCAATGTGTGCAATTACAGAACTTCAAGACGTTTCCGCTTGAAAGAGCACTTCTGTAAACACACTGGTAAAAAACCTAACAAATGTGATCTGTGATCATTATTACTGAGCACCAGTTACATATATATTGATGATGGGTTCACTTTTATACCCTTTACCAGGGATGGCAAGGCTTTTGTGGCAAGAGTGCCATATTTTACAAATATGAAGGACTTGCGTGCCAATGTAGTGGCAGAACATTGAGTTGTTTGATATAATCTATCTTTTTATGTCTATCATGGCATTAATATGTACTGATTGACGTTAATAATCATTAACTATTATCACTAATGGGCAGGCCCCACATTCTTATATTTTCAGTTAATGATACATAATAAGGCTAGTGTCATAAAAGTTTTGCGTGCCGATATATTCTCTCTCAAGCCACTCTGGGCACGCATGCCATAGGTTCGCCACCCCTGACCTATACATTCGTATAAACGAATTACTTATTTATAAATCCAAATTTCAGATGCATGATGCTGTCTACCTGTTGATAAAACAAGTCAGAAATAAGAAATCTATATTCTGTTGAAATTACTATATAATTCTATATGAAATTGAGAAAATCAGTGAAATTTATTGATGTGTAATATATTATGTCTACTTAATTATTTTAATCAATAATACTTAATTATTCTAACTGAAAAAAACTGTAGCAATACCTATTCATACCTCTGTTGTCAAAAATGAGAAGGTGAATAGCCCTTTTACAATTAATAGCTTAAAATGTGATTAAATTCTCTAATTGATTGAAAAAACGATAGATCGAGTCCGGCCAACTTCATAGTATCTTAAACAAAAACATTGTCATGATGTCTCATGCAAAACCATTGTTAACTTAAAATACACAACTTAAAGTTGTTATTAGTCGTAAATAAAAAGTATATTTTTTTTAAATTATTAAGCATTTGCTCCTACTTCATTAGTAATATATGTTTGATTACATGTTATTAAAAGGTGAAGGGAAAGAGGATGAAATGTAATGACAAAATAATTAGTTATTTGTAAAAACATGAGAAAATATTTTCCTACAAGGAAAGTTTGGCAATCTACACGGTAATACACTTATAAGGCATGGTTGAATCAGATTCTCAGTTGCTAATTCTGCATTGTGTGAAATGTCTATCATTTTAGAATGGAACATACTGTGAGAGTTAATGCATTTCCCACAAATGTGGTCCTCCCCTTCTAAGCTCTAATGGAGGCTATTCTTTTACTTTCGTCCTCACATGTGACGCACAATACGAAGATGGATCTACACACCGATGCTACAAGCCAACCACTATCCAGCTGGCATGAGGATGCAAACCATGGTATGATAAACTACACGGAGTACCACGAAAGTGAGGGAAGAGATAATGTCTGCAAGCTGGAGATCAAAGAAGAACCAGAAGAAGGTGACATTCATTTTAAAGTCATCGAATCTTAAGTTAAAAATGTGGACTTACAATATTACTAACAATTAAAAAGTCTTTACTAAATGATAAGAATTCTTATTGTCTTATTACATCTAATCCTTCACAATCGAATATTAAAAAATAAAGAGCTTTTGGGATATACGTAAAAGAATAATCAATAAAAAAAAGTGAGATATTACATTGGATTTAACAAGTTTGAGCTAAGGGAACTACCATGTTAGTGCAGATTCTAAGACAATCCCACTTTTTTGTAATTCCACAATGGGAAAAATTGAATTTTGAATTATAATTAACAATAGTTACTCCATTCCTCGCAATTGCAATTGCAAAAATTTTATTTACATCACTCCTTTCCTTGCAATTATCTTATTTGCATCTTGTTTCCAGGAGCTATGTTTCTCTGTCAGGAACTGTTTCTTGACCTATTCTGGAATAAAGATATTTCTGGTTTTTAGATAACATTCTGACATGTGCACAACGACTGGTAAAAAAAATATCCATGGTTAATATACACAACGGAAATAGAGTGGAGAAACAAGATATTAACTAACAATCTCGAATAAAAACTTTATTCAGGAAAAAACACAGGATTTTTAATAAATGGTTAAATGTTATACCGTAATGATAAAAAGAAACTTGCAGTGAATCTGGTGATTCAAGCCGAGTTTCCTTAAAAACAGAAAGAATAATACATTATTACGTGATCTGACACAAAATTTTTCATAAGTATTTAATCACAGAATTAAATTTATCTTATATTTTGCTATCATATTTCATATACGGATAAATGACAAAAATCGTGATATTCATACGAATTTTATTTACTGATTAATCCTTGGCATCTGGTGATGACACGGAAAACTTTTTATTTTTTGCCGTCCGTTGTGAGAGCTATAGGACCCGAAGAAGATGCTGCAGCTTTTTGGAAAATATCTTTAGGGTCGTTTGCCTAATTCTGCTGCACCACTCTCCTTCAAATTTATCCTTAATCCTGTACATTTGCAGTATCGGCTGCGAAGGACGTCTGCTCCGTGAATTTTATGACCTTTCTAGACACGATGTAGCATCAGAAATTGTTATTTTCCATTCGTCTTTCCTTTTTGAAATTACAGCTGTCGAATCACATTCGGCCACGAACTGCAGGATTTTGTCTCTCTGTGCCTTTATATTGTAAACTGTCGACTGTCCTATGCCATATTCATAGCAACGTGGAGATACACCACGTTTTATTTGTCTATGTTTGTACCCTATAAACCACCTTTCGGCGTGTGGCAGGGGGTGCATGCACCATGACTCTATTTCCTTAATCGATTATTTTTGCGTATCATTCGCGGAAAAAAATAGTTCTTGAATCTATTTGTTCTGGCATCTATTTCTCTGATCTTTCTCGCATTATCGGAACGGCCTATGTAGAACGCATTATATCCGCTACATCATCTCTAAACGTGCTTTCTCTGAATTTATCCAGTAAATTGATCCTTTGTTGAACTCTTCTAACTTCCAAAGATTCCCATTTTGCGTCCTGAAGCATCTGAGTGACGCTCACTGATTTATCGTAGCAATTCTTCACAAAACGTATCGCTTTTCGCTGCACCTTTTCTAATTCTTTAATACAACACTTATTTTATTTAATACAACACTTATTTTATTTAATACAACACTTATTTTATTTAATACAACACTTATTTTATTTAATACAACACTTATTTTATTTAATATAATTATTTTTGCCAATAAGTCAACTTTTTCTTGAATAATAAGTGTTTTTCTCTTTCTCTTTGTGCCTGAATATTCTTCCATTATTAAAGGAATGAACAAACACTAACATTAAAAAAGCTGAAACTGACAGTCTGCGCAGTGAAACGTATCCTCACGCTGATCTAAAGCCCAGACAGAGTAAATCACGCGTTCATGATACAGTGGTTATGACTGAAATTTAGGATTCAATTCCCAAGGAAGAATGGACTTGAAAAAAGTCTGACAGAACCGGTATGCAAACCCAGGTCTCCCAATTGCCGGTCGGTTGCTCTATCCATTGAGCTATTCCACCAGAACAACCGACCAGGATCAATTATTCCAATGGAGCAACCGACCGGCAATTGGGAGACCTGGGTTCGTGTCCCGGTTCCGTCAGACCTTTTTCATCTACGTTTCTCCTTGCGAATTTTCCTAGGTGCACGCCTTACTGTGCCAAGTACCTAAAACCCTTTTCCTTTGGTATTCAATTCTAAATGAAACATAAAAACTTTGTATGCTTTGTGTCTTTCACGGGTATATTTTTTTCTCAAGAGGCGACTAGTTTTGTCCACTAACAGACATAATAACAGAGACACCTGCCTGAAGATGTCTGTCATTAGACGGAACTAGTCGCCTCTTAAGAAAAAATATGTCCGTGGAAGAAACAAAGTGTTTATGTTTCATTGAGTATGCCTTCCACAAAGTTGAGCTTGATTATGTTACAGTTATTTTGGTGTTTGATTTTTCTCCTGCCATGGGTTTGAATAATTCTTCAAAAATTGTTCTGCTTGGATAAAGGAAAGGAAGGTAACTTAGTAGGTTGTAAAACCTACGAAAATCCCAAAGGAATAACAAGTGTGAAAAATAGCGACACGACTGGGACTCGAACCCAGGTCTCCCACTTTCCGGGCAGGTATTCTAACCACTGAACTACCGTGCCGCGTCTCTCTCTCACTGTTAAGGGAATGCTTTTTGGATGCTTCCGTTATTTAGAATTCCAGATAAGGGATCCTCTACTGTGTATCTATTATCATATACATCTGCTCCTTCTAATGCTTGTGAATGTTGATGTGAAACAAAAGGGATCCATATTAGTGTGTTACTAGAAATACCATCAGTTAATTTAATTTAAGAGATTCTCTGTGTATTGACATGTCATAAGAGATAGTATTTTTATTTATTTGTATTAATTAGATAGTATTTCTTATCACTAATCTTATTAAGTTGTTTATTATTATTATTATATCCTTATCAATTATTTTCTGAATGTTGATTTCATAGATATAATTGATAAATTTTAAGTAAAATCATTTAACTATTAACAAATTATTCGTCATTTATCGAGGATCATATAAACTGTATGCTGGTAATAAATATATTGAGTTATTATTGTCTTTTGATAGAAACTTTCTGGCTTGAGAGAAGCAGAAGTACATGATAACAGATATATATGTAAATTAAATTAAGTCATGCTTGAAGGGTGTGTTTACTAATAAGTATATGATAAATTTGCTCTCCATTCCAGTGAATTAAGTACAAGAAGAAGGAAAGAGTGATGAAATGAGGATAGAGAAGATTGAAGCAAAAGAACAAGAATGTGGATCGGAAAGAGAGTGTGTGAGATGCTTTCATTGTGGAGAAGAGAGATTGAGCAAAGAAGAGTTGAGAGAGCACATCTACAGTCACCATTCCTTACTCTTTGTCTGCAAACGGAATGGAGGAGATATTGGTGCAAACACTGATGAAAAACCTTTCAAATGTGATGTTTGTGAATATAGAACTGCAGTACTTTCCAGGATGAAACATCACTCCCGTAAACACACTGGTGAAAAACCATACGAATGTGATGTGTGTGAATTTAGAACTGCAAGTCATTCAAACTTGAAAATTCACTCCTTTAAGCACACAGGTGAGAAACCTTTCAAATGCAAAGTGTGTGTGCGGTGTGTGCAATTACAGAACTTCAAGACGTATCTACTTGAAAGAGCACATCTGTAAACACACTAATGAAAAACCATGGAAATGTGATATGTACGAATACATCACAGCTTATAGTTCAAACTTCAAGATTCACACCAGTAAACACACTGGCGAGTTACCTTACAAATGTGATGTTTGTGAATACAGCACAAAACATAAGAACAATTTGAGACTTCACAAACTTAACCACACTGGTGAAAAACTTTCTAATGTGATGTGTGTGGATACGGAACTTATTGTTTTTCAAGCATGAAATTACACACCCTTAAACACACTGGTGAAAAACCTTTCAAATACAATTTGTGTGGATTCACTACTACTTCAAATGCTTACTTAATGAGACATATTCAGAGGCATGCAAGTAAGGAACCCCTTGCATGTGATTAGTTCGAATTCAACACTTTGTGGAGGACAATCTTTTAGAATCATATTTGAAAGCGTACATGCAAAAGAAATGTAAATGTAATGAGTGTAGATTTAGTGATACATGTGCAAAGAATTTAGTGACCTTTCAAAAAACACGAGGGAGGACTTTAAATATTGTGAATAAAGGATTGTCAATGACTAACTTCATTGTAAACTGGCTGAAGTTCTCATTGAGAATCAAAAGGTAATAAAAATTGAATAGCGAGTTGCCTGAGCTCTTTTGATTGCGTATAAACTGTTTGCCTATGTATTTATGTTCAAGTGTTCTCTTTTTGTATGTCCATTTATATATCAATCCAGGTTAAATGCATATGTTGTAGTTTTCAAATAAATTCTTATGTAAACCTTTATTCGGAAGTGGTTCAATTCACAAGGAGGGGCTCTCTCTTTTTGTCTGAGGATTTTGTAGTCGTTTAGTGTTACTGGTAATGCAGTATTAAAAAGGAGCTCTTGTTAATGTGCCTTAGTTTCTCTGGAATAATTGAATTTGAAAATCGGAGGTAACCCTACAATACACTTCATTGTACCTGTAATGTAATGTATATTTTTTCATTTCCTTTCATTATATTTACTATTTCCACTTAGTTATTGACACCAGAACAATCAGTAGATTCTATTACTTGATATACAATCGTATAACTTTATTTCGACCAACTAAACCTCAATGACGGAGAGCTTCATCTGAAGTACGTTGGCCTGTTATAAACATTGTTTTCCATGATTCTTCTTAATACATTGGCCTTCATTTAAAACTGGTTTGCAGTCCCGTAAAATAGCATTTGCAATCTCTATTTTCACTTTTAAGAACTATTTAACTTAATGAAAATCCATAAATATAGTCCTATTTTGATTCACCAAATTGATTGCATTCTGATCTCTGGAAATTAAAATGAAATTTAACTGTGTCGATAAAATATCATTCAACATTTCTAAGATACAGGAAGCTCAATTTACTTAAAAGTTCCACTTTCCGTCCTGAAGGAGTCTTTATGTACATGCTTCGTCTGTGTCAGTTATTTCCGCAAATTTCTTCACCAGAGCTTGACAATTCTCAACGCTAATATTCACAACTTCTTCCTCCTTCGCAATGCTTTGAAGGGCAAAATATCTTTCAATTTATTAGTAACATCAACATACTCGATTTAAAAACTCCTAATGCTAGGAATTAGACGAATCACGATAATTTGTGGGAATAGGGCTGCCAAATGAAGAGAATAATGAGAATAATACTGTCAGAGCTGTATCTTGTGGGTGAATCGCACCCGAGCGGCAACAGGTGTATAGCCAGTTATTATTGTTATTGCAACATCATTATTTGTTGAGAAAGCAACATTTGTTATGTAATAATTTATGGTGATATTGTACAAGAATTGGTAGTTGAGGTCTTGAAATGTACATATTTTAGGTATCATAATGACCATTCGCTACATGGAAATATACGTAATTAATAGTTAATGATGTAAGCTGAGAATGAAGCAACGAATCGTCATTTATTCTAAATCAAAGAGATGAACGTTTTTCATAACACAGAAACCTTTATCTATTAAACGTTTGAAAACTAATAGAATTGACAAATACGTCTTTGTTCTAATACTTCAGTAGCTATTGATAAGTCAACTGTTGCGAATATAGAATCAGAAATTATGTATACGACATAGCGACTGCTTCTGTGCTCTTAAAATTAAAGAAATATTTTAAGTCATTACAGGATTCCAGAACATCGTTATGATGGCCATCCTGTAAAGCTAAAAGGTGGCGTGGTTGAATGTAACGTTTGTTGTCCTAAGTGAAGACGTGATTTTTCGGCTAAATATTGGTGATAGATCGTTGAGATTGAATGCTCTTGTTTACAAGCGAAGAATCTCAATAGGTTTTGTGGACTACAGGGTGAGTGATACCTCTTGTACCATTCACAACGTGTCTGAGCAATTCTTCGTACTAGCATGCTCATTTGTATTGTGTTTACACTCCCAGGCACATGCCGAAAGGCGGTTTACAAGGCATATATGTAGATGTTACTAGTCATTGGAGAGTGGACACGGGAGAATCCTCACCTCGTTTACTTTGTAATATCAATATTTCATTATCCATATAAAAATGAACCTAAGATAGCTGGAACCTTAGTATAACTGTAGTAACTGTATAGATTCTTGGGGAGCCTTCGTCGGTTAACAATTCATATCACGAAGTTGCTAATTATTCGATACAGTTGGAGGTAAGTGAAACACTACTAATGAATATTCGTTCATAAACTCGTTTAGACATCTTAACTTCACCGTAACGAAGAGTATTCTATAAGATTGCTCTTCCTAAATGTTATGAGAGTGCCAAGGAGCATATGATTGCTTGATGTTTCGGTACGTTTAAGAACAGCACGTTAAAAATTTTATTTGCCTCAAATTACACCACAGTCATAAGAAATGCTGAGAACATTTTTTTCTCATAGCTATTCGTCGTTAACTAAATACGTCATTAACTAAGGCCGTTGTTAACCAAGGTACCACTGTATCTATTTATTTAAGAACTAAATGTTGAAAAATATAGTAGAGAAACTTGATTTCTTAATGAGGATATTGAAGGATGAATTTGTATCGCAAATGCATGCATTTAACTTGCAGATGGGTGAAGTTAGACTGCCAAACCAGTAATTGTAAATTTATTAGTTATTTGTAAAAACATGAAAGAAAATATTTTTATTACTGGGAAAGCTTTGCAGTCTACATGGTAATCTGCGTCTATGGCATGGTTGAATCCAATTCTCAGTTGCTGATATTGCGTTATGTGGAAGGTCTAGCATTTTAGAACGGAACATACCGTGATAGTGAATTCATTTCCCACAAATGTGGTCCTCCCTTTGTAAGCTCTAATTGAGGCTATTCTTTACTTTCATTTGCACATGTGACACACAATACAAAGATGGATGTCCAAGCCAATGCTACAAGTCAACCATTATCCAGCTGGCGTGAGGATCCATACAATGGTATCATAAACTACACAGAGTACCACGAAAGTGAGAGAAGACAAAATGACATCAAGCCAGAGATAAAAGAAGAACCAGAAGAAGGTGACATTTGTTTTAAAATCATCAAATCTTAACTTAAAAATGTGGAGTAATTAAATTAAGAATAATACAAAAGTCTTTACTGAATGCAGAGATTGAGAATTCTTGTTCCCTTCTTACATCTAATCCTTTTTAATGGAACATTAAAATTAAACTGTTTTTGGGAGATATGCAAAAGAATAATCAATAAAAAAAGTGAAATATTACTTTGGAATTAACGAAAAAAGAAAAATCAAAAAAAGAAATTAAATATTATGTAGGATTAAAAAATATTCAGGGAATTACTGTGTTGACACGAATCTAAAACAAGCCCACTTGTTTGAAACTTTGAATGTTGCTTGGAATCCGTTCCACCAATATTGTAGCAGTTTATTCTGAAATGGCTTTTTATTTTCCAACTTTTTATAGTCCAAGTTACTTAAATTGTAATCAGTCACAAAAAAACATTTTGTGAGTTAATTTAAGGGTACATTTCATCTAACAAAGGCTGTTCTTTGTAATTTTGGCTGATTAATTGCAATAAAAAATGAATATTAATCGATAAATGTATTGTTTTAATATAATTTCTTTTTTATTTAAGTATCTTTAGTAACTGGTCACAGCCATTAGCTTTGTAAATTAATTCTTTGAACTATCATTTCTTGTCATTTCAAATTCTTAATAAGATGACCACTAAATTATCTGAAGTTATGCAAAACTCTTGAAAAGTGATGTAGAAGGGGATGTCCAAGCCAATGCTACAAGTCAACCATTATCCAGCTGGTGTGAGGATCCATACCGTGGTATCATAAACTACACAGAGTACCACGAAAGTGAGAGAAGACAAAATGACATCAAGCCAGAGATAAAAGAAGAAATGTCTCCCCTCCCCTTGTAAGATCTAATGGAGGCTATTCTTTTACTTTCATCCTCATATGTGATGCACAATACAAAGATGGATCTCCGTGACAATGATACAAGTCAACCCCTGTCCAGCTGGAGTGAGGAAGCATACCATGGTGTCATAAACTACACAGAGTACCACAAAAGTGAAAGGATGGATAATGACATGAAGCCAGAGATAATAGGAGAACCAGAAGATGGTGACAATGCTGAAAAACGTTTCAAATGCAATGTGTGCAATTACAGAACTTCAAGGAGTTTAATCTTGAAAAAGCACGTTCGTACTCACACGGGTGAAAAACCTTACAAATATGATGTGTGTGACTACAGTGCAGCACGCAGCAAAGGCTTAAAGCTTCACAAACTTAAACACACCGGTGAATTATCTTACAAATGTCAAACATGTGAATTCAGAACTGCTAATCATTCAACCTTGAAAACTCATTCCTTTAAACACACAGCCGAGAAAACTTTCAAATGTGATTTGTGTGAATTCAGAACGGCACATAGTTCAAGCTTGAAGAGACATATCCTGAAACACACTGTCGAGTTACCTTACAGATGTGACATTTGTGGTTACGGAACTACACTTCCGTCAATATTAAAAATTCACTCCTTTAAACACACCGGCGAGAAAGCTAAGAAAAGTAAGGTAAGTGGATTGGTCTAATTCTCCCTTAATTGTAATTAGACTTTATGTAGAATGTGATAAATAACAGTATTTAAGTTACTGAGTCATTATTTAATATCTTGGTGTCAGCTGCAAGTTATAGGGACCTCTTAGACAACTCCAAATTTGCAGCAAATCATCTCGGCTACTGGTGTAAAGATAATTTTCTAAATCTAAATGTGGAAAATGACAAATGATGCACTTTTCTTACAGCAGAAAAAAGCCCACTTGTGAAAATTAACTAAAACTCCTTCCAAGAAATTTCTACCACAAAATTTCTTGGCATTCACTTGAGAAGTATCATCTCTTGGGAATTGCATATTGATGCACTTTCTGTTAAGTTAAGCACCACTTGTTATTAACTGGACTGGCGGTGAGGCTACGGTGATTTTGAATAACTGTATCTTTTACTCCTACCATTCCATACGGTAGGAGTAAAAGATACACTAAGGGCCGTATTTATAGTCGCTACCCAAACCTTCCCCTAGCCTTCACCTTATGAGAAAGCTGCCAGGCGATTGCTTGCTAGTGGTATTTAGAGACAACCCCTCAGAGTCCTCTGACAAGGAGACTGCTGGTAAGCTGGCCTTTGAACTCGAAGAGCGAACTCTGAGAAGTTATCCATTTTAATGGTAAAATGAAGGGGATAAATGGAAGGAAAGAGGGAAAATGGGAAAAATGGGTAATGTAATATAATAATATGTAGATGAAAATGATAAATGATATAATGGATGATAATGGATACTTCAAGATCGAAAGAACACAGTAAGCTATCACACAACAAGGCGGAATGCGAACCGACGTTAATATTCTTACTACCAAATTTTAACACTTCAGATATCACGCGGAAGTGGTCTCCTAGGGTATGGGTCACAGTTACCCAGCTTGGCAATCCCCATGTCGTCTGTAAGGGGATGGAAAAGAACTATAAATGCCACTTTTGGTCTTAGGGGACTGCTAGGTGCTGGAAAACTGCTGCGAATTGACTATAAATACGGCCCTTACTCGCAAATTGTTATATCTTTAAACAATTAAAATACTCTGTTAACACAGACATTCAACTTACTGTCTATTATGGTTCTTTTTATCCTCACATAACTTATATTCTCTTATTGTGGGTGTCCTCACCACATTCAAATAAGATCTCTAAAAGGCAGAATAGAGATGTGAGAATAATTCCCTGGAAACTGCATGACTCCCCACCAAAGCCTATATTCAATTCACACAGGTTAATTCCTTTCCCCTGCCTTTATTTAATGATCGCTATTCTTTTTGTAAGACATAATCTTCTTGATTTCCCGGTTAACTTAGATTTTCACTACCACTTCACCAGAACAAAGTATAACCTCCATTAAATTCCTATCAGAACCAATGTTACAAAAAGGGCCCAAAAGAAACGGGTGTCTCTATAATAAATTACCCCATCACTTAAAGCATATTAAATCACGTAACACTTTTAATTCCAGCCTAAAGAATCTTCTACATACCGTTTTTACTCGTATAAGCTCAGTTGCTAACTTTGCGTTGTGTGAAATATCTATCATTTTAGATCGGAACATACCATGAGAGTTAAGTTTTTTCCCACAAATGTGGTCCTCCCCTTGTAAGCTCTAATGAAGGCTATTCTTTACTTTCATTTGCACATGTGACACACAATACAAAGATGGATGTCCAAGCCAATGATACAAGTCAACCATTATCCAGCTGGCGTGAGGAAGCATACCATGGTGTCATAAACTACACAGAGTTCCACGAAAGTGAAAGGATGGATAATGACATGAAGCCAGAGATAATAGAAGAACTAGAAGGTGACATTCCTTTTGAAATAATCAAAACTTAAGTTAAAAATGTGGAGTAATAATTTAAATAATAACAAAAAGTCTTTTCTAAATGGTGACATTGACAATTATTATACTTACATCAATTGAACGTCAAATTCAGAAATACTCTTCCAATGGCAGAGCTGAAATCTTATCTGCAAATAATATATTTCTTCTTTTGAATGCTGCAGTGTTATGAGTTCTTTTCTCAGCCATTGCAATACTCTGAAGGGTGTGACTGAATTGATCTTTCTAATCGGCNTCATGGTTGCAATTTCGAAATTCTTATTTGCATATTATTTCCAGCTTTGAACGTCAAATTCAGAAATACTCTTCCAATGGCAGATCTGAAATCTTATCTGCAAATAATATATTTTTTCTTTTGAATGCTGCAGAGTAATGAGTTCTTTTCTTTGCCATTGCAATACTCTGAAGGGTGTGACTGAATTGATCTTTTTAATTGGCAGAAAGCGATGATGTTTTCGTAACGTTGCTCACAGTCCTATGTGCCAACATTATTACAGATGGAATGAACGCTTTTCACAACTCAAGTTATTATCTTTTAGATGTTTGTGGGTTAGACAGAGAGGGAAGATATTATTGGTTGTTATATTAGATTTAAGGAAGCATATTGAATAAACAAGTGGCAGAGATTTTGGTAGGACATTTAGTGATCATTTTTGTGAATCTCTGCAGTTAAGGAATTCATTATTCATCCCCAATTGTCAACCTTATAAAGGAATAGTTTCTTCATTGACTGAAATATGACCAGATGAAGAAATAAAGAAATGCTCTCTCTTCGTCCAAAATACGATGAAAATGCACCCAATCTTAAGAAGAAGAAATCAAACGATCATGGGCCGTGCCATGTTATGGGTTACCCTCAGAATTAAATTATTTTTTCTTATTTTATTTATAAACTTAGAGGTTTTGTATTTGCACAGAAGATAAATTTACTAACTTCTCTGAAACTTTCCCGCTTGAAGTTTATTCTAGAGCAAAAAAATCGGAAAATAGCAGGCCACTACTTTCCTTGATACATTTTCTGAGATATTCTCGACCTCTCCAATAACTTCTATTTTAAATATTTCAAAAAGATTTCTCTGCCAAATTGATAATACAAACGGAAATCAAAGGATTTTGACTAACTTTATATTTTTATGATAATATTGCAACACAGCAAAGTTCTACAAAACTGTTGTTGACAGGAGGGGGTCTTTTTTCTTATACTATTGGTTCCTTATACAAACAGACAATATCGTCACTCTCTCTCTAACACACAAACATTTAGTGATCAGACAATAGCTAAATTGTAAT
>KZ308168.1:1901256-1911829 GCA_000376725.2 Ladona fulva
CAAGGAAAGTAAATTTGGACTGCTTATTCAATAACAGATTTTTATTAAAATTATTATAATTAAAAGCAACCATTCTTTCTAAAAAATAATTGCTGACTGCACCCATAGGAGAAATGGTTGACTCTGATTACAAGGGATAACAACCTGCTAGGACTTGCCTGCACCTCCAGTACCCATAATACTTTTCTCTCACACACATTTACGGAAAACTGAGGTTCCCACAGCTAAAGGGTTAACATTAATAATGTCAAATCATTTCAGTTGCATGAACCTTGACTATTTTAATCATCACCAAAAAGTTTTAAAATACCTGACAAGAACAGCAAAGACATTCTTGAAATTAAGGAGCAGACAAAAAGAAATAGTTCTTCTTAACTACAAAACAGAAATTGGGAACCCCTGATAATTTCGCTACAATTCCATGTTGTAAATGTTCCCTTTTGCCAAAACGTTAATAGTAAAGAGAAAGGGAACATTATGTCTGTTCCTAATAGACAGCAAGTGTGGAAATCTTATTTGTATATTGTTTCCAGTGTTCAACATTGAATTCAGAAATGCTGCTTACATTTTTCTGCAAATAATTAAACTTTAGAATGCTGTACTGTAATGAGTTCTGTTCTCTGCTGTAGCACTACTTTGAGAGATGAAATGATAAATAATTAATTATTACTTAATTGATCCCTGTATACGGTGCAAAACTAAGATTAATTTCTGAATTTGCTAACAATGCATGCCCAGATATTGGAGCAGTTACATTGATGCTTTTTACAATCCAGTTTATGTAAATTGTAACCAATCATGCAAAAATATGTCAGTTGAGATAAAGTTGAAGAAGCTTTAACTCAAACAGAAATGTAACTACCACGTTTTCACTTGAACTGGTTAACATAAATATCCAGATTTGCTATCCAATTGGACTGAATTCTGGAATTTTACTTCTAATTCTAGGACAAGCTCACTTTCCTATGGGAAGGGAGAAAACATCTTCTTGCAAATATAGTAAATTTTGTTGATGTTTTTTCCTTCTAAGTTAGATGCATATCACAAAAAAAGAAATATATATAAATTATACATATTGATGGGATATTGCAGTATTTAACAACGATGTTTCACTTAGCAATATCCCAGCAACTTCAGACTGCAGAAAGAAGTATGGAAGGATGTTTGCTTGGAATCACAAGAAGAGACAGGAAACGTGACACCTGGGTTATGAAGATAACAGGAGTGACAGACATCATAGATAAGGTAAGATCACTGAAATGGATGCGGGCAGGCCATGTTGCGAGAAGAAACGACAATCGATGGACATCAGCAATTCTGAACTGGATACCAAGAGATGTGAAGAGACCAAGAAGAAGACCAAGGGACCGATGGAACAGAGACATCATTCAGTATTTAGGGGTAACATGGCAACGAGAGGCTCAGAATAGAGAGAATTGGAAAGTGCTTGGAGAGGCCTACATCCGACGTCGGATTGAAAATGGCTGATGATGATGATATATATTTCTACAAATATTATGTTCAAACCCGAGACAGGATAATGAAAAGGTGATCAATTACAACTAATTATAACAAATGGAAATATAAATACTGCATTCTGCTGACTTAATGATAAAATTTGTAAACAATTAAACGTCTCCATCGAGCAGATTGGAAATTAATTTTCAGTAATCGTACACATCTGGACCTCCTAAGACAGAGAGAGTCCAACTTAATACTTCAATATACATGATAACAGTTGATAGTTTATTTGAACCTGGATAATTACTTTATCAATTAAATTAATTACTTTATTTCTTATATTAGTTACTTATTAGTTGCTACAAATGTTTATACATAAACTATATTAATATAAATTCTTTAATTGTATTAATTGCTTATTACTATGAATCAGCATAAATTATAAAGCACAGCTTTGGTTACGTTATTATCTAGAAGTTTGATTAGAATCAGTTACTTATTCCATCAAAATTCTCTCAAAATATTATTTGAATATATTGAAACTATTTGTTTAGAATAGTTTTTGTGAGGCTTACAAAGTGGCAGAAAGAAAATGCACTTTGTTTCATGTCTCTACCTCTAGCCGTTTCTAAGAGAAACACACAGACAGACATTTTGCTTTTTTAAATATAATTGTTATTTGTGTTCTTTCTGTGCATACAATATATAGTATTATGGTCAATCTTGTAAGTAAGCAAATAATTCCAATACTAATAATAATTCTTAAAGAAAATGAACCTCGTCACATTCCAATCATATCCTATTCACCATAAACCATTTGTTTATAAAAATAACAGCCTGAGGGCTTAGAAATTAAATAAACAATTTCCACAGAATGTTGTTACATTTTCAATCCTTTCTATGCATGAAAAGTACTTGATTTCTAAAAAGTGAGAATTCAATTTGAAAGGTATCTAACCATCAAAGAAACAAGGGTTTAGTTAAATTGAGTTTTACGCAAACATAGACACACGTGCATATAATAAAATTGGAAATTGCTTGGGGTGGCCAACATAATGATAAAAGATGTCTGAATTGATAGACAAATTTTATTAATCCAAACTAAGGGAAATTGATTCTAGATGAGGAAAAATATATAATTTGAAAAACGAAGATATATAACCAGAATAGTACCTCATTTGGATAATTACCAATAATCAAAAATTAGAAATGTTCAGGTTATCTACAAACCTCCATTACCATGAAATTCTCAAAAATATTTGAAACTGCGTATATATATGGAAGAAATATTTAGCTTTCACTTTTTGAAGTGCTATTTTCACTGACAAAGAATTGAGGAGTAATTCACTGATTGTAAAACATCACTTAGAAGAAAAACTGTCCCAAAGGTTGAAGAATAAAAATGCCATGTAGCGAAGACAATAGCTGTTCAAGAACTGCTGCAATAAATGCTAAGAAAGTTGTGTGCTGCTGATTCACATTGAGTTTGTTGATAATTTCATGAAAATATAATCTAGTGGGCTCTCCATAGTAGCATTTTTCTAGTCATGCGGTGTAACTTAGTGGGGCACATTCGATGCAGAAGACAAAATTATTTATACAATGTACAATACATGGAAACTTAATAGAGTTAGTATTGTTTTTATGTTCCTTTGCAGTAATTATTTATTCTCATATTATGACATGCTTAAGCTGAAGTATACTTCACTATATCCTGCAATTATAACTCCACTTAATGGAATTTAAATCCAATTGTTAGTTGTAGAAAAACGTTACGAATGAAAAGCCTTAAAAGTGGAGAAATATATATATGAAATGAAGCTTGGTGAAGTTGGTACATCAGAATTTCAACTTAAAAGCAGTAAAAATTATACTAGAATTTCTGTGTTCTGAGATGAATGACTACAGTTAATTATTTTTCAGCTGTAAGAAACATTTAATATATTGGCTATATTGTCAGTAAACAACTATTCTCTTCTATAAATATGTTTGCAATAGATACAGAGGAGAGTCCTCTTCATTTGTGAAGTTTCATGGGAATCATTTTGTTACTCAATTGGACTGTGAAGCAAAGGAGTTCTCCACACCCACGGAACCAATTATAACTCCATATTCAGGAAGGTTTCCTTCTATGGTCAACAGTTTCTGGGACTAATTCCTGTAAAAACACTCCATCTTCTCCCTAGATGACAAGAAAATGTATCGGACCTAGTTATCCAAAAGAATATTCACTTCTCACGGAAGAAGCCTATATAGTTTAAGTGCACAGTGGATTCTTATTACAAATTTACCTAAAAACAGATATTAGTAAATAAAGAAACTCAAAATTATTACAGGCAATACTTTTCATATCAGTATAATATACGTATGTGTATAAAAAGTATGGACATGCCCTTCTCCATATATAGCCTGATAAATCTAGGGAATTAAGTTAATTACATGCAGTGTCTTCTATCAAATATCTTACACCCTGCGTTCTATGTCTCAATGTACGAAGGACGGCAGGTATTAGCCGCTACAAATTGATCGCAACCTGATCTCTGGAAATTAGAAAGAAATTTAACTGTATCGATAAAATATCATTCAACATTTCTAAGACACAGGAAGCTCGTTTTTCCTTCCACTTCCCGTCTTGAAGGAGTCTTTACGTACTTGCTTCGTCTGTGCCAGTTAATTGCGCACATTTTTTCACCAGAGCTTGACAATTCTCGACGCTAATATACTCTACTTCTTCCTTCGCAATGCTTTGAAGTTCCATGGAGAGGACAAAATATCTTATAATTTATTGGTAACATGAACATACTCGATTTGAAAACTGCTAATGCTAGGAATTAGATGAATCACGATAAGTTGTGGGAATAGGTCTGCCAAATGAAGAGATTAACACTATCAGAGCTGTGTTTTCTTGTGGGTGCATCGCACCAGTGCGGCAACAGGTGGATAGCCAGTTATTATTATTATTGCAACATCATTATATGTCGAGAAAGCAAAATATCTACTGGAATATCTTATGGAGATATCGTACAAGAATTGGTAGTTGAGGGCCTGAAATGTTCACATTTTAGTTGCAATATCACACAGTATATTCCTTCATTCCCCTTTACCGTGGTTTATCGATATCATTTTTCTTGGAAACTTTCACATATTGTGGCGAAATGTTAGTTTTTCATACAAATCATATCATTTTAAATTATTCGCATAGCGATAATAGTGATACTACAAAGTAATGTGAACTATAAACTCATAATGACCAATCACTACATCGAAATATAAGTAATTAATGCTTAATGATGTTTTTTGATTGATATACGCTGAGAAACGAAGCAATGAATCGGACCGTGTCATACGGGCTTAATTGTGTATCCTAGAGGAATAATAGTATGATTTGAATCCAGGCAAATAATGGATGGATACCTTCTACCTACATTACCTCTGAAAAAATTGCGTATCCGATGGAATATATTTACATCTTGAAAACTATTAAAACTGAAAATAACGGCTTTGTTCTCGTGTCTTTTGATCACTAATTCTGCAGTAGCTATTAATAAGTGTTGCGAATATAGAATCAGAAATGATGTATACGACTGAGCGACTGCTTCTATGCTCTTAAAATTAAAGAAATATTTTAATTCTATACTGGATCCCAGAACATCGTTATGATATCCATCCTGAAAACGAGAAGCTAGGGTTGGTAGAATCAGTAGAACGTGGTGAACGTGGCAGTAGAATTAACGTCTGTTGTTTGAAGTAAAGACGTGATTTTTCGGCTAAATATTTGTGATAGATCGGTAAGATTGAATGCTCTTGTTTACAAGCGAAGAATCTCAATAGGGTTTGTGGATGACAGGTTAAGTGACACCTCTTGTATCATTGACAAGTACCTTCGTACTAGGCTGCTCATTTGTGTTGTGTTTACTCTCCCTAGCATACGCCGAAAGGCGGTTTGCAAGGCTTATATGTAGATGTTACTAGTCATTGGAGAGTGGACTCGGGAGAATCCTCACCTTGTTAACTTTGTAATAGCAATATTTCATTATCCAAATAAAAAACGAACCAAAGATAGCAGTCACTTAAGAACCTTTGTATAGCTGTATAGATTCCTTGGGAATCTTTGTCGATTAACAATTCATATAACGAAGTTGCTGATTATTCGACACAGTTGGAGGTAAGTGAAACACTACTAATGAAGATTAGTTCATAAACTCGTTTATGCATCTTTACTTCACCGTAACGAGTATCCCGAAAGATTGCTTATCCTAATTGTTATGAGTGTGCCAAGGAGCGTATGATTTCTTTATGATTCAGTACGTTTAAGAAAAGCGAGATAAATATGTTATTTGCCTAAGTTACACCAGAGTCATAAGAAATGCTGATGCTCGGCTTTATGTGTGAATTTTTATGATTCGTAAGTTTAACATGGAATAGTTAAATCATCTACCAAGTTTATCTTACTATATTTTGGTATAAAGTGGTCATCATTACTGTATACCAATTAGCTATATATTGAAGATTGGTTTTTATTTATGACCTACAGAATAGTATTTACGCTATGTACATTTACAACTCTCAATTTCAGTCATATGATGCTGTCTACCTGTTGACAAAACTAGTCAGTAATAAAAATAATAGTTGCTATTGAAAATTATTAGTGTTTGGTCCTACATTTTCCTTTTGCATTAAAAATTCACCCATTTACAAATCAATTTCACCCTTTAAGAAATCAGATTCCTCAACTAAAATATGATTCGTAGATATTATCAGAATACATGAAGATGCCAACACAAGTACAGAAATGTTACATAAAACTTTTACGAAGCATACTAAATATAATGAAGAGACCGATTCGGGCAACATTGCTGGGATTGAATAATAATATTACTACTTTAACACAATGGTTTTAATCCAGCATGACCGGGTTTCCACGTATTTATGTCATCATAAGGGGTCTCATAAAGTAAAACGGTAGCCTAAATATCCGTAGAAGAATGAGGTGGGGAGGGTAAGTTCTAAAAGGAGGAAGAGAGAAAGGATGTAGGGAAAGGCAAGGGACGGGAGGTCCAAAAGGACAAAGAAGTCATTTGAGAGGCGGAGGTAAGGAAGGGAATACGCATGTGAAGAGGGTTGAGGGATTCTCAGAAAACAGATATTCGTTACTGAGGATGTGGGAGTGATGCAGATGGTGCAGGATTTGAAACTTTTCTAATGCATCCAGTTTTGGTCCTTTGGGGCATGACTGGAGTATGGTAAATGAGAAACCAGAGCCGTGGTTATTTTGGATTAGCTAATTGGCAATATGTGATTGGAGTGGGGTTCTTTTTGTGCATGCGTCTTCATGTTCTTTGCACCTAATGGACATGTTTCTCCGGATCTTTCGAATATAGATATTATTGCAATCTCAGCATTGTATTCTATAAATACCGAGTTTATTTAAGGGATCTAATACGTTCTTTTGTGTTGCACAAGAGGGATCTTAACTTATAATATGCAAAGCGGATATCTGAAGTGGGAAATAAATTTTCACACTGGTATGATAATCTACTGTTGAAATTTAATTTTATCCATCCTAGGCGGTTCATACAGATAGTTGGAGATGAGTTAAAAATTGCATTCAGAGCTTTTATTTACCTATGGTGGGTAAGTAATTTTTCAATGAGAGAATGTGGGTAATTATTTTTGGAGGTGAGGGTTGTCCACAATCTCTCGTGGGTTGTACCAGATTATTTTCACCAAGATTAATTTCGCTAGGATATACTGTATTATACAGTTAGCGATTGTTCTGTTCCAAGATTTCTGTTCTTATTCAAGACACCATGTACCAGGACCATACTGCATATCAAATATGTAGATAAAACTAACTGAAAGTCATTAATATAAAGTACTTATGATTTATTCAATTATTTTTGCAAAGAAAAATTATCATTGATGAAATGAATAGTCATAAAAGAAGTTTTTAATCTTCAGAGGAAGNCTAGGTGGTTCATACAGATAGTTCGGGATGAGTTAAAAATTGCATTCAGAGCTATTATTTACCTATGGTGGGTAAGTAATTTGTCAATGAGAAAATTTGGGTAACCATTCTTGGAGGTGAGGGTTGCCCACAATCCCTCGTGGGTTGTATCAAGTTATTTTCACCAAGATTAATTTTGCTAGGATATACTGTGGTATTTGGTTAGCAATGGTTATCCGTTCCAAGATTTCTATTCTTATTCAAGACACCATGTACCTGAACCACGCTGCATTTCAAATATGTAGATAAAATTAACTGAAAGTCATTAATATAAAGTACTTATGATTTATTCAATTATTTTTGCAAAGAAAAATTATCATTGATGAAATGAATAGTCATAAAAGAAGTTTTTAATCTTCAGAGGAAGGTGTCGTAAACCAAAGCCTGCATCATTACTGAGAAATTTTTTTTCCTCATAGTTATTCATCGTTAACTAAATACGTCATTAACTAACACCCTCGTTAATCGTGGTACCACTGTATCTATTTATTTAAGAACTTAAAGTTGAAAATCTTATGGTAGAGAAACTTGATTTCTTAATGAGTGAACTTGATTTGCTAAATGATGCTTTAGTTTTGTTGAAGAGAGAATTTGTAACACAAAGGCATTCATTTAACTTGCAAAAGGGTGGAATTAGACTACCAGACCAGTAAATCTAAAATTATTGGATATTTAAAAAATAATGACAGAAAATGTTTTCCTACTGGGATAGTATTTCAATCTACATGATTATGCATAATGAATGGATCAAACCAATTGTCAGTTGCTGGTATTGCTGAATGTGGAATTTCTATCAATTTAGAACGGTACATACCGTGAAAGTGAATCCGTTTCCCACAAATGTGGTCCTCCCCTTGTAAGCTCTAATGGAGGCTATTCTTTACTTTCATCCTCACATGTGATGCGCAATACAAAGATGGATATCGATGCCAACTCTACAAGTCAGCCATTATCCAGCTTGCATGAGGAAGCATACCATGGTATCATAAACTACATGGAGTACCACGAAAGTGAGAGAAGACATAATGACATCAAGCCAGAGATAAAAGAAGAACCAGTAGAAGGTGACATTTGTTTTTAGATCATCAAATCTTAACTTTAAAATGTGGATTTATGATATTAATAACAATTAAAAAGTCTTTACTGAATGTTTAGATTGAAAATTCTTGTTCCCTTCTTACGTCTAATACTTTTTAATGGAATATTAAAAATGTAGAGGTTTTCGGAGATACACATAAGAATAATCAATAAATAAAGTTAAATATTATGTTGGAATTAGCAAAAAGCCATTGCAATACTCTGAACAGTGTGACTGAATTTATCTTCAATTTAGTTTTTATTGTAATTTATGTTAAGTATATATTTTTTGGTGTAATTATTTTTATTTATCAATGTANCCCCAATATTTTTCAACTTTTCAATATTTGTATTAATAATTAACTCTGTTTAAATAAACGTTTTCACACTTCTATCTATTAAGCATTGCTATGTAATGCTCCTTTGCTTAAAAATCTATGATTGGTCTGAAATTAATAGAAAGCATTAACAATTTCATATTTAAACATAGTTCCAATAGATAAATTTAAATTTATAAATAATTCACAATTAATGATATTTAAAACAAGGTTAGCCTAGATTCAGATGATTTACAGTGGACTATTTTTGAAGGAATTCTCATTCGAAGAGAGGAGTTTGAAGATTTGATTTCAAAGAATTTATATGCTCAGTCAAGGAATGTTTTTGCTACGTAGATGCTTATGAATGTTGGCGTGAAAGAATAGGTATTCGTATAAGTGTTTTACTAGAAATTGCATCATTTAATTTCATTTAAGAGATTCTCTGTACACTGATACACCATAAGTAGGTAATATTTTAATTTACTTGTATTTATAAGATTGTATATTTCATAACTAATCTTACTGCGTAACACACAGAGTACTGACCTCGGTTCGGGAGAACCAAGATATACATATTCGAAAATAATAATGTCAATAAATTTTCTGCCGTAATTGAAACTTTACGTATTGCTAGAGAATCGTATTTAGAATTTAAAATAGACTACAAAATTTTACCTTAATTTAAATTGTAAGAATCACTGGACTGTATAGCACTTTGGGGACCCTAAGGAGGTATTATTAATTGCAGTTATACTCTTAAATGAAATTAAGTTCCTTGATGCTTGAGGTGGACTATTACTTATCACATACATAAGAAGCAAATGTCTGTCCGTTCCCCTGATTATCTAAAAAATGGCTTGACTTAGAGAATTGATAAAACAAGATTGTGTTTAAACAATGCTGAAACCCCCAGGAAAACTGTTCTGTCGTCTGTTTAGGCCAGGCTTCGAACCCAAGAGCCCATAATACATTTCCATAAGAGATAAAGATAAATTACCTTTTTGTGACTATCATAGGTTGTTTCGTTTACAAAATAAAATTAGAAGAAATGGTTTTACGAAATTGAGGCAAGTGTCAAAAGAAAAGGAAATTATCATAGAATCTTATTTTAGTCATGAATCACTCATATACATTTGAAATTGCCAGAATCTAGAACATGGAAAATTCAATATTATAGTATAAAACACATGGAAAATTCTTTTAACATCATTTCCTGTATTATAAGCAGCTGTAACAATGAGGTGTTGTTTACAGCAAGTTGATGCTTATGAATGTTGACTTGAAACAATTGTGATCCATATTAGAGTGTTATTAGTAATAGCATCATTTAATTTAAGAGATTCTCAGTGAATTGACATGCCATAATAGATAATATTTTTATTTATATGTATTAATAAGATAGTATTTCTTATCACTAATCTGAGTAAGTAGTTAATTGCAGTTGTTTTGTGAATCTTGATTTCAAAGATATAATTGAAAGAAACTTCAGTAAAATCACTCAACTATTACCAATTATATTTAGATTCATGCAGAATCATGTAAACTGCATGCTGGTAAAAATATATTGAATTATTATGGTCTAACAATAGACGCTTTCTGGCTTATGAGGAATAGATGTATATGATAACATATATATATGTAAATTTAAGTAAGTCATACTTGAAGGTGGTGCATACTAATAAGTATGTAATAGATATTCATTTCACTT
>KZ308169.1:22055-35169 GCA_000376725.2 Ladona fulva
CCAAACGGTGTGCGCACCGGGAATGCGCAATGGTGCCCGCTGTTTAATTTTCCCTCCACCCCCCTTTCGTAATTATTAACGTAATTATAAAAAGATTTTATATTTACATTTAATTTACTGAAATATATTTTAATTTTAATTTGAGACATATTTAAAAGTAATACTGATTAGATGGCATTGATTCCTCTCTGTGTATAATTCGTGATATTGTAGACTCATATTGTATTCAGACTTCATATTGCAGATTCATTTAGAATAGAAGAATTCATTTGGAATAGAAGAATGATGTAGAAGAGATTATTGTAGAACCACGGGATTATTTGCCTTTTAATAGATTAAGTAAATTCAGGAATATATCATTGAATTACATGAATCCTACTTACCTTCATATCACAATTGCAAAATCATTCTACCGTTTGAGGAAACCCTGGTAGCTTAGGAACTCTTGAGTTTAGTATGTGAAATTTCGTAGACAGACAATAAGTATCTACTTAATGCCTTTAATGGTACTCCAGGACTCAGAAAATTATTGAAATGAAAATCCATGGCACTCACTGACGAAATGTTCACACTTTTTGAAAGACTACTGGTGAGAGTGTCTGGTGTAGTTAAACTTCTTTTTCACGTGGATTTTCACTGGCAATCATACGGAACACACGCCAGACACAAACAATTCCATACTTATTTCAAAGAAAAACACTAACCAACTTTTTATGCTTCTGCACTTTACACTTAAAGTTCATACCTCAAGGTGTATGATACGATATTCACGAGACTAATTCTTCACTTTACCGCGAATTTCCAAAGCAAAGAATTCTGGTATAGAAATTNCAACTTTTTATGCTTCTGCACTTTACACTTAAAGTTCATACCTCAAGGTGTATGATACGATATTCACGAGACTAATTCTTCACTTTACCGCGAATTTCCAAAGCAAAGAATTCTGGTATAGAAATTTCTGAATAACGAAACTTGGTTTCCTCAACCCGTGACTTCGGTAGTTCTCAGTTATCCGCCCGTAATGGCCGTCTTAACGGCATGTGGTCAAATAATGAAGTTCCCATTTATGTTTCTTGGGAATGTGAAAAGCTGCGACAAGTGGACCGGAATTTTTCAGCATTACATTCAGTGTTGTTTTTCGGTTTGTTCAGTGCTGTTTTACATTCAGTGATATCTTTAAAAAGTGTGTTGCTGAGGAGAAAATAGGAAATTACTCTTCCTCCGTCATGTTCTACACCTACGAGAGTAGCAAGGGAGTCGGAAAAGTGCTCCAAGAGGTACATTTTGTGCTGGAGGTAATTAAAAAAGGAATACACTTGTATGACAATTTAGGTATGTATTATAAAAATATAAGGGGAAGTAGATAGAATAAGTGTATTTGTACGTGATATCCTGAGTCTACTCAACAAATAAACATGGGAAACCCACGTTGGCCTTAAGAGTGGTTTCATTCAAATGGTACTTGAAAAATAAGTTGAAGAACTTGTGTTTCGTATAAGCAGCATTATGAGTAGCAATGGGCATGATAGAAAGACATTTAATTCCAGGGCGAATGAGTTAACATATAAATCATTTGTGACTCTTCTGTATCCATCATTCTTGACCTCTTAGGCTTTATCTCATTGCATTATTACTGTTTCATTCACCTTCTGCAATTTAAGTTAAAAGGGCAGAGAATGTTTTCTTCGAGTAGGGAATTTTGCTATAGCATCATTATCATGATTATAATATATAACGGTAAATATATTTGCCGTAACATTGTAGGATAAGCAGAATTAAAAATAGCGCTATCATCCATTCTAACATATCCTTACGTATTAAGCCGAACAGATGTACGTAGAAGATATTTCTTATTCGTGATAACGAACTAAAATTCCCTGCTGAGAGACCTTACTTTAAAAATGAGCATATAAACATTGCCGACTCTACGTTTCAAATCTGTTACCAAATTTAGATGTTTAGGACAATTGTTTCTAAAGCCTTGATATAAAATAAATCTTCCATTATAAAGTCTTGATTTACAATTTGACATAATTCATTTACGTTTAACATTAAATATGTAAGACATGTTATCAATTTAAATATGTTACATACAATCTTCGATATTTTGGTTATTAATTAATCATATTTAAATCTTTGAAAATGTTGCCAACATTAGAACGTTACATTTAAATGCGCAAATCGAAAGTCAACTTCTTATGCTTAAGGGTCACTAATATTAGAAATTTACTTCAATATGACACATATAATAATCAATGAAATTTTCTTGTACCTTATATTGTATTCCAAATATTTAATTATTACATTTTTATACTTCGCAAACTATTATTGGAAAATGAGTCATAGCTAACGTATGGGATATCACGAAATATACACAGAGTGGAAGCAATACCATTTTCATCATAAATTCGTTTAAATATGTCTCAAATTAAAATTAAAACATATTTCAGTCAATTAAATGTAAATATAAAGTCGTTTTATAATTACCTTAACAAATACGAAAGGGGGGTGGAGGGAAAATTAAACAGCGTGCACCATTGCGCATTCCCAGTGCGCACAACGTTTGGTTTTGTTAACAAAACGGTCCCCAGACTGCTTGAAGAATTCATCTGGAGCGGACATGCTAGTACATATTTACTTCGAAAAACCGTTAAAGTTTGAATTTTTAAATCGCCACAGATTAGAAACCCGGTAAAGTCGGGCAGAATTTTAAGGTTAACGCAATCGTCATTTATTTTCATCACTTGTTGAATTTTCGCTAATTTAGAAAAAAAGAAACTGTTTTCTGCCGTCAAGATATCTGTTTTCCACGAGGAGGATCTCATTCCCTTGGTAAGTAGATATTACATTCTAATATTATCATCACTAAACCATTATCATGTCAGTTACGCAGTTTTGTTGTTCGTTCGAGGAGAATTATTAGTATTGCATTTTTCTTGCTTCTTTCTCGTGTGTGCTACGCTGGCGTATTATTAATATCATAAGGTTGATTGTGTATTAGATTGGCTTCGCGTTTAGATGACATTAAAAGATTACCTCCATTCCATTTGATTTGTATGAAAATGCAACTCAGCATTCAGCACAATTTCGCCTTTATTCCGATTAAAAAATTTAAGTTTTAGCAATTGCGCTCAGAATCTTGAGCAACTACTTGATTGACGAATGATAAGCTAATAAGCGTAAAACTTTCGTGATTATATACTTTATTGGTAAATGTGTTAACTTGGATATGTTAACTTGGATTAATCCACAAGATATTTTAGACAATAGTTGCGATGGCGGGTGAAGATACTGTCAGTAAAAGTGCAATATTCCAAATAAGTTTCCTGTCAGCTGTCCTTGATGTCGTGTCGTCCTTTTTTTATTAAAAATCTAAGTATAGATCGATTTTTTAATGTGATTTAAGTTCGAAACCGAGGTATTAAAGGTAAACCGAAAAAACCGTTATTCTTGCCAGTGAAACGTTCGCGAACCGATATTTTGACAGATGTCATGAAACTATCTCGAAAACATTTTTTTACTCCGTTCTGTACTCGTTACCAACAACGTACCTTTTACTTGAATGATTTAGTTTCTGGTTTCAGTAATAGTATGCAACTGCAACTAGTTACTTACTGATAGTATGTTTCATTTGAATGTTAAGAATGCTAATTTAGAAAAGTTCTTGTATTTTGTACGAAATAAACATACTTTCAGAAGGTTATCGTTCGAAATAGTCGACGCGAATAAAAAAAAAGATTCGAACGGATTCGATGTCGCGGAAGGGGCGGAAACAATATTTGCTAAATTCTTTAAGTCGGAGTGAAAACCGTTTCGGAAAATATTGTGTGTCGAAGCCCTGATTGCAAATAGATTTAGATTTATAAGCCGCGAGTCGCCAGTTGCGTATAGCAGGGTGTGTGAATTTGAATTGATAGAGTAGATTGTAGTATCGTTCATGTATTCAGTTATATTTATTCCATTGTTGTTTTTCATACTGATTGAGAGTAGTTTAATTGATTTAAAAAATCATGTCATATTTATGGGATTTTTAATGTATATTGTAAACGGTACGGGTAACGGAAATTTCTGTTTGTATTTTTTGCAACCGCTTGCTCTCATGCGTGACCGAACTCTTGTGTATATATCACTGATAAAATTTTTAAATCTTGTTTTCCAGACTCTCTGGAGTTAATTCACTCCCGTTTCGGTTGTTAAGAAACCTGTGGGTTTCTCGCTTGTGATAGTGAAAGTGCTGGACATGACAGGAGGGACATTGCAGATGAAGACTTTGCGGAGACCCATCCTAAGTTAGTTGAGTGATTATTTGCGCAATTCATGCTTTTCCTCCGAGACATTAAAATTTTTGTTTTTTCCGGATTAATTTCTTAGATATTGATTGAACCAAGGATGAATTATTACTCTAGAATTTTACAACCCGTGATCGCAAACCTGAACGTATTTAATCCACAATGGAAGTGTATGGACGCTAAATCGAAGCTTAACTAGGAAATATTCCACCGATTTCGTTTACATCCGTTGCCATATTGTTTAATATTTGGAATTCCATTAATTCCTCGGGAACCCATATATATTTTATGACATTGGGGCGTGAAACACTCAACTCCCGGGTTCGGTTTAGCTGCTATATTTGCGCTCGTTACAATATCTTAAAAAGAGACTAATAATATTTATCCGTTCTCGCCATATTCACGCGAAATCTCTTTTACCTCTTGCTTCGAAAATTGCGCTCGCTGAGACTGTGGCAACAACGTCCCGTATTTTATCATTTAAATCACTCCTTAAAAATATTCAAAAATCTATGCCAGATTTCGGATCTTCTGTCTTGAAGTGATTCCTAATCCCGGGTTTTGATAATCAGAGATACAGGAAGTCGTTCAAAATATTCAAAACAAGCATTAATAAAAATTCACGTAAATCATAAGCGACGCTTTCACTGGTGTGACCGCTGGCATCTTCGGGTCGATGTGTTTTCCCTTTCGTTTCTTACGTAATTACTCTGGTACCTTCTTCAAAATACTCTCCTTTATTTTTCGTAACTGAACCCTCTGTTTTTTTCAAGTAGATGTTTCCTTTAACAGATAAGGATAGTCTTCATGGGTAGTTAGGAAATTTCCCAAGGCCAATTGATATTCTATTTAGGTATTGGTCGATATTTCCGAAAACACGGGGTTAAATTGGTAGCAGATACTGCAAAACTCTTTCATAGTAGTCACCTATTTAACGAAATCCCGCAAAAGCGAGGTTATTTCCCTTGGTGTTGCTCATGGCCACAGATGTTGATTATCCATCATGTGACGACTAAGAATGATTCAGGTTCCCCGCTGAATCTAACCAAGTATTCTTTGTTGGTACTTAGAACAATTATTACCTCATTCATAGTTAATTACACGCCAGTTCCGTCACTTAACCATCCCTTCTACTTTCGCAAGTCGTTCTCGTACTTGGTGCAGCACTTTGTCTACGTCCACATTTTATTAATTGTCATATATATTGTGTTTGGATAAAGAAATACTAATGTACCGTATCTTAATTATAATATTTTTAAAGATATTTTTATTACTTGTAGTCCTGGATAGAGCCCCCTTCCGCCACTTCATATTTCGCGACATAAAATAACCACTAATTCTATCGCGATGTATTGGACACCAATTGCCCGACTTTTCGAGTTAGGTAACCTGTTCTTTTACTTCTATCTTACACTACCAATGTGAAATACTCTTCTGGTGAAGGAAGACATAATCACTACCGCAGATACCGTGATAGCGTCTCCAACTCTACATCTCCCATATTCTCGAATCAAAGACGCACCCAAGTTTTAGATATCGTTTATGGGCAAAATCCGTATTTTGTTCGTGCATTTTACATGGTGTATCTAAAAGTAAGATGAAAGTGAAATTATTAAATCTCAATAATGACACAATAAGTGCGATTAAAGTGCAAAAAATTTAATTAAAATTTAATATATCAATTTTGAAGTAATTTTTAAGCCTAAATGTGTCTTTCCATCCCCCTCTTTTTGTAGAGACGTAAGACTAACTTTATGATAATTCAAGGTTGAAAGCCCTACGAAAACTATTGTCATCCCTGAGATGGCTCGGGTTCGAGGTTAGGGTCCAATAATACTTTTCTATATAAAGTCATGTAAAGGTCGCTTTCGTGTTTACAGACTTTGTTTCTTCAGGAAGATTAAAGTAGAAGTTATACCCTACAAATGGAGAGGATGGTCAATAGAAAGGAAATTGAATATAGATTCTGATTTTAGTCGTGATTGATACATACTAAAGATTCTAAAATGCATAAATCTTGATAAAATAAACGATAAACTTGTTAGATTTTGCTGTAACATGCTACTAATCTCCTTGAGGACTACGAGTACAGAGATTGTTGAATTCGAACTCAGTGCATTGTCCCGTAAAAATAAACTGGGATTATAAGTGAGTTATAAAATTAATCATAGGAAAAATGAGAGATTTTACACAGAGGAGACAATAATGATAATGATTCTAGTATATGCAAAGTACGATGTACAAACCCAGGAAAATACATGTTTATTTTATATACGGTCTTGTAGTAGTGTTTCTCAATCCGATAATCCAATGGTCAGTTTTTATGTTTGAAAATAGCGATTAGTAAGATGAAAATTATGAAGGGAGATTTTGTGGAGACGAACTAAATTTCAACGTGAACAAAAAGAATTAGTGTATTTATATGATTTTCACAAACTGTATAATTGTCAACGAAATCTCTAGTAAATTCTTAAGAATTCTGCGAATTTTCTTTCCTTTAAATTCTATCCTGATTAGTATTTATAAAAAAATAGGGCAGAGTAAGTCATATGTTCAGTCATAATAGTCCTTTTACATTGAGTTTCATCATCCTTGACCGATGTGTTTTTCAATGCCATGATTCATCCATTATTGTTATCTTACAAGAATACGCTTGGAATTTAATCGCAGAATCAATGGTTAAAAAACGAAAGCATTTTAAAAACTAATTTTATGGTTGAAAGGTAAAATATGTAAGGTTTTTTAATATCGATATCATAGTTAACATTGATATAATATTCATTCATGCGTTTAATTATGAGTTAATTCACTCGGAATCTATCCAGCATCATGTAGACATCTACTGGTCACAAACACATTAAATTGCTGTAGACTTTAAATTGCCATCTCTTGGTATAATAGAACCAAATATATTTTTAAAGTAAGTTACATTAAATTCTGTCATGCTTGACTTGGTTGTTTACTATAAGCTAATCGGAATTTTGCATCATAATAGACCCAAACTTAAATTAAAAAATATCTAACCAAAATTTATGACCGTTTACATCAAGTTTCATGTAGAATGATAACAAATCCTATGAGGACGACAAAGAAGACGAATTTTATGTTCTTTTTGTTGCAATAAGCTGGATTTACATTTTCTGAGAATCTTATGTAATTTAAGTTTGAAATAGCGAAATATATCTGCAAAATGTCACCACTGTTACAGTAACTGTTCAGCAATAACCTTTTTCTTATCCTCATACAGGTATCGCAGAGCATTCTTATAAGGAAGAATATCAAAGGAATGCTTCTACACATGGTAGGTTCAGCAATTACTAAACATTTACTTTATACGATATTATAAGGTTTATTCTGTTAAATTTTTTAATTCCTAAAATCTTTCCTCTAAAATGCTAACTAAATAGTTTCACATAAAGTGCATAAGGTTGTTACAAAAAATATAATACACTTAATGCTAAATCATATGCTCAATATCTGTTCTTCCTATAAGTGATTGACATTGTACTGCATGTGGTAGGGAATGCTTCAGTTGAATTTATATTTGAAAACATCTTGCAGACACTGATAAATGTAGAATCCTATAAACCTCACATCATAATACCAATGTTCTATAACCAATCAGGGTGATATTTCTGCCTAAATTAAAATGCTAGTAAAATGTTTAAAACCCCTGCCACATGCAGCATAGTTTTTTCTTTAAGATTCAATAGTAGCATGAAATGCTCAATGACTCAGTTTCAGATTTTTTAGGTTATTGTGATTGTTTAAATATTTCTTTGTTTTAATTTATTTTTACCCTTGCATTCCTACATAATTTTATTCTTACTGCATTGATTTCCTTCTTCCTAGATAGAAGTTGACAAAATATGCGTTTCTGTATTTGATTCTCTACATTATCCTCTCTTGTTACTTTGTGCTATACCCTAATGATGAGCCTCTTTTGTGCATATTACAGCTTTTAATTNAATTTGACACTCATAAAAAGTGAAGTTTTCTTCACTCTCTATGTGTCTTGATGTTTTTCAAAGAAGAGATTGGTGTAACTGTATCCCAGTTAGAATTCCTTGACCTGATGTTATGTCACTACAGTTATAATTTTGCTGTACAAGTTCATTTAATACTTGCAGATAAGAATCTCAGAGAAAAATAATGGATAATATTCGCTAAATTTGATTTATTTCTGCTTTAACTTTTAATTAACTGTGTGATATCAACCAGCCTAAATTAGTACAAGAAACTCTTTCAATTTAAAAATTTAAAATTTACCTGGATTTTTCCTACATGAGTAATTTCCTCATTTACATAAGTAATTTCAGGTACTAGCATTGGTTAAGTGATATTTCATAACCTTCTTAATCAAATATCTTCAATTAGAATTCAGTGATAAAGAATAAGTTGTCAGCTTTACTGAGAATTTTTCTCACTAAGAAATGATACCCAGAGTACACCCAATTTGTCTTGATTATAAATATTCTTGGAAGTCCTAAAATCCTCAAATCATGATAGTCATACAATGGAAGACTGGGAGTGATTTTTCACATTAATGAAATTGATAGTAAAAGTTTTATATTCCCTTTAGAATTCGATATTGTTTTTTTGGGAAGATTTAATAGCTACATGTAATGCTTACAATGTCATTTTCAGATTGTTATGGGCTTAACATTCTTATTGATTGTCTTTGTTTCTTTACTTTTGAAATTCTATAATTATTTATTTTTGCTAGATTTTGTTTGTTTCTATTGTATGTACAATTACTTGGATCTAATATTTATGGGAATATTACAAATATGTTTTTAAAGTAAAGAAATATTTAAAATCTTACCCAAGATAACCAGAAATTTACAAACTCCAATCTTTCTTTTATATAAGCCTCATTTGTAATCTTGTTTTCCGTGTATAATTATAATTTATAACAGTATTGATTAATTCAGTAGAGTGAGATTTATCTTACCTCAAGCCAGGAGCATAGTAGAAGATGTATTGACAACTTACCAATCTCCCAGATCCTATGTATTCTCATTAGTGGTTGCATTCCCAAACCTAATCCTTACCTATTCAATCATATCACTGCATTTGCTACATTGCGGAAGAAGGAAGTGTGCACAGTCTAAGTTTCTAGTTTTAATAAATTATTACTGTCCATCTGTATAAATGTAATCCATGTTATAATATGAATATTGGAGACACGGCTGTTGTGATATGTAAAACAAAACTCCTAAGCCGTATGTGTGTTATCAAATATGGCTTAGGAGTTTTCTTTTACATAAGTAATCCATCTAACAATAACTATTCAGCAATACAATATATTTTTTCTCATCCCCATACAGATTTCGATGGACATTCCTATGGCTACAAAGGTGGAATTCCAAGGAAATCCTGAAAAATAGTACAATAAGTAAGTAGTTAATCATTCATTGAATTTANATATCCTGCATCAATCATTTCTAAGTAGTTATTCATTACTCACGGCAGGACTAAGTAAACAGGACTAAGTAAAACTCTACATCTCGCATATTCTCGAATCAAAGACGCACCCAAGTTTTATATAACAACGTCCCGTATTTTATCGTTTAAATCACTCCTTAAAAAAATTCAAAAATACATGCCATATTTCGGATCTTCTGTCTTGAAGTGATTCCTAATCACGGGTTTTGATAATCGGTGATTCATGAAGTCGTTGAAAAAATACAAAACAAGCATTAATAAAAATTCAGGTAAATCCTAAGCGACCTTTGGTCTTGTTTTGTACTTACACGGGAGAGGGATAAAAGTTATATTGTGTTGATAACGTGCACCTATTTGATTCATTATCAGTAGATATATAATTTTTAGGTATAAAGGTATAAAACATGCTATCGAGCGATAAATGAACGCTATCCACACAAGTAGATGTTTTATTTTGCATTATTAATTCGAATACCTATACAATAAATACTATCTGGGTAAGCATTCATATGATCCTTTACAAAATTGGGACGATGTACATTGGACGCAAAGTAATTTTTTTTGCTTCCCGTATAGATTATGTGCTAAAAATTATCTGGAAATACATCCTATAGCCTCTTACTCAGTTTATTTTTTGTTACATTAAAATTACCCCATGTATTTCGATTATACCACGCAGGATTTCAAACGCCACAACACTTTCACTGGTGTGACCGCTGGCATTCGGGTCGATGTGTTTTCCCTTTCGTTTCTGACGTAATTACTCTGGTATCTTCTTCAAAATACTCTCCTTTATTTTTCGAAACCTAGCCGTGTTTATTTTCAAGTAGATGTTTCCTTTAACAGATAAGGATAGTCTTCATGGGTAGATAGGAAATTTCTCAAGGCCAATTGATATTCTATTTAGGTATTGGTCGATATTTCCGTAAACATGGGGTTAAATTAGTAGCAGATACTGTAAAACTCTTTCATAGCAGTCACCTATTTAACGAAATCCGGCAAAAGCGAGATTATTTCCCTTGGTGTTGCTCATGGCCACATTTATTAATAATCCATCATGTAACGACTGCGAATGATTCGGGTTCCCCGCTGAATACAACCAAGTATTCTTTGCTAGTAGTTTGAACAATTATTACCTCAGCCCGACATATCGAGTTACGTAACCTTTTCTGTCCTTTCTTTCCCTACCTGTGTAAAATACTCTTCTGGTGAAGGAAGACATAATCACTGCCGCAGATACCGTGATAGCGTCTCCAGCTCTACATCTCGCATATTCTCGAATCAAAGACGCACCCAAGTTTTAGATATCTTGTATGGGCAAAATCCGTATTTTGTTCGTACATTTTATATGGTGTATATAAAAGTGAGGTGAAAGTGAAATTATTAAATCTCAAAAATGGTACAGTAAGTGCGATTAACGTGCAAAAAATTTAATTAAAATTTAATATATCAATTTTGAAGTAATTTTTTAAGCCTAAATATGTCTTTCCATCCCCCCTTTTAGTAAGGACGTAAGACTAACTTTTTTGTAATTCACGGTTGAAAGCCCCACGAAAAAGATTGACATCCCTGTGAAGGCTCTGGTTCGAGGTTAGGGTCCAATAATACTTTTCCATGTGAAATCATGTAAAGTTCGCTCTTGTAGTTTTCAGACATTTTTTCTTCAGGAAGATTAAATTAGAAGTTATACCCTACGAAATCGAGACGAGGGTCAATAGAAAGAAAATTGAATATAGATTCTGATTTAGTCGTGAAATATACGTACTAAAGATTCTATAATGCCAAAATCTTGATAAAATAAACGATAAACTTGTTAGATTTTCCTATTAGCTCCTAGGCGGTCAGTTAAAATATGACACTTTTGATTTAAAATAATAATGGGAATCATTTCATTGGTCTGAAATTCTTTCCACAACCACCATAGTATTTCTGTATCAAGTAGCTGCAAGCCATCCTAAGTATAACACGCTTATTCTTTTATAATTCTCGTGAATTATTTGGCATGAATGTGGATAGCATAATCCATTTACCCCTTGAATCATTGTCAAACTACTACCAGGCGCATATAGTAAAATGGATTCAGTAGCAATGATAGCTATTCATTCAAAGCATATTTTGCTGGAGTGTCAAAGAAAGGATTGGATTTCCAAATTACCTTCTTGTATACGGTTGAAAGTTGGTATGTTTGAAGTGCTCACTCACAAATGTATGAATGGAGAGCGATGGTCTTGAATGTGGTGTGGATATTTGATGTTGTGGAATGACTATCTATGTCCTTGGGCTAAATCTCGTATGGTGGGGATCTGGTTGAGGGATGGAATGTGTGGGAGCAGGTATTACTTGTGTTTAAATATGGTGATGGATGTGTGTGTGGAGGTTTTAAATGGAAATTCAATCCTTTTTTTATAATTTTTTAACAGTAACTATAATTTCCCTTTGGTTAATAAATGCCATTATTCTAGCTTTGCAAAATTAGTACTACAGTAAATATAATGCTAGGGTTGAAAATCTTTTTGGGTTGACTAAATTTAATAATATCATCATGTCACAGAGATGAAAAGATCATTATAGATCTTCCTGAATATAATAGATATTTACAGTAAGGAATTAGGTGTTAGAGATTACAACTTTATTGTCTGATCCCCTTTAACGTAACATTTCACTAGAAAGGAAAATGTACATCCATATCTTCAAGCTGTGCTAGGGAAACTGTAAGTACCATAACTACAGTTTCAATTATATTCCAGTCCACAACCCTTAGTAGAATTTCTTTCTTCACATTCTTACTTTCTAATACATTCTGAAGCCATCAAGCATAAGTTCTATATGTTGCCTTCCAACCTAGACTAGTATTGGATGCTTTTAGCCCAATATCAAGTGGTGTGTCATCTATATATTTAGGCTTGTGGTTTGTATTTCCTTAATAGTGCCAGATAATTTTGAGTTTTGTTGCTTTGCAAGTAGATAATTGAAATTTCATTTTCTCGATTTTCTCACATTAGCCTAGTAATCCAATACTACGGCGATAATTGTAGGAATAATACTGTGAAGGACCAATATTCATTGAATGAAAAGAAATTTGGTGATATCTTGGTTATGGGAAAGAAAATAAAAATAACTACTTCATTGTAGAACGAGGAGTCACTTAACATTCCTATTGATAAATGTCTTTGTTTCTTTACTTTTGAAATTCTATAGTTATTTATTTTTACTAGATTTTGTTTGTTTCTATTGTACAATTACTTGGATCTAATATTTATGGGAATATTACAAATATGTTCTTAAAAGTAAAGAAATATTAAAAATCTTATCCAATATAACCAGAAATTTACGAACTCCAATCTTTCTTTTATATAAGCCTCATTTGTAATCTTGTT
>KZ308169.1:37832-49993 GCA_000376725.2 Ladona fulva
TATAATAATTATTACAGACTGTTTTGTTTGTGAGGTATTTTTTATAAATGTATTTACATTTTATATTTACTAATAGATTCCTATATTGATATATTTTTACTACATCGTTTACCTTGTTTCTAAATTAAATATGATGAACTATCTTGTTGTGTTTAGCATTCCGTTTCTATCCTCTCAGGTCTAGCATCCTGCGTCCCGCAACTACAGTGTAGCATCTACCATTCTGCATCACGTATGATGCGTCTACCGTATTGCTTAAATTGTCAAACATATAACGTATCTTGTATAGCATCTCGTGATTAGTGTGTAGCATCTAGCATCTAGCCTTCACGACTAGCGTCTGTCGTGTACCATCTACTCACTTTACATCTAGCATCTAGGATGTAGCGCTTTGGATCTACATTGCCGTGTATAGTGTCGTGCATTTTTCTTCTATAGTATAGTGTCATACCAAAGAAGAAAAATGCACGACACGCCTAGCGTCGCGCACAACATGCCTAGCGTCTCACACCTGGTTTCTGACGCATACCGTGTGGCGACCAGCTTCTGGCGCTTTGCGTCTCTCAGGTAGCATCTCGCGTTAAGCGCCTTGCGTCTCGTGTATTACGTTTACCGTTGCTCTTTCCGCATTTACAGTCTAGCGCATGGCTTCAACCATCTACTGTGTAGAGTCTCGCGTCTTTAATTTCGCGTACAGCATGTAGTTATTCGCGTCTAGGGTCGCATTCACCATCATGCGTCTATCGTATCGCATATAGCTTCCCGCGCCTATCATCTAG
The DNA here is from genome assembly GCA_000376725.2 of Ladona fulva. Lineage (NCBI taxonomy): Eukaryota > Metazoa > Arthropoda > Insecta > Odonata > Libellulidae > Ladona > Ladona fulva. Next base: position 38,612 of record KZ308169.1, read on the forward strand.
CAACTAGCGTCCAATAAACTATCAAACTAGCGTCTCGTGGCAGGCGTCTGTAGTATAGCGTATAGAATATCGTTTATTGTTTGGCATGTACTCTGTTGCATGTAGTGGCTCACGTCTCGCCACAAGCGTCATAAGTCAAGCACCTAGACGCAAAACCTTCAAAGCGAGGCGCGTCTGGTATATTATGTGTAACGTAACGCGTCTCGAGTTAAACGTCTAGCAATTGAATTCTCACCTGAAGCTTATAGCGTTTGCGGCTCGCGCCAAATGTCTACTATCTTTTAAACTACCGTCCATGTACTAGCGCTTTGGGACTAGAGTCTCGATTCTATCGTCTCACGTCTAGTTTATTATATCGCGTCTATTATGCCACATGCTGGAAGGCGTTAGGCCGATCGTCTCTCGTCTTTACTTTCGCGAACTGAATCCACCGTCTATCGCCTAGCGTCTACTCACTTTTTATCTAGCGTCTAGGGCTTAGCTTGTTGGCTCCATCATCATGCATTTTTCTTCTCGCGTTAAGCGCCTTGCGTCTCGTGTCTTACGTTTACCGTTGCTCTTTCCGCTTTTCCCGTCTAGTGTATGGCTTCAACCATCTAATGTGTAGAGTCTCTCGTCTTTAATTTCGCGAATAGCATGTAGTTATTCACGTCTAAGGTCGTATTCACCGCCATGCGTCTATCGTGTCGCATTTAGCTCCCGCGTCTATTATCTAGCGTCTAACGTCCAATAAACTCTCAAACTAGCATCTCGTTGATACCATCTCTGGTATAGCGTATAGAATATGTCATTTATTGTTTGGCATTTATACTGTTGCTTGTAGTGGCTCACGTCTAGCGTCTTGCCGCAAGCGTCTTAAGTGAAGCACCTAGACGCAAAACGTCCAAAGCGAGGATCGTTATGTATATTTTGCGTAAAGTAACGGGTCTCGAGTTTGACGTCTAGAAATAATTTCTCAGTGGAAGCTTATAGTGTTCGCGGCTCGCGCCTAATGTGTACCATCGTTTTAAGTAACATCCATGTCCTAGCGGTTTGGGACTAGCGTTTCGAATCTATCACCTCACGTCTAGTTTCTAACGTTTCGTATATCGCGTCTATTACGCCAGATGCTAGACGGCTTTTGGCTAATCGTCTCTCGTCTTTACTTTCGCGTACGGAATCTACCGTCTCTCGCCTAGCTTCTACTCACTTTTTATCTAGCGTCTAGGGCCTAGCGCGTTGGCTCTATCGCCGTGCATTTTCCGCCTCCGGTGTAGTGTCTTAAGTCCAGCGTCTCACGCCTGGTGTCTGACACATACTGTGTGGCGACTAGCTTCTGGCGCTTTGCGTCTCTCGTGTAGCGTCTCGCGTTAAGCGCCTTGCGTCTCGTGTCATACGTTTACCGTCGCTCTTTCCGCTCATCGCGTCTGGCGTATGGCTACAACTATGTAATATGTAGAGTCTCTCGTCTTTAATTTCGCGTATAGCATGTAGTTATTCGTGTCTAGGGTCGCATTCACCGACATGCTTTTATCGTGTCGCATTTAGCATCCCGAGTCTATAATCTAGCGTCTAGCGTCCAATAAACGATCAAACTAGCGTCTCAAGGCTAGCCTCTGTAGTATAGCGTATAGAATATGTCATTTATTGTTTGGCATGTATACTGTTGCATGTAGTAGCTCACGTCTAGGGTCTCGCCACAAGCGTCTTAAGTCAATCACCTAGACACAAAACGTTCAAAGCAAGGCACGTCTGGTATTTTTTGTGTAACTTAAGGCGTCGCGAGTTTAACGTCTAGCAATTAACGAATCACATGTAGCATATAGCGCTTACGGTTAGCCACACCCGATAAGTGTCTACTGTGTTTCTTCCTGGCGTTCGGGCCTAGCGCATTGGGTCTAATCTCTCGCGTGTACCGTCCCGTAACTTGTATCTTAGGTTTAACAACTAGCGTCGAAAGACGTCTAGCGTCTAGGGACTCGAATTTCGTATATGGTCTAGTTTTGTCGCCATGGGCTTTATAGACAATGGTAAATAAATTACATTCAGCAAAGCAAATACAGCTATAGATCTGGTTTCACCGAACTCAAATTCCCGTAGACTATACATTAGGATATCAAGAATTTTTAGCAACCAGTCGATTATCAGGTCTACCTATGGAGCTGGGTGTTTCCTTTAGACATGCATTAAGCTAAATGCCATTCTCTATGTCTGCTCGAAGTAGAGGATTCACTTTTAGACAACATAATCTCCATTGCTTTTAATATAATAACTGGGTGTAATCACAAGCCTAAAAACATATGCGTAAAATAATTACTCAATCCCCTGTATATGATTTTACCGCGTTCGAATAATAACTTGGAATTCTGCATTTAAAAGTTTTTGTGTCCCATTAGCGGTCGCATTTCAAGTCCATAATTACCGAAAAAGATATACTTAAAGAACAAAGGTCTTAGCTTTTATTAGTTGAGAGCTTTCATCTACTTCGCAGATACTGAAAAAAGTAAATCACATAATTGGTTTAAATTCATCAAACCTTTAAAACTAGATTAGCCTTAGTTACCGAATCGCAGCAGATGCGCTTAAGCAAATCTTTTTACCTTTTAGACCTTAGTAAGACAAATTTAATAATACCATTACGTGAAGATTGATCACCCTATTCCCTGTATATGATTCCACCGCGTTCGAATAAGTTACTAGTCTGCATCCAGAAAATCTTGTGACCCTTTTACTTTTGCACCTTTAAGTCCATAATCTCCCAAAATGATATAGTTTGAGATGAATAAGGGTCGAAGAAGAAGCTCTTAACTTGTATTTCCTGTGAGCGTTCATCAACTTTGTAGATAGTAATAGAAGTAAATTGCACTACTACTTTCAATTCAGCACACTTTGCGATAAAACCAGATTAGTCTTCCTAGTTCAATCGTAGAATATGCGTGTAATGAAAAGTGTTTACATTTTAGATCCAAGTCAGACAATTTTCACAATACCAGGGTCAAGTGATCAACAATAAAAATGGTAGTAATAATTATGTGCTTTGGTGTATAAACGACTTTATATTCAATTTCATCAATATTTTAAAAACCCCATTTTTCTTATTCTTGGTGATAGAGGGTCTAAATTTTGAGAGTATCTAATTTCCCCTTTCGTAAATTCATAATTATTAAAGAGCCATATATTAGAGTAAATAATATTACAGTAAAGGTTATAATTATACAGTGAACGGACTGTGGGAATAATCTGGAATCCCTATTGCTTTACCACTGTGATTAATTCTAACTCGTGATTTGGCAATTAATAGATTGAGGTACTGTAGTGTGAAAATCGGAAATGGTCAAACNGGTCTGAGCTCTCGCGTGTAGCGTCCCGTGTTTCGCGTCTCTCTTGCGTCGTCACCCATCTCTAGCGACTCACATCTATTGTCCCACGTAAATCGTGTCGTAAATAGCGTCTGCTACCTAGCTTCTCTAGGGTAACGTCTTGAATATACCGACTTGCGTCTAGCGTTTTCTGTCTAGTTACTACCATCTTGCACTCAGCGTATTGCTTCTATTGCTGTGCTTCTAGCATCCAGCGTTTCGCGCTTTTCCTTTCGAGTAATGTAACTACTGTCTCTCGTCTAGCGTCTAATGTGAAAGTGTATGGGGACACGCCTCTCACGTGTAGCGTGTAACTCGAATTTCGCATATTGTATAGTTATGTCGTCATGGGCTTTCTATACAATGTCGTGAATAGAGGAAAGCAAACGCATCTATAGAACCGATTTCACCAACCTTTAAATGCCCGTAGATTATCCCCTTGGGTACTAAGGATTTGCAGGAACCAGTCAATTATTAGGTCGGCCTATGGAGCTGGGAATTTCCTTTGGACATGCGTTAAGCTAAATGAGGTTCCCTATGTCTGCATGTAGTAGAGGATTCACTTTTAGAAAACTTACTCACCCCTTGCTTTCGATATAGTCATTTGGTGTAATTGCGAGGCTCAAACCTTACGTGTAGATTGATCACCCTATTCCCTGTATATGATTCCACCGCGTTCGAATAAGTTACTAGTCTGCATCCAGAAAATCTTGTGACCCTTTTACTTTTGCACCTTTAAGTCCATAATCTCCCAAAACGATATAGTTTGAGACGAATAAGGGTCGAAGAAGAAGCTCTTAACTTGTATTTCCTGTGTGCGTTCATCAACTTTGCAGATAGTAATAGAAGTAATTTGCACTACTACTTTCAATTCAGCACACTTTGCGATAAAACCAGATTAGTCTTCCTAGTTCAATCGTAGAATATGCGTGTAACGAAAAGTGTTTACATTTTAGATCCAAGTCAGACAATTTTCACAATACCAGGGTCAAGTGATCAACAATAAAAATGGTAGTAATAATTATGTGCTTTGGTGTATAAACGACTTTATATTCAATTTCATCAATATTTTAAAAACCCCATTTTTCTTATTCTTGGTGATAGAGGGTCTAAATTTTGAGAGTATCTAATTTCCCCTTTCATATATTAATAATTTTTAAAGAGCCATATCTTAGAGTAAATAATATTACAGTAAAGGTTATAATTATACAGTGAACGGACTGTGGGAATAATCTGGAATCCCTATTGCTTTACCACTGTGATTAATTCTAACTCGTGATTTGGCAATTAATAGATTGAGGTACTGTAGTGTGAAAATCGGAAATTGTCAAACTAAAGCGTTTTCGTTTTCGATACTCATTCTTCTTAATGTTTATAAGATGTACGGCCGCAAATGTAGGTTGCACAAGGGTTAATATAATGGTTGATCCTTAGTGATCATCTAGCATGGGTAACAGAGGTGTTTTACCGGGATAGTTTAGATATTGACTGCCTAAGGGAAGAGAATGCAACTCAGATCTTTTCCGTAAGTAATTCTTCAAGTTTGCATCATTATTTGAACGTGTAGAGGGATTCAGTTGATAAATTGTGCATTTCCAAATTTTGACGGATCCTTCGTTGTTCATACGTTTTCGAGAAAAGAAAGAGCTTGAGGCATTTCCTTTTGAATGAAAGCTAAACAATATAATATGAGGTTTATGTTAATTGTTTATTTTGGGTTTTGGTAGACGTTAACTTAAGATTGCTTTCCATGAACTTAGTTTTTTTCCTTTTTAACTGATCCACATCTATAACACATTACCTATAACTTCTCTACAATTCACATTTAATGAGAATAATCAACCTCAAATCCACATAAAGTTTGAAGGGGACATGGGTAATAGTATAAAGGGCTTGTTTCCCAAGTAAATGAAGAGGTGTTAAGCCAGCATCGTGCCATTCCATTAAATTAATCTGTACTCATCATGTGATAATTTTTAAGTGATCGGTTGCAGTCATGATTGTTCCCAAGGAAATCATTCAAAATATATGATAGGTTTAAAGTATTACCGCTTTGTTGTTTATAGGCGATTAAATGTGCGTTAGCTACCAGTGCCAGACTCGCTTGTTGAAATTAGACTTTAATTTATTTCGATTTGCCAATAACCGCACAGAGGAATGTATCGTGATACCGTAATTAAGCCCCATTTCAATAAATGCAAGAAAAGTAAAAAAAGACCGGTCAATGTAAAATTTTCCTTTTGTAGCACCCTTTAAAGTAATATATTTGCCCATTAAAATAAAATCTGTGGGATTGATGCGATCAAATCTGAATCCATCCTCTTTTTGAGGTGACAACGTAAGGATTGAATTTCCACCTTTACCTTCAGTATGTGTGTGTGTGTGAGTGTGTGTGTGTGCGTGGAGTGCACTCCAGAGTGAATGGCGAACGAGATTTTGCATGTAATTCACCCTTGCATGAATATTTCTAAAATATACTAGTACTAACCCATATACTAAACTTTGCATGTGTTACATTATTATTTGCTTATGTTTAGCTGGTGATCATTGAGGGTTCTGAATGATTATAATGTGGAAGGTAGTGGTGGAAATTAAGTCCAATTCCCTTAATTATTCAATTTCGTGAAAATTATTTTCATTGTTTTCCCTCGTCAGTGAGTTATGACCAAAATTTAAGCGACTTGCAAATCATAAATCCTTACAGATAATGACAGGATATCTTTCCTCTTGAGAGATCGAATGCCAACTTGTGGGAGGTAAAGTGAAAAGCGAGATAAAACTGGCACTTGTAGAGATTGTAGTAGGTGGGTCTAAAAGCTTAGCAATGGGTCATTCCGTCTTAGCCCTCTCAAAATAATTTTGATTTACAATGAGGATTTCACTTCCATGCTCGGTATCCTCATTCTGCATAAGTAATTGATTAAGATAATTAAATACTTATTCTACCCCCCTTCCGTTTGATAGAATCCTTTCTTTGCTGCTATTTAGCCTTTAAGATTGATTATCTAAAGGCATCTACCGAATTCACCTCCTTATTCATCTAAGGTATCATTGCTGGCTTTTCACTGTCTTAGAGAGCATCATAGGGGATGGTCTGTGCAAGTTTGCTGATGACATATAGGATAAGGAAGTAAAAATACGCGCGGATTTTGATAAACGTTATGAAGGGTAGAGGCTTTCAATCATCTGCTTAACATGTGCTAAATCATTGTTTCTTTCAAATTTTAAAGAATGAGCGGTCGAACGAAAACTATTTTGATTCATAGCATTACTTAAACGTGCTTTGTAATGCAGCCATAAAAGCGTTAAAACTTTCTCAAGGCATCTATCTCCAATGTTAGCCGTTTCTGGTAAATTTGATTGGAAAGCATTCTTGGGGATGGGTACGAAACATATCTAAGTCAGAAACGCCTGGGTGATTGAATATTTCGAAACTATTATTATCGATTGCCTAATCGTTTGTAAAGTAGTGATCTGAGTCAGTGGCATGCCGTTATGCGGAATTTTTTTGAGTCGTTAGCATGTCTCTGGAATCGATACACATAGTTAACCCACTGAACCCAGGAAAGTAGAGGTTCCTTCGATTTGTAGTAACTCAATCATGCCACAAGCTCTTTATTTTTCTCCCTAACTTATTCTGCTTCTTAAGAAATTTATTGCCTTCTTAGAGATGATTAAAGGTAGGAGTGTAACTCCCTACTTAATCAGTTTTTAAAATTCGTGATTAGTCTGGTATTTAACTCTGGAAGGTTGTTAATTTACAAATATTTTATAATTGCAAAGCATGAAGTTACCCTGATTGAATGGAAGCATCTCAGTTAAGTAGGGAGGTGCAATCCTCGGGCATAAACCTTTAGATATCTTGAAACACAGTAATGGTCACTCATACCTTCCCTCACTATCGTTGATATATCGCAGGACAGATTGAGTTGCATTCTTGTTTCCTTAGGTATTAATCTTACGTTAATTAACGACGAAACATTATAATGGCAGATGAAATAATTAGGTATGGGAGTCAAACGTTTGGTATCCTGGCTGTCAGTAACATTTTGTGTAGTAATAGTATAAGTTGTGCATAAGGGTGGGTGATCTTATTTAACGAGAGATAAAGCTGCAGGATGATGTTATATTTTAGTTATGGTTCTATGCAATGCGTGAGAATGAGATTTCAAATAATGTTTTAATGGGTAAATGCGTACTTTGAAAATCTTGGGATATCGTCTTTGAAAAAGATGGAGTTGAACAATAATGTTCGTGATTGTAGAATATCTTTAAAGGTGCGTTGGAGCCTGAGGTCATTTCATACATGTAGTGTTGGACCGTTATCACCGAAGGCTTACCTCTGCTTCTTGCTTCGTGAGATCAATAATCAAATTTCTAGTAGGAATTATTTACAGTGGTAATGCAAATGGATTTTATTCCCTCGATCATTGCTTAAGTAGCTTTTCGAGTTTTACGTGCATCCCAGTTTTAAATAATTTTATTATGCTTTGAAATTTGTCTGACTTCGGAATTTCATAAATCCTTAATTAAGAGTTAATTCTGTTGACATTGCAAAGGGAAATTATTCAGAGATTTTCCTTTGAAGGAGAATCATTTCACAGGCCTGACTCCTTTTTGAAATTTATTTTGAAGAGAAACTCGTTTTAATTGGCTGTTGTAATGAATCGTAACTTACTTGATGCATTCACAGATAAGCTCATAAAGGCTATTATAGAATTTGTTTTTATATTAAGAAGATGATTGACAATTTGTCACGCTTAAGAAAAGATTCTGTAACTTCTTTAATTATTATGAAGGTGCGAATAACGTCACAGATAGGCCGTTTAAGATCCCAATCTCCACATAACTTGTTTTTGATGTAATCTCGTAAGCGTAGCTAAACTTATCCTTTAACGTAGCTTTGAAATCCGGTTCCTCTTTACATTGTATGCCCCTTTCTTTTATCAGCCTTTGGTAATTAAACGGCAAAAACTATCTGGATGCAGACTAATAAGTCGAGTTCAGTGAATGAATCCAAAGCTATCTTTTTTAGAAATTGGAATCATTGAAATTGATTTTTCAGTAGGAGTTCTCCTAAAAAAATTTTTTCGAAAGATTATAAATTCTTTAAAGGATCAACTTAAAAATATTCATAGTGGGGATCGAAATTCAGCGATAAAACTTTCACGATTTACGATGACCGCAGAGGAAACAGAATTAATTTCAATGCTCTTTCTTAATCAAGAAACCGGAAAAATACCCAGTAATAGTTGAAATATCAGTAATAATGGGAAATCATGTAGCAAAGAGAAATTTGTAATAATTACATTCAAAACATGTAATTTTCCTCATAAATGACAGTTGAGAGAATCCTTTTCGTATCCTGTACTACATGCATGCATAGGCTCCGGGGAAACGTATTAATGGGTGGATTTATGGTTGAATTTATGCAGGGATTCTATAAATAATGTGATTTTTTGATGACATATATGCTTTAATTACAGTAAAACCCGTTTAAGATGTTTCCGCTAAAGACGTTATCCAGCTTAAGACACGATTTTTGTTCCAGTCCCCACCAAGCGAAATACATGGTAAAACAATGATTGAAACGCTCTGCTTCCCGCTCAAGACGCGATTTTTTCCCCAGATGCGCTACAACCCGCTTTAACTAAATGCCCGCCTCCTTTGACAGATNTGCAACCCGCTTTAACAGTATGCCCGCCTCCTTTGATAGACCAATTTTTTCACGTTGTCTGTACCTCCGTTATCTATCTGCACAGTCATCTCTCATATTCCTTGTTCTAAGGCGGTTATTATTGACCCTTATGTAACCGATTAACTTATTTCCGTAGAAGTAAAGAAGATATCGAGAAAATAAACAATCCATCTATGGATTCAATCAACAATCAGCGCGTTGTTGTTACTCATTTGTTGCATCAAGTACGTAAATTTTGCTCGCATGTAAACCGATCAAACAGTAAAATTCACAGTATCAGGCGAGGTGTTGCGGGAATCCATCGGGGAAGATATAAACGAACCGTAAGTATAATGGAAAAGTACCATTCCTTTCCATTTTCCCGTGATGAAATGGAATTTTTAACTTAGTAAGGAACAAGGAAGGGTTTTAAGTAAGTAAGTAAGACGTTCTCTTTGGGCTGCAAGCTTTCTTAAAAAAATTGATGTAAGGCGTCGAGCATTACAATACTTGGTCTTAACGTAGTCACGCTTAAGAAGCGATTATCGCTTGGTCCCCCGGAAATCGTCTTAATTGGGTTTTACTGTGTTACGTTATCTGTTCTGTTAGCGACTAATGTTGTACCTGACTTAAATATTGTTTATAATTATCAAAGGGTCTTAATGGCCAATTATCTAAGATCCTTTCCTAATTCCATAGGCAGTCACTGAAATCATAATGTTACTCATTTGTTGCATCAAGTACGTAAATTCTGCTCGCATGTAAACAGATCAAACATTAAAATTCACAGTATCAGGCTAGGTGTTGTGGAAATCCATCGGGGAAGTAATAAATGAACTGTAGGTATAATGAAAATGTACCATATTTTTCGTTTTACCTGTGATGAAACGTCCCTTTCTCCGTTTACGATCTACACTGTATAGTCGATTCGGGAATGCAGCGTTTAGCCTCTCTCATTTAGATTCTTGCGTCTATCGGTTCGTGCATAGCTTCTAGCATCTAGCGTTCGCCGCTCGCGTTTAATGTGTTTTATCTTCTTAACTATCGTCTATGTCGTAGCGCATTGTCTAGAAATCTAGTGTCTAGAAATTCCTAATGAGACGTTGAGATTTTTAATTAGATGGAGATCTATGTTCGATTATCGGTAATTGTAGGTTCAATTATAGGCTTTCGGGGCTCGATATGCAGAGTACACCGCACACTCCAGAGCCCGGCTAAACCTAAGGAAGACCAGAATGTCTTTGGGTGAGGAGGTGGAGAGACAGTTGTCACCCTGCTCTGAATCACCTGGAACCGCCAACGGCCGCGGTTCGGATAGGGCAGTCCTGGAGGAGGAACTTCTATAGAGCTATCTGCAGTTGGGAACCCAGGCTGTCCTCAATGTCGCAGAGAGGATTGGTTTGTGCCATGAACCAATTCGTGGCACCCGGTCTGTGGTATGTATGACGCTCCAGATCTACGACCCGTCTTCAGGGCGTTTGGTCGAGGCGCAGAGGATGATCGTGGACTCCGTGTGGGTGGGGAGGACACACGCGGTCAAGCCCACAACCTTGGCGGCCCCGTTTAGAAAGGGGGGAATGGTGCTTGTGGGTCTTACAAGGAGATGCCACGAAATATGCTTCGCCGATTTGAACGAAATATTTTTTTTATGATAGAGGAGATGAAATGTAGCAAAAGTGAAACGGGGTTCTTGCAAATGGGCCTTAGTTTTTTTTAATAAATTATTTTTTTCTCGTAATTTTACGCGCTCAATTGTCGCGCGCTCAATTGTAGCTCGCTCAATTGTAGCGCGCTCAATGGTACCGAAACCAAGCGTGGGACAATTACTTTGTTTTCTAATTTCTTACGAAATCTTTAATAGTACTTACCATCTTGTAAGCTCATGTGCTGTTAAGTTTTGTGAGGAATCGTTTTGAGTAGTGTTAAATATTTAACCAGCAATGGATAATGTTGGTTCTTGTAGTGTGAGCCATTTTTCCAAGGATGAAAAATCTTCAGCGACTGTTAAGGATTTTGTTGTGCATTTTGCTGGAATTATCTTTAGCTTACAAGTTGGGATATTGACTTCATCAAGAAATAGTTCGTCGTTAATTGACGGATTCGTTTGACCGCTCCATGAATCAAATATCAGCAAAAATTGATTGGATGAGACGTATGGCTTCACTACATTTTCCAAAAACACTTTATAAATATCTGTTGATAATTTCCCTGACTTTGAACAAGTTACAAAAACGTTTTTAAATTTTTCCACTAACCGATCCACATTTCTTCGAACATTAGGACCCAAACTACCGTCAACTTCCTGCAAACATAGAAACACTTGTGGTAGTAATTTTCCTGATGCGGTGATAGCGTACTGTGCGGTGT
>KZ308169.1:52875-74747 GCA_000376725.2 Ladona fulva
GAAAGGTAGACCTAAATATATCGGTTCAAAGAAAACCGCAACTTATTCCCGATTTTTTCGAAAGTATCACTTTCCTATTTTTCCTTCGATTACGATATTATTTAACATTGATTAAATTGCACCATGCTGTGCGGAATTACTTTTGCTGTGTGATAAAAGTATTAAAAATTAATTTTTGCCAACTGTCCAAATTGGCAACACCGCGCGCCGATCTCCCATAAGAAATGCACGGGGCCATAAGAAATCCATTGTGTCTTCATGATGTTGGACAGAGAATAGAGAAATATTATTTATGGAATAGCACGAGTGATTATCGTAGTAGTAGTAGTACGAGCGATTATCATTTATTTCTACATCGATAATATGGAATTCCACCAAAACAAGAATAATTCCCAGCAAACAATTTCACGTTACCATAACGTGGCACCAAAGTTACAGTTTAGTGGTCGCAACGTTGAGGAACCATGTTGATGCAACATGATTGTGTGAAGTTTCAGATGCATTGCTATAACATTGCGTGACATGCAATAGTTTCTGAGATGTACGCTTCCAAAGAAAAACATACTGGATTACTGGATATATTTCCAGTAATACAGTACAAAAAAACATACTAGGAGGTGTATGTGTTTTCCAAACGAAAACTAAATCGCGTAATAATTTTACGAAATTTGTGTTAGAGGCGTTATATTTTCTCGTTGTAAACATTTCATATCTTAAGTCCTAAAATTTATGCAGTATAGAGCATTTAACACCCCGTTTCCATACCTTTGAACAGGAAAAAAACGACGCTAAGAAGTAAAAAAGTGAAATAGAATAGGATGTAAGGAAATTTCTTTCAATTTTTGAATCTTCGTACGTGAGGCCAGAGGAGGCTTCCGTTCTTATAGATGCCGAATTTAAAAAATCGACGGAGACCGAAAATAACAGGGTTACGACAATGCGTAATATAGAATTGAAGACATTTTTACTTGAAAAACAAAACAAACCAACTAACCCAACCCCTAATAACTAGCGAGCTAATTATAAATTACAAACCGAACTCGAGGTTGAATGTGTTTTCCATAACGGAAAGTAAATGGGGTTTTAATTTTACGAAATTAGTCTGTGAGTTCTCAATTCTCCTCGTTGTTGACATTTCATTTCCTATGTATTTAACTGAAAATTCTTGCAGCAATAGAGCATTAAACACCCCTTTCCCATACTTATAAACAGGAGAAAAAACGTCAGAAAGTAGTGAAAAAGTGAAAGCAAGTGGAATTTAAGGAATGTTTTTTCTACTTTTCTTAGCGTCCTACATGTAGCCAGAACAGGCTTCCGTTTCTAGAAATGCAGATATTTCGCTATTTTTCCAGAGAAATTAGTGTTTACAAACTCCTATATTATTATCACAGATACACTGCAAGTACATTAAACATCTGATGGCAGTGGTTAGACATCACATATTTACATACAGTCGTGCATAGTCAAGTAAAAGATAATTAGTCCTCATTCTGATCAGACAGTTTAAGTTGAAGGGATAACCCAATTTCTGTCAGGCACTTTCCCAAGAAGGTAGGGAAACCCCTCGAAAAACCTCCCTCTGGCAGAAGTCAATACACATATAATCCAACCCTTACAAATGTTATCAAATTCATAAAAAAAACATCTTAACGATTCAAAATCATGTAGAGGTCATCACGATTCACAGAAAGTCAGCCAAAGCTAACAGAATGTAGTTAACATATAATACAATTTACTTAACTTCGCCTTGAAGGTAAACACTCGGGGAAGAAATGGGTCAAATATACTGTTAGAGTGTTCCATAGATCTATAGTTCTATAGAGAAAGGCGAATTTTGCAGCGTTAGTCCTTTGAGAAGGAGGTTCTATTTAGTTATTATGGTCTTTTCTGCTTAGGTAAGTGGGGCTTCTTATCCTGCTCCTGAAATCTGACCATGCTGGCTTGCCAGTATAAGCGTTCTATAGGTTTCCTAACCTGTAAATTTTCCTTCTCTTTTCTAAAGGTTCCCAGCCTAACTTTTCCAACATTTCTGTTACGCTTGAAGTTCTTTTGAAATTACTCTTAACATATCGTGCCGCTGTTCTAGGTACCATCTCACCTTCTTTAATCAGTCCTATTCCTTGTGGGTCCCAAACCGTTGCGCCATATTCCAATATTGGCCTAACTAGCGATTTGTGCGCAATTTCTTTTGAGTTTAAACTACTTTTTCCCAATACCCTCATGATAAAGTGCAATGCTTTATAACCTTTAGACACTATAAAATTCACGGAAGAGGCCGTAACTTTGTGGAATTCTGACATTACACCGAGTGTTAAATAAAATTGCGTTTTAAAGAACAATATAAAGAACCTTTACTGATCCATAATAAAATTCGTTGGCGACTAGTTTCGACTAATCATAATCGAAACCATTATCAAGCCAAGGAATACAAGAGTATTAGGCTTTTATAGGTAAAGAGGGATAGAAGAGTGGAAAAGAGGGGAGCGATAGGTGGAAGGAAGGGTAAAGGTGATTAGGAAAAGAGAATTACAAAGTATAACAAATTGTGGTATGCATCATGTAATGTGAACCTTGTTTTGAGTGGTAAGGGCGGTGAGGAGAGCAGAATGAGTTTGAAAAATGTTTTCGTTGACTATCTTGCAGTTAGGATTTTTTTGGTGGAGAAGGATTTCTAGTTGCTCGAGTAGATTTAATTTTTGGCTCTTATTTTCGATGTGGAGTATTTCGGGGGTAAAATTAGAAGAATGGTTGGCAATAATGAGGTGTTTGGCGAAATGAGAATTGAAAGAACCCAAATTAAAAGATGACTTGTGTTCCTTTATACGGATCTCGAAATTTCTTCCGGTTTGTCCTATGTAGATTGCTGGGCAATCGGAGCTCCGTAATTTGTAAATTTGGCATAACAAAAATAATCCGTCGTGAGATCATAATAACGCATTATAAATAATAATAATAATTTCTTACCATATTTTTATCCAATTTTTTTAATCGTCGTACAGGTAGGCAAAAGAGGCTTGCATTTCTACACATGATGATTTTAAAATGCGATAGAGACCAAAAATAACATGTACACGCCAAAATATAATAGAGAATTGAAGAAATAGTTGTTTAAAAAACCAAAGGAAGCCACACAACCCAACCCAACCCTACCCAGACAAAGCCAACCCAAACCCTAGATTTAAAAAAAGGCGATAGAAACCTAAAGGAACAGGGATTGCCCAAAATATTTAACAGAAATGAAGAAATTTTTTGTTAAAAAACGAAAACTAACTCATTTAACAAATATTGTCAGTGAGATGTTATTTTTCATTGCTGCTGACATTTCGTACTGTCTATTATTGCAACAATTGAGCATGAACACCGTAGTTCCATAGTGACAAACAGGAGAAAGAATGCAAAAAATCTAAAGAAAAAAGTGAAAGAAAAGAAAAATAACGGAACGTTTTTCCCCATTTTTTATCGTCCTACAGTAACCAGAACAGCCTTCCGGTCCTAAAAATGCCGATTTTTCGCTTTTCTTCCCTAGAAATCGGTGTTTACCTACGCCGATGTGACCGAAAAACCGTCCCCGAAGTTATATANTAAGAATAAAATATTTTTGTTAATAAATGAGGAATATAATAGCAGGCAGTTTAGTAACAGAGAATGAATGGAATGCTTCATAAAATCCCACATAAAAGTATATTTAGCTCGACATATTTACCATACATATGTATGCAAATAGAAGGTGAGGGTGAGGATCTAAGGAATTGGGGTTGGAAAAAGATTTGATCATGCATCAATGTTAGGGAAACAAACGATCTCCATTTCTTGTAAGAGGTTCAGGCGGCGACTTTGATATTCGGGATGAATGCTCCTCTGCTGAAAGGTGCTGCTATACCCATACTACAACAGGTAATAGGTAAAGTTGGGTATGGGATACCCCCTCATGAGAGGGAGTTTTATTCAGGGGGTGTTAACCTCACATTTCTTAGGATGCGCATCCTTTGCATTGCAGACAAGAATTCGTGAACCCCATTTCAGCCCATTGTATCCCCTCTATCTAAGGAAATTCCCTATGGTCTTTGGGTGTAAAAGGGTTTGAAAAACCCAGCCTTAATGTTTTCTGGGAATTCATTACCAATCTGCAACCTGCAATGCAATGCCAACCTGCATAAAACTTTCCCTAGGAACGGCCTTCCCCATGAAACCTTCGGTATTTCCAGAGCTAAAATTTTAGGGGTGGTGACCTGTTCCGCCTGCTCTTCCCTTTTTCGTTATGTATTGTCTATTAAATTATTGCTGTAGCATAGGATGTGCTTCATAATATTAAAAAGTTTGTTTTCCCCAGTCAAATGCAATGGCAGTTCTGAGATATGAAGAGAAGAGAATTCGAATATTACACAATAAAGAAAAAATCTGTAAATAACTTTAAAATATATGTGAAAAAAGGAATAAATTTTAAGACTAAAAACCGACCTAAACTATAAAACGAAAATTTACCGAGATATTACAAAGAATGAAAATTGCAGCGAAACGAGCTTCCAAGCAGTCATGACCGACAGAGTGAGAGAGAGAGAGAGAGAGCTGAACTGACTGCTAGAACTGCAACGCTGTACGGATTTTGAAATATTAAATAAAAATGAAAATGTGCAAGATTTAGTGCGTACATAGTTCAAATATTGTGAAAATACGAGCATTTTTAGTGGGTGAAAAAAATAAAGGCTGGTGGACCTCTTTGCAATGTTTATCAATTAAGGATTTTGTATATTGTGTAGCTAATTTAAGTAATTTAATAATTGTGCGAAATTTTGAAATCAATCTCGTTATCCTGATTGTTGTTTATCGTATTCCTGCTGCTTGCAATTATTTTGACATCTTAATTTCAATACTCTTTGTAATACAATTGTTAGTCCTTGAATGCTACCTTCCACATGATATCTAAATTGGCGCTGCATTAAGGAATCAATAGATGCATTTCTACTTCAGTCTTGTGTCACTCCATTCTTTGAGGGGAAGAGTATTGGTGCATGCATAAATTAAGATTCTTCACTGCATGGAAGGGAATTCCATTATTTGTTGCATATTCTGTCGTGAAAGCCACATTTGCTCATTATGTGTATTAAGCTCATTATTAAGAATATTGTAACAATCATTATAAGTTTAGGTTGCTTAGAAATATTATGTGTACATGTCCATCTTTCCACTTATCAATTTTTATATAGTAGGCTCTTTGAAGTGTATCATTTGGGTTGATGATTGGATATTTCATGCAACTCATCATTGTAACATTCCTTGAGATGTGTATAGCTTTAAAAAAATTGGACATAACTGGAATGTAATTAATGTTATCCAACAATACTTGGTGGAATGACATTGTTAAAATTTTTAGAAATATTTTAACTGGAATTTATTGTTATTCTTTAAGAACTCGTCTTTAAGTCATGTTTCTCAATTTATATGCATCCACAGTTCAGAGAAGTCATTAGTACAGAAATATTCATATTTAGAGACAATTTAAATACTTTTGAGATAATTTTGTGTTGAATAAAATATCATGACTCATTTATTAAGCAAATATGAAATGTGAGTATTCCACTGTTAGTGTAAAATCATCAAAATATTTAATATTTCTGTTTTAGTAATTCCCATGTCACTTCTCGAAAAATACTTCTCAAGGTTGGCATGGAGATCTTTAGCTGGAATATGGAAGAAAATAGAGTATTTTTTGAAGAACTAACTTATGAAAAGGTGCAATTGTGCAGCAAGATGAAATTATTTGCTGCATAGGGTTAAAGCTCCCATGTTTATAAAATGATTTTTATTGAGTATTATTCAGTGTACCCTGTTTAAATCATGGGGCTTGGTGAAACGCAGTGAGCAGATGATGTTTAACATCTCATCAGTGCTATTATGACTATGCAGGAAAGAAGAAAGGGAGGTTTTTGCAGTGGATTTTGGTCTCGGCTCTGATTGCACCACCAAGGAAGGAAGATTGTCTTCAGAAGTAAGCCCATAATTTTTTGAGTTTGCATATTTATTTCTTACTATTTTTGCTCATAAAAGTGATTTCAAATTTTCTTTTTTAAAACCTGATTGCAAATTAGGGACTTCATTTGTTATAATAATAATTTGTTAAAGCTTTGTGCTTATAGTGAAATCATATTTAGTTTAATTAAAAATCAAAGAAGGTGACAAAACCTGGTCATTATTCCCCATTATTTTTTGTTATCAATCCACTTGTGAATGATTTCTACTGCTATAATCTAAATTTGTAATTTCCATTGAGGAACTGGTGGAGTAGCATAGAATAAGTTAGGTGTTCTCTATTGACCTTTTCATCATCAACATTGCCATAACCGTTCATTATCTGCAGAGAATAGCATTGTGGTGTAAATTGTTCTATGAACAACATGAACAGAGCAATATTTTGATAATAATTTCAATATTTTTATCATAATTCAAATAAGAGGTTAATGAAAGTACATTAATATTTAATTAGTGATAGGGTAACAGAACTGATAAAGCTAAAATATGACATTGGTATATAACCCTTAATTTTAACTGATGATTAAAATTCTTGAGGTTGTATTTCACTATTTCTTCTACTTTGAATATTACCTCATGGTATATTTTAATATCAGTAAAACAATTCAGAATAGAGAAAAGAAATTAGGTAAATAAAATAGCACACAATAAATAGGAAAGCATTATCAGAGGTATGTTCATATATAGAAGAAATGTCTCTTCATTGTTTTTCTATGAGTAATATTTTTTTGCAACTTTTGCTTAGCTTATTTTTGCGTATTCATCAGTTATTGTTCATATTTTTTTAGGGGCTTAGTTTTTTATGACAATTCCAGTATTACTAAGCCATAAAACATTTTATGCCATAGTAAGAATGTCTTCAATATGATGACAATCAGGTTAATAGAAATAAAACAGTGCTCCTCTGTTAGATTTTGCCATCATCATTTCCATTCCTTGATTAATTTACCTTGTAGAAGAAACATTCATCGGTATGTATTCTGAAGGATTATCCAGGTACATACCTTTTTACATTTACAAATGTTCTTTAGATGTTACTTTCCTTTTGCAAAGAGTCACTTTTAACTTTTTTGTGATTTTAAGTTAACTTTTATCATGATTTTCTAATTGCAATTGTCAGTTTTATCATTTAGAAAAAATTAATAGCAAAGAAACTTTTACCATTTTTCTCATTGATTAATTTATTAGAGAAATTTAAAGCAGAGATTTCAGGAACTTTTTTAAAGCTAAGACAAGATTTTATACTATGATTTCGTGGCAATAATATAGGTTTAAAAGATTTTTTTTCCTTGGTGCACTGAAGATTAGATTCCATCATTTTACAGAAAGGAAGAGGTCCTCATATATTGATACCCCAGTTTGCTTTATACTAAAAACAATCTCCTTAAATAATATTATTATGTAATTAACTTCATATATCATTATTTATCGAAAGAAATGATTTGTCATTTATTTGTTATCAACCTCTTTAATCCATGAAATAATTCAATTCAGGGTTTGAATTATTGAATAACGTTAGATATAATAATATTCTGATAGCACAAACATTAAGAGCTGGTTTAACGACAATGCTGCAACTTTAACTTACATTCAAAGGCCAATTTTAATTGTGGGGATTGGTTATTACAGAATAATATCAATAAATCTTTCAAATGTAAATATGGGATAACATGAAGTTTACAGACATATCTGCATTATTATTGATGTACTTCAAGGACAACCTGGAGTTTAAAGTTTTTGAGAGTTATTTCCTGTCAAAAATCACTAATCCAGTTAACCCTGCTGATAAAGAATGTTAAATGGAAACGAATTATAAATAGAATTTTAATAGATGCCGATTTTTGTTTTGAATGAAAGGAAGCTGAATTGTTTACTGGAATAAGTATTTATTTACAAGCATGAAACATTTTGGCCTAGACATGGATTTTTGTGAGTGATTTGTTTTATGGCTTAGAAAATCTTGTTTTAATACCAATGTATGTATATATGTAATGTACCATGTAGTATAGTTAATTTTTTGTGTTGTTATTACATAGGAGGAAATTATCCCCAATTTCAATGTTTTTCTTAGATTATGTTTGGTTAATGCAGTAAAATCTCAATTTTATGATCTTCAAAATGTAAAACTTCTGATTCAGACAAAGTCAATTGCTATTGCTTGATTCCTTCCTGTAGAGCTGCAATAATTTGAATTCACTATATGTGCACTAATACATTGGTGCATATTATTTGAAAAATATGAAAAAGCGTCATTCCAAGCCCTCACTAATTATATAAAGGATCATTATATGAATATATAAAATATTATGCATTGCAACACTGACCTGAAAGCAGTTTAAATGTAAATTAGGACTAATGTTTAATAAGTAAAACCATCTGGAAGGCTGACATTGGAATAATTCACTGAAAATATATTTTACTTTCAGAACCAAATATTAGTGGTGTATTTCAATCCTTGAGGTACTTGAAATCACTATCAGAAATGGTTTACTTCAAAAGATAAGGAATCCAGAGAGGGTTCACTAATCAGCTCTGATTCTAGTTGTTTATTGCTTAATGTTTCCATAGTAATTACTCTGTGAGATAAAATCAGCATGTGTTTGAGATATTTATAAATTGCTCATTTCACAAATTTAGGAACATCTATTATCTCATTTTTGTGTTTCTGGAGGGTTTGTTATCCCTTATATATTCAGCTCAGAGATAACTTTTTCTCATATTTTGGTCAAAAACATTTTAGGGCAACTTGTCTTGCATTGTAAATTTTTCAAATCCAGCAACAAATTTTTTCAATCGTTGTATATAGTTAAATGCATCGTTAAGACAAAATTTTTAAGCACTGATAAAGCTCAGTTTCCAATGAGCATTATTTAGCATATTCTTTAAAATAGAAATTTACTTAAACGATGTTTAAGGTTTTACTTTGGATTATTTTTCTTTGGATCTAAATCTTACTGCAGATCACAAAGTTTTCAAGCCATTTGTAATTCTTAGTTCAGAGTATGTTTCACAATTGAATTGAATCAAGTACTCTTTGCAATAGAAATACTGCAGTTCTACTATACTGCAGTTCTAATTCTTCCTTGTTCCTATTTCAGAAACATATCTTCTGTCTCTATTTAAAGTGATATATTATTCATTACATTCTTCTGTTTTTAAGCATGATGATACTAAATTAAATTGGTGTGTTTTATATTTAAGTAGGTCTAAAGCTGTATCATTCTCAAGTGCTCTTCTCAATGGCAAACTAACTTTCATTTCATAACAATTTTCTCAGTTTCACATTATGCATTGCTGGTGATATTCTTTGAAGTTTATAGCAAATTTTCATTGATTTCTATTATTGTTTTTCTTGTCATTTTTCAATTGTTTCATGTAATTATTCTTGAATTATAATCTTCGGTTTATTATGTGATATGTCACCATTTTCAATATAACTTTGATTAAGCTTGAATTCTGAATTTAGTGGACAAAATTGTGAATTTTCCAGAAATTTTGCTTTAACCCCTTTATGCCAATATAGCTTTGTGATTTCAATCCCCTGAAGCCAGAAATGTTTGATAAAATATACTAAGTCCCCAAGGTCATTCATTTGGTTAAAAAAAAATAACTTTTCATGTTTCATAATTTTTTTTCAGATCAATTTTTGGCCTTCTGTACTTCTATTCTCACCAATCTGTCTTTTCAATGGCTATGCTCAGAATAATTTAAAAATTAAATTTTTCTGAGCATAGCTATTGAAATGAGTTCACTGGGAATACAAGTACAGAAGGCAAAATGGTGGATGCAGCAGCTACAGGAAAAACAATTGAATTTTTTAGCTCCGAGATAGGCCCAGGATTTACGCCCCCTACTGTACCAAAAGCTGTGGAGGGTGGGGAGTTGGACAGATTCACAATGAAACTTGAAAAGGTCCTTTCTGACATTTCTTTATTGCTCTCTGTAATAAAATGTACACTTCAAAATATTTTCAATAAAGCACATCCAAAATCTGCTTCTGGTGTCTTTTCTGCAATTCCTGTGTACATAAGAAATCCAGCCAAGCAAATATTTTGCTGAATAAAACCTGCAATAGAAGATTTAGTCATTAAAATTACGCAGATTTTACATATTAATATTTGTTTAAAAAATTAACCTTTGCAAATTACATTTTTCACTTTGAATGGGAAAATATGGATGCCGACAAAAGGCTTTCTGAACTTCGCAAAAACAGCAAGGTAAGATGAAACTTTACTCAAATATCAATTTACAATGCAAGAAGTCTTACAGGTCTTAAGTAATCTGAAGCAACTTAATTACTGATATCTGAAATAGTGCTAGTTTGAGAGCTTCTAGAAATAACTTTCCACTAGTAAGTATAGCATATACGCATTGAACAAAATTTTCCAAAAGCACGACGTAAATTCCAACATTAGTTAAGAATAAATATCGATTTCACCCAATACAGTTAAAAATATACTAAATATCTAATAACCAAATATATTAACATCAAACAGTAAACTAACCCGAGCAATGATACAGGGACGTAAGCTGCTTTTAAGTGAAAAAAAAAAGAAGTAAGATTCGTAAAAAAGAAATAAGATTCGTTAAATAGCGTCAAATTACGGAAGAATGAAACAAAAGCGCAAAATTGCTTAAAAGGCTTCCCGCGGTGATTAGAAGATAAAACCCACCGCTCAAAGCGTAACATGGTTTACAATTACTATTTTATGGCTAATCCCGACGTCAAAAATGCTCACCCTCGGCCCATAAGATGCTGGCTGATCTTAGATAAATTTTCGCGGGAAAAACTGCGTATTACCTATGGGCCAGTAAATTCTCTATGGATTAACTCCAAGACGTTACTATGACGCCAGAGCCGGTTTCAGACAGTGTATACACGCAAGGAACATCTACACGGTGCACAGTGGGCTAGAATCGAAAAAAGCAACAAAATGGTGGACACCTTTTTCGGCCAATTTTTGCGTAAAATGAGCAAAGTCCATTTTTGAGTACAAAACTATAACGAATCAAAAGATCAGAAAATATACTAAAATATGGCATAATTGGTTTTTCCATCAGTTTCGTTTAATTACGTCTGCATCGCAGCAAACTTGAAAGTTTTTCAGAATAATCCGAGGACATTCTTTTTTGTGAAAATTGCCAAGGTTTGACACGCTATATCTTTTTGACGCGCCCAAATAACGAAAAATGAAAGACAGAACAAAAAAATTCAATCTTTTCTGAATACCTGTGAGAAGTTTCACGTTCCTCACTCTAAATAACCATTTTTGGCCTCTTGGCCAGCTTTTTTCTAGCCCACTGTGCGGCGTAACGTTCAACGGAGGATTTAGCGTTTGAATATCGAATTATGAACCCATTAAACGTACACATTTCGAAAATTCACACGTAAAGAATAATTTTCTAAAGTTGATCTTAATTTTTCGCCTTTTTTCAGGGTGAAATATCTAATAACTATATTTCAAACAATGGGTAATCGAAACTCAAGTTAACATTAAGAGAATCTTGATCTTACGAAACAGTCATCGCGTCGCTGAAATGCTCGATCGAACTAAAATACACCAATTATGATATTCCTCGGGCGTATCCCACCCTTGCGTGAGCGAATGTCTCATGTGAGCCCTAATTACGAAACCACCTTCCACCTTTCCATTGCAAAGGTGCGAAGTCAATGCGTTCACAATATTCCGGCATAAATTGATTAAATCCGCTATTACAAATTAAGCTGAGAAGTCAAGGAATCTAATTCATCCAATCCATCTGCATTAGACTCACGAGGTCGCTGTACCCGCAAAATTGTCTAATGCCCAAGGATGCTTTCCGCTGCAAGTTCCGTTGGTTTATGGGGTTACTTTCAGAGTAGGCTCACGGAACTAACACACTATGTACAAAATTTAACCGGAGAGAATTTAGGACCAAGTAAAAGAGGAGCTATTTCAATTTCGGTTGAGTCTGATGGTTAACTATCCAAGGTTCAAATGGGAACTATACATACAATTCTTAATTGAATTTCAATTCATCAACTATAAGGTAGAGAACATAGGCTGGATTTATCGCTGTTGTCGAAATCAGACCCGGTTGTTAATTGTATCAAACGACGATGCATCAAAGTAGAAGATTAAGAAAAACTAGGCTCAATACTGAAATCAGAACGTAATAAGTTTCCGATTTAGGAAAATACGTGAAATCGAAATTTTCTATCCCTCTAAGGATCAGCTGGTCGAATTTATGTTCCATTAAACATAACAGCTCATTCACATGTCTTACGGAAAAAACACATTAAACCTAAAATTAGACTTCATTGACAAACTAGGAACGTCACAATCAGAATTTAACACTTCAACCTCTCAAGTTGCCTTTTAAAAAGATCTTAAAGATAAAACTCAAACGTTCGGGTAACCAACTTGCGATGACAGCATGTCGTAGCTTAAATAAAAATCTCTGCGATGAGATTATGCACCTAAACGAAATTAGTTTCACTAATGTGATCACCCCGCGGTTAACTCATTTTCCTAACATTAACAAATTCCCACGAAGATATTAGGAACTGATGAGCCATCGTAAAAATGAAAACACATTACGACTAAATTATCAATGAAACTTTTAACACTAGTATTTTTTCATAAGACCCACGATATGAGGCGAATAAATGTCTGCGATAAGTTCTTCAACGCCAGGAGACGTCCTTCATAAGGCAGCAAGTTATCTTCGAGCAGTTTACAACCGCAGCCTTCAGCAGACAGAAGAAAGGACGATTTGGTAGCCTGCTAACCTTTTTATGCTCAGGCAACGATAGGGGTGGCGCTGTAGGGGTAGAGGAGGGTTGGAAACTACTGCTTTGATTAATATAATTCTTAAATAATAATACAGTATTGTGAGAATTATGGATTCCAATATTCGGTATAAGTTTTTAAGAGAAAATATTTAGGTTGAATGAAAAATTACCGTTGATTATTCTCTATATAATGTTTACAGTATAGTAACTGACTTTCATCATTTATCTTTAAATTGCCTACATTTTAATATCAATTTAATCAAATTTATAAAATTAATTGACTTTGTTTGATTTGTCTTGATTTTTTGATTTATCGGAGTTAGATAATTCCGAATGTAGAAGGGGGTCGAAGATTAAAAATATTACATACTTCCGTTAGCTAATATAGAGATAAAAATAGTTCCACCATTCATATTTATGCAATTAATTTTTTTAATACAATTCCAAATGTCACATAACCGCTCCATTTAAGGTTAATAAGTTCAAGTTATGATGTAACGTCAATGCGTGGTTATCCAACATTTTCTCCGCTACCTAAGTACCAAATTTCTGCTATCATTACGACTCTGAAATCGTTTCAGCGGTTATTGTGAAAGAGGCTGTGGCGGTTCTGAAGACGATGTTAAAAGACAATTTCCAGCATGTCTTCCAAGGTTAAAATATAATTTACACAAGTTACTTCAGAATTGTAACTTATTCTAAATGATGCAGATGATGAACTAACAAAAAGAATTGTAAGAAATGAACGTATGGAAGATGAGTATCAGGGAGTAGAACAGAATCATATCCCACAGATTAATTTTGTCATTTATGCATTAATTTTATAACGTGTACAAGGTTATTGGATTTGATGAGACTTAAGTAGGAATTTCCATAATTGGTTCGCAGAGATGATGTTTAAGTCGTTCTTTTAATATTTGAGAAAAAACTGTTTCCCTTCAAGATTAGAATTAACAAAATGCTTCGTTAATTGTGTTAAAGAGAGAGACTTATGAGGTTTATAAGACCATTTCCGTTACACGTAGGACTTAGGACTCGCGGAGCCTCGGCTGCTACGGGTAAAATTGTTGTCGTCCACTGGAAGCGACTACGAGCGACTGACAGGTCGGACGTAACCGTGTCCGCGTATCCGCGAAACTGATCCAAATGCATGAAAAGTAAGCGAACGGCGTCCACTACGAGTGACCAATTTCAGACGACCAGCGACTGACCCCTCAGGAATGGGCGTTGCGCGTGTAGTCGCTTGTACGCACCTGGAAATCTCGCATAACGATTTCCAGTGTCATAGTCCATGTGCCTGTATTGCTAAAGGCTATAATGAGGTTCCCTACAGATATAATGAGGTTCCCTACCACCGAAGAGTAAACTCTGGGAGATGTCGAATCGAAGATTAGTAAATACCATGAGACTATTAAAAGCATAACTTACACTACCAAGAATACGAACTCTTCGTATGTGAACAGTATAAATGAGAAATTTGATAGCAATCTAAGCTCAACCCAGGTATNCAATTTAATCAAATAAAGAAAATGAATGGACTTTCTTTAACATTTTTTGATATATCCGAGTTAAGTAAGTCCGATTGTAGAAGGGCAAAAATATTATATATTTCCGTGAGTTTTATAGGGTTAAAAATAGTACCAGAAAGGCCACGTGTATTTCAAGGGAGAGATCGGCGCGAATAATGAAAGTAGAGTTAGCTGAAATAGATTTGTATTTGTATTCCACTAAGTAAATTTCGGACTTTATATTGCGATTAATGAAAGGTTAAATAAAACCATACCGGCTATTTAAATGGAAAGAATAATTCCTAAAGGAAATTTGGAATTTCGAAGCGATTTTATTTACACCCATGCTTTTGATTCCCTAATTTAAGAAACAAAGAACTTCTTGCTTCACACTATGTTATCGATCGTAATATCGATGAAATTATTTTTGCTGTTAAAAAAGATGGAGACAAACGCTTTGCAAGGGAATGCAGAGAGTTTATGGAACACTGCATCAGAAATAGTAGCCAGAAATAGCACCAAAATAGTCGCCGGCTATTTTTCGTTATACTTGCGTAAGAAAAACTTTGAGTGGGAAAGTTTTTGAAAAATACTGAATTCTATTTCTGTGTAAATTCTAGCACGTTAAGTTTTTTAAAACCATACAAAAACGAATTTATATTGTGGAGCTTTCTCACATCATCACAAATATCTGCTTCCCGGTGGGGGCCTACGTGCGAAATGACCTAAGCTGTCGAAGTACTTTTAACAATACTACTACTACTACCACAAATATCTGCTCCAATCCTTGTATTTAGGTTCTTTTTAACTGACATTTATCCATCCGGATATTCATAAAATAACAATAGATTTAATTTTAAAAACTAAAAATGTTTGGAGCTTTTTCTTTACCTGGAGTGAGTCATAGTATCAGTAGTAACTCCTCTAGGGAATAAAGTCATCCGAATCGTTCTCACCTTATCTATGTTGATGAAGTTTGATCTTGAGGAATGGTTGAAGGCAAAATTTAGCAAGTGTGAACCTTACTTTAAGTATGTTGTTTATGATACTTCAGATCTGCAAAAATGATGGTTTTCATCCTTTGGAATAATGAGATTTAACCCGTGGTACAATAGGAAGTAAGAATATTGACAAGACCAGATCCAGATCTTCCTCTTTATAAGAAGATACTTGAACTACTACACTATCATGGAAAGTCTAATTAACTCAATATAGAGGATGCTGTCTTTGTATGTTTTAAATGCTTTCTTTGTCTTCCTTAGGTATTAAGATACACATGCCTTTATGAGTAAGGTTACTAACAATCTATGATCCTCTAACTAGATTTTAAATAATGTTGTTGTAGAGACAGATCTTGTAATTGAAATAGTTTTGAATTCACAGAATTGATTAATTGCTTTCAGTAGGTCTAATTTTAACTTAGTTATAACTCATTTTTTCAATGTAGTGCATTCCATTTTAGTTTAAAAATCTATCACATTAAGAGATTTCATTATGCTTATCAATTTGTTATGATTTCATTTTAGTAACTTTAAAATAATTTATGAAAGATGAATTTTAAATTCTCTTTAGTTTAATTTTTTCTTAGTAGACAGCTCATATCAATCATTTTCTATGAATGGCAAACATTTCTACTTACTTCAGTTTTTGTCACATTTGCTATATGTATCCCACTTGTCCATGGCAGTCTGTGATAATTTTATATTTTCTATGGCACAGAGTACTTGACTTAGGCTTAAGCCAATTTCAGATACTCTGCCCTCAGACTAAATAAAGATTTGTGGATCTAATGAAGTTGGAATACCTCCTAGATGCTATGCAATTATTCCTAAAATTATAAATCAATGTTGATAATTGCATTTAAAGAACTTCATTGTAATAAGATTTATATAATCAATAATATTTGCCGAAGTCAATAGAATGACTTGGCCAGCAAGAAAGGAGGAACTCCTTTTCCCGAAAAACGCAGGCTTTTTACACTGCTCGCGGTCTAAGGATTTTCGCGCCTTTTGGTGGCGTTTCCTAGGAAAGGGGTGGGTGGAAGTTCCTAGGAAAAGCGGTGGGTGGATGCAACTGCACAGATTGCGCAACTTTCACTGTCAATGGCAGGGACTTTTTGGTCCTGTCCACTGCATTATTTACCCGCATGTACCCCCCCAACTCACACTTCCTGCACTCTTTAGACCACTCGTATCCTAAGATAAAACGGTCATCGTGATAATCTAGGGAGAGAGGTTTGTCGTATGTACAAATCACTTTACGACCCTACAAACAGAGTCAAGAGAGGTAATACGCGTTCAGAATAATAATATCGACTCAAAAGCGTTCAAAGTGTTTCGAAATGATTGAAAGAGGCGCTGTCAAAGTGTTCCACTCATTTCTCTCGTTCCAAGAGCCAATAGAATGTAGAGGAAACTTTAGACCAGCTCTCTTCGAGCTTCACGCCAGTTATGCGACCGAGGTTGTGTAATTTTGTGTGAACTAGAGCTGAGTTACGAATTATTTATTCGTCACCTGTAGAACAGTACGAGTAATTTGATACTCATTACTCTTCCTATTCGTATACAAATGTAACAAACCTCTCCCTCCGTCTCTACCTTAAAAATAAATATTTCCATTTGTTCCTTCGAATAATCTTAATGTAAGTAACCTCCAGGAGATTAACAGCAAACGTCAGCATCCTCAAACTGCCTACCCTCTATTTCTTCTCCCAAGGACCAATCACCGGGTGCCACTAAAAGGAACTATATAGAGGACAGCTCACAATGTGTAGAGTGCCATCAAATTAAACGCTAATTGAGTATTCGAAAATTTTCCATTACCATACTAACATTATTTTTAGAAGTATGTGCTGTCTGAATGTAATAGTTATTTATAATATTTATTTGATTGGAGCTTAAACTTCAGAAGGCCAATCAAGCTATGTAACTGGAATTATATGCTTTTTTTGTAACCAAAATATTAGATATTAGAATTAATATTTAAGTTTTCGCTTCTAATCGATCGGAAATTTGACACGCATTATGCTTCATTTACTTAAAAACCATTCTTTACTTGGTTAGTGCGAAGTTACGTTTTTAATTCAAGGGATTGATTGAGATTGTGAATCGTTATCTTATCTTTCGAAAGGCTTCTTTATGTGCAAAAATCACGGCATTACTCTGACACGGTTCAGAATTTCCCGAATGCTTTATTTTTCATACTAGTTGCAACTATTATCTTATCACCTGTCAAGTTGAAATCTGCTCCTCATAATTTGCCATTCGCTAATACAATTCTCTTACTATGACCTTGAAACCTTGACAATAGTCGATATTCCTTAAGTAGCAAGAAAGCGGCTAATCATTATTAAAAGAAATTGGTATTTCTTCTTTATTGGTATTTCTTCTTTATTGCTACTAGTAGATCTCATTCAACATTTTTTCGTTTCTTTTTAACCTCTAAATTTAATTACTTAAATAATTATATTTCTCTATTAACCAGGAAAACTCCATATTGGTCATGATCCGGCTATGATATGTTACTGTAAACTGAGCTGCGAAAGGTTAATATTAAGACTCGTTTTTGGGATTAATTTTTTCGTAAGTAAAGAGGAATAAGGCTGTGAAGAAGGAACTTTTTTAAGTGCTATGTGCATTGTGCTATATCCAGTATATGAAGTGTTCAACGCTCTTATAATTCGTAATAGTCATCGTAAATATTACAAGAAGGAAAAAAAATATTAAAGAATTCCTAATTCTTTATCTTCCAAATTTACGTTGAAAACTATTATGTATGATAATCCATACTTAAAATCCCTACAAAACGTATTGTGATAGGAAAAATAATGAAATCATAACCATCATTAATCTCAATAATGAAGTATATCAAACGTACTTGGTGGAACAACTCCATAATTTACTACGGATTATGAAACAAACTTTGATTAATTTGACATCTGACATCATCATCTTATGCCAGACGTTTATGTTATTACCTCGAAAACGGCCGCGTATGGGTTTTCCTAATTTGCGGACTTAGCCAAATTTTGTTTCACAATCTTTAATAAGTAATCCTTTTGAGTTTCATCAGTTGATAAAAATTATTTCCGGCGAACTTAAAATCTTATTATTTCTTCATACCAAACACATGCAGTATAATCTTACATTTACAATTTAAAATAAAATAATTCGCTGGAAGAGTTGCTCGGCAGATAAAATTGCTTGCCTGACATTATTTTTTAAAGCAGAATGCCTGAAATTCAACGATTAATTTATTATCATTCTATACTATTACTCTGTTATATTTAAAGAATAATTAATTATTATTCTACCGAGGTTTCTGTTGTTTTTAAAACCTTCATATTACTACTTTAGCAAATTTGAAAGCTCTGTAATTTACACGAAATATTTTAGAATTAGTCTTAATAATCGAGCATCTAATGACGAGACATCAAGATACCAAAAACTTTTTAGTACTGTGCAATGGAAACATAACAGCCATGATTACACTGATGCAATTCTACTTTACAAAATAACAATATTATTGTCAAGATATATTTCCCTTAGTATCAATATTATAAAAACACAAATAAAAGACAACCTATCATCTACGGGGCGTTGACATTAAATTATGCGTACATTTATAAAATAGAGCAAACTTTTATGTTCCAGCTTATATTTTACGTCAGATATGCCCGCACAGGGCCAGCGCTAGAGGGTCTGACAAGGCCTGCATCGCAGGAGGGCGCTCCGGAAGGGTGCTGTTCTAATCATTAGTCATACTGCTACTAAAACCATGCCCGTCTACTATTCATTTTCCTTTCGAAATTCAAACATTGGCTCTTTTTTGTATTACTTGTCAGACTTCCTCACATAATTGCCGAATGGTGACGGTAAGAGGGAGAGGTCACTGAAGTGACCTCACTGGCTCTGTGAGGCTCCTCTGACGAACTTCTCGAAAGAAATTATAGCATATTTAAAAAGCTGGTTGATATGTTAAGACAATTTATCCTTACAATGTCATATACAAAGAATATAAGACGAAATATAATAAGGTGAATGTGAGCAATTCATGCAGAAGTTCTCAAAACGAAATTATTTCCAATTTGACCAATTTTATCTCAGATAAGATCTAATCTTAAATGAAGAATGTTATTATTCTATAATTCTGGACTGCACCGCTGACGTCAGTAAAGCGAACAGATGTTTTTCATTGTGCGTTTCTCTTCGGGAGAACAATGGAGTGTGGGCATTGAAGAACATTTATTAGGATATTTGGAAGAGAATGACTGAAAAAGAAATGATCTACTCGAGGTTATTTGAATCAGCCACTCTCCTAGTATCTAGACGTAAAAGATAACAGGGGCAGGGTTAAGACAATGCGCCAATATGAAAGGGAAAAAGTGGATAGCATTGGCGGAATTTAAATTATTCTTATGGTCTCGTTCTGACCGGGACTGTCTCGGTTTACAGGTGCGTAGCCAGTTAATGTTTCATTGTGTCTCTCTTCGAGTGTAAAACTCCTATGAGTAAGATTCGGGATATTTTGGGATGGAAAAGAAACAAAATCATCGAATGTCTAATATCGATTGACATTGACTTTGCACACTTGCTGATAGAATCTAACAAATTCACGAAAATTGCCGAAAGAAAGTCCCGATTTTGTCCCGGTTTCACTATCTTAAAAATTTCACTAGTCCCGCTTTGTTGTTATCGGGATATGGTAACCCTACTTTAACGTCCCATGCGCTTCTTCCAGCTCAAAATTAGCAGTAAATCATTGATCTAATGGAAAGTCGGAAACATTTTTTTGGAACAGTTCATGGTTATATTAAAATACTCACGTTAAACATATTATAGTATATATTAGTTTTTTCTTCTTTATCTAAGTGGTGGGTTGTTCTTAAGCAGCACATTTCCTTCCCAACTTTGAAACTTCTGTTAGAAATTCATTGGAACTGTCGAAGCTTTTCATCCTCATAGATAATAACTAGATGAAATTTATGACTCTCTGTTCGTATATATATAGCGACCAAAATCCAGAGAAACAGAGAGACACGAATGCCAAAGAACCTAGGTTTGAAGCACACTTCTTGAGCACATATTTAAAAAATTAGAAATTTTCTTCGCTTTTTTGTGGCATGAATAACTGAATCACGTCAATTACATTTGTATAATGAATCAGAATACATCTGAAGACACATGCTTCGATTTAACAGGCATTGAACATTCGAAAATTTTTAACTCTAAATACCGTAAAGATCCCTGAAACGTCAAAAGTTTGCAAATCAATCTTTCTTTCCTAGAACTCCGCTTTTGAGGGATTATCAGTGAAGATGACAGAAGTAGTGCAATCCCAACTTAACCATTAAGAAACAGCCATTCTCATTTTCTCGAGTTAGGAAGGGTGGCTCTTATAGTGTGGATGGCTATGATGTCCTGAGAATTATGAGCGAAGCGATGAATTTTAGAATTCATTGTCCACTTTTCTCTTTCTTAATCTCTAAAGGCTCCACCTTCCTGATACAGTGGTGGTAATGAAGCGCGATAGAGCTAAAAACTGATGGGTCGTACAAATGAAAAAAATGAAATGGCGTGCATTTAATCTATTTAAGTTTTGCTATAACAACTGGCTAGGGAAACTGAAGGGGACTTTTTTCATCAATATGCGAGTATGCATTTTCATAGCCCCGTTTAAGTTTGTATCCAATTTCTACCTCAAATGTTTCGTTCTATGATGTAGTGTTTCTTTTCAAATCGAACTTCTAAATTCAGTAGCGTGCGGATGTGTTGATTTAAGGGCAAAAGGGAAGGGCTCTCTTTTAAGGCGTTCTGAATTATTTGACGCTACCTCTTACCGAAGTCTCTGCACAATTCACCTGAGACCTTGTTAAAGAATGTTATGAGGTATCGACATTTTCGATTTAGTTTCTAGTGAATATAAATTACCATGTGTTCGTTAACTTTATATGACTAGCTTTGTCTATTTAGCGTTACTTTATTCTTTCGTTTTTTATTACTGTAAAGAGAATGTATTAGGCAGGCATAAAAATTTCGAGTAGACCTCGATTTGAATTCGGCACCTCAAAAAAATCATTTTCTTTCGTAAATTCCTAACCATAGGTCAGGTGAAAATGATATGTACTCCAAACAAGCGGATTAAAATGATTTATATCTCGAAAATTGGAGTATTATCCTCTATCTGATGAAATGAAACTCAATTACGAGTGCTAATAATGACATTATTTCGCCCATTCAAGGATCGGCAGAAAAGCAAGAAAGGCATTTCCTAAGTCCCCGATTCCAAGGGCTCCCGAATTAAGGGGGGCTCCTGGTTTATCCCGTCAAAAAAATCGAATTTTTTTTTATTGTTTTAAAAAATAGTAGAACATTTCAAGAATATACTGCAAAATTTTCAGATCTTTATACGCAATATTAACTAAACTACAGCCAATTTCTTAAACCTATGCAGCTGCGGGCGGAGAGTAGCGGTAGCGGTCAAGTCTCCTACGGCTCTCTCTCAGCGGGTACTTGAGGAACAGATGTTTTATGGCTTAGACCCTTCATATTTTAAGAATACTT
>KZ308169.1:85027-169301 GCA_000376725.2 Ladona fulva
AAGGAAAAGAATATTTTTCATTCAACTATAGATCGCTGCAAAATTTTGCCTCCTTTCATATTTTAGGTCCAATATTACACTCTAAATTTTATTTTAAAAAATTGTTGTTGGCTTTTCGTAAACGGCTTAATGTTCATTATATAATATCATTTGCGCGAGAAAGCGACGATTAAAAACTTTGAGCTCTAGCAGAGAAGTAAATCAGATCCCAAGTGAATCAGAAATCGAAAAATAAAATTGATTTTAACTCGTATTACCGCGTTATCCAAGTTAAATCGAAACCGATCGAGATGTTCACGTAATAGCGTGAGTGCTAGCGCATTCTGACGCAAAATTTGTTGTCTCAGTTTCGTAAGCATGGTTTCATGGGGATGCAGGGAAGGCTCTGGAGCACAGTTCAGTTGTCCATGGTCTGAAACAGTAATCTATATGTTCAGTTCTATCACCCTTCTTAAAGAATCTTCTTAAAGCGGATAGAATTCATCATTATTCCCTAAAGATTTTTCTGAATCGGCATTTTATATTTTGAAGTTCACACGAACAAGTTAATCAGCTACTCATGACCAGAAGGTTCTTTGATACGTGCATTTTTAATTTGCAGTAGATTACTGAAAGTCTGATAATAGCTGAAAATGTGCTTGTGATGATGAAACACATTAACAAGAAACACATGTTCGGAAAATAATTCATTCCATGAAAAAGAAAGATGGAAAATTTTAAATAATAATTCATGTGAATTACAACAATAATCAAGTATTTCGATTTTGACAAGAGGACGCAGTTCACAATCAATCTAGTGCATTTGAGAATAAATATTTTGGATAGAATGTACAATATGCGACCAAAAGAGGTAGTTTATGTAAAATTAAATCAAACAATAATTTCGACGGCAGATGGTAATTTCTGTTTTAATCACACGCTCTAGTATGATAGATTTAGAACCCTAGACAGAAGTTTTCAACTGTCTGTAGCTGTTTGTTTTTGAAAAATATCTACAAAGTAACATTTCTCCCTTCTACATCGGCCAAACAATTTTACGCCCAATTCGAAATTTCGAGAGCACATACTAGTTATAATTCGTTCTATCCAGGGCTTCGAACCGTTATACTTTTCGTTTTTCCACTCTAGTTCAATGAAATAAACAACTTTCAGGTCAATTCCGGTTTCGCTTCGACTGCCTTCGTCAAAGTATTTCGAATCGCTTTATTTACCTCCGATAATTTAAATACTATAAACTTATGAAAAGTAATTTGATATGCATAGCTTTCTCAAATTAAATTGAATTAAATTTGATTCTAGGATAAAAATTGCGATGTCAAAGAAATAATAATCAAAATATTAGAGGCGTTGATTTTGTGATCAACGCTATCGCTATCGTCCAAAATCAGAATCAGATTAAATATTCCTCTAATTCCTTTCAAGTAAAATGGTATTGTTGGGAGTTGAAATTTGGAACGGAATGAATCGCAGTTTTCGACTCCAGTTTGGGTTCAATGATTTTATTTTTCGACTTGTGTTTGGTTTCCATTCTGGCAAAAAGAACGTTTATTAGATTTTGGGTCGGTTTCGGTTCGATGCCCTGGTTTCATTCAGTTCAGATACTGAGCTAGTGAGAATAGTATCCGTAAATTTAAAAGTATTCTTCTGGGTAACAAGGGAACCGTAGGATTGATTAGGAGGCCGAACACGGTCCAACAACCGCGTTATCATCACCTCTGTATACAGTCCTATTTTTAGTCGTAAAGGATAACTTCTGTTTCCCTCGTTTTCATTATCCGTTATTTTCATAAAACTGGACACCCTCTGACTAATATAATCTAGATTTCTTTCTTTACGAGCCTATACGTTTTCTTCCAGATGCTATTTGCCAGCTGCAGGGTGTATGCGATTCTTTCCATATAATGCATAAATCAATAAAATTATCTGAAAATAACTTCAGTTTGAAAAATCACGTCAATATTTTAGTTATTCAATAAACGATAAATTCTTTCTGGTGAGGCTAAACTTCTTAGACATCTTAAAAGTTCGATTGGAAACAATAATTTCCACGATTTCTTTAACATGTATGACCGAAGGGAAATCGTGACCTGATATTAATATTCACTAATTGAATTTCGTCCCTTTTCTTTAAGGTTCTACTTCTATAATTTAGGTAACAAGGCATAAGATATTTCATACAAGAAGATATTTAACGCCAAGAATTCATTTCTTAAAATAGAAGAATGACTGAATGTATACAATGAGGTAATGTTATTTTGGGAAAATTCGTCTTTGTCGGTTGTTTTCGCACCAGCGATTACCCATTTAAATGTCTTGATTAGTTTGAGATGTAAAATATCAGTAAATCAAGGTATATTCTTTATCCATATCATATGTGTCGGCGAAGGCTTCTGTAAATATTTGGGGCAATAACGGGTAAAGCTCTCCGAGTTCTACTTACTAAGGTAATATGTTAAAATTGTGACAAATTGCTATCGTTATTCTATTAACTTCTTGTTTTTATTTATGTATCAAAATTCGTGGTATAATCGTCTGATATCAATATCATATCAAGTTAAAGTAATAATTTCTTGATTGGCTTAGCAGTAAATTTCCATTTATCCCATCAGTTTATGTTTGGAGAGGACCATTTCCTTTAAAGGTATTTTCATAAACCGAATCACTTAACGATGTTACCGTGATGCCAGTTCAGGGTTATCTTGTGGAACATAAAAACTACCTTCTACTGAGTGTTATTGAGCATGCTGCGGATTATTTGATAGTTGGTTCGTCAAGCAAGCAAGTAGTTTGCTTGCGGTTGAAACTTTCTTGGTGTGAACAACTTTACATAATCAGGAAAAAAATATTAAAATGTTCTCTGCTTTTACTGAGCAGTTTTTTCTTAGATCGTTTTAGATACAGAACAGCAGAAGAAAATCTTGTCGCAAAATCTGTTCACTGAACGCATTTCTAGATTAGCAATACAGATAAAAACATAACGTGATTGTATTTCAAGTTGAAAGATATCCTACTGGATTCCACTCTAGAAGGAAATTGTGTTCTTAAATTGACATCTACATTTGTGCATTAGTTTCAATTCTTTTGATGTTTTCTCTATTTTATCCAATATAGCAATTTGGAGTATTACTCAGCAAAATACGATTTCTGAAGCTTTCTTCGATATCAAAAGAATTCAAGGTTTTTTGTGCATTCAAGATATGACTTTTTTGGCCTTATGTGAGATGTTTACTTTTTATTCTTTTATCGTTTCACCTTGGTTTCAATTTGGAACGAACTACTGAGAGTATTAGCACATTAAATTGCATCATACATACTTAACGTCGTTTATTCATTCAGATTTTAATGAAAAACTAAAAATTCTACATACCTCAGAGTAAGTCATCTTATTTAGTTCTGAGTATAATAATGTGCCCAGCATTTCTCTAAATTAACGAAATTTAAAATTTAAATAAATACTTTCCTCAAATACTAATTTTATTTTCAAAGAAATGTAAAAATCTCAGGTAATTTACCTTTAGTTTCGCAAACATTTCAATTTCTTTCTGATTAAGATTATTTAACAATCTAATCTTACTGCTTATCACGTTATAATATTTTGCGCATGACAGAGAATCGATGCATAGCTTTGTAACTAAAGAAGCTAAACTTGCTCGTATTTTCCGGCCTCCGGTATAGTCTTATTTGGAATCGTTATAACCTGGCCTTAGTACATCTTACTCGTGTAGAATTATTTCTTAAAAAACCTCCCTTCAGAAAAACGTTAGACAGGGTTAGATGTTTAAAAACAATCCGTAAGTCCTAGGAGTGTTCCTGTAATTCATTACAGAAACACTTCTGATTACTATTTCTCAACAGCCGTGTTCCAACTCTCTTTTCTTTCAGTGAGACAGAGGACTAAACTAGACCTAACTTTTTTCGTTGGTTATCTATACCGCGGAACATGAATTCCCTAACGTGTTTCTAGAATTGAAATACTAGGGAATTTCTGTTATCAATTTAATAGCAAACATGTTATTTTGGATGTAAAATGAAAGTGGATATTGATTTGGACTCCAATAGCACTTTTTTGGTTCATACCTTAGAGAAAGAAAAGCTTCTTTGTTATTCATCATGACAGGTTCCCTCCAGTTCTTTCTTGATAACGTATTTTCTCTTTCCGAGTCAATATTGTGCATTTCTATTGTTGTCTGAGACATTAAAAGAATAGTCCAGACTTAGTAGGGCAATGTTTTCTAAGTGGCTATTTTCGAACTATATCAGGGAAATTATAATGATTTAAGATGTTTGCAATCTCGGCGCAGATTCTCTCGGCTGCAAATGTTCTATTACAGTCTCATACGGGGAGAGACGTATAGCCATTGTTTAGTCCATATCTGAGATATTCCTTTCGCAAAATAACATTGAAAGTTTATTCTATCAAGCGTAAAACATCAACGATTTATTGATCTTACTAGGAAGATAAAAATAATCCATAGAGAGACAGGCTGAGTGTCTTATTTAAGGTAATTGTAGCCATGGTGGTATGTAGGGAGGCAAGTGTATATTTAAGTTCCAATCCCTCAAATAGGTAAGACTAAACTTGATCGAATGTAGAAAGTTGAGATTGGGAATTTTCTAAAGTATTTCGGTGTTTAAGGTAAGAAAAATTAAAATGATTGTGCAATTTTTGCACTTGTTAACAAGAAGGAAATGTTTTACATTTAAAGTTTCATGTTAGCATTCGAAGGCTTCCGATTAGCCTTTATGTTAGCGCGTTTGTCTTTAGTGGAAGTCATTTCGGGTTAGATTCCGGTGCCCAAGTTTCCCGATATTGCTTGGGGTCTGGATTCACATTTCGCCTCATCAGTTATTGCCCAAATCAAAATTCATCACCTAATCGTAAATCATCATCCCTATTATCATCAACCAACCCGATAAGTAAAACATGGGAGAAAGACCAAAGAAATAAAGCCTCGGAGGAATTGGAATTGATGACTTACCTAAGTGATAATTTGAATTTCTGTAGGACAAAAAAGGTGTATTTCTGAAGCAGCCAAAAATTTTCACGTTTCATTACATGACGACTTTGTGAGAAAGAAAACATGTGAGAAATTTCATTCACAGATGTCGAATTCCAGAGTGCGAAGCGGAAAATTCGACGCTTCTGACGCCTCCGTGGCTAAGCAATGCCACCCCCACAGAGACGGGACACAAGCCACGCTCATGCGAAAGGTACGCCGTTAACCCCGACGCAGTGTGGCACGATGGGAATTGTCCAGCAGAAGGATTCCTTTCAAACGTCACGCAGTCCTGCGACGAGTTCGTTTTCGAGAAGGACATGGTCACGATAGTGAATCAGGTAAGGAACAGGGATCGCTTCCGGCGGACGCAGGAAAAACACCTGCTTTCGGCCGTTCCATCAGAGATTCTCTTTTAGTTTCGTAACACTTCTCAATTCATAAAAGGAGTCTTATGTCAAAGTCAAGTTCAATAAGTTCTTACGAATAAATTTGCATACAAAATGAACCCGAGTATTTTATTTTATGTGCAGAGCATGAAAGTCCGTCGTAATTATTTCCGCCCAGCCGTAGGTCGAAATCAAGTCCTGTTGTGGAAATGTCAATTCTTACAATCCTCAGCTGTGACGAGAAAAATATTTTTTTACGGTCATAAAGAGATAAGCGAGTATATACGAAAGGATCACCCGCGTCGTAACAGGAGGCGGATGATCCCGAAAATGTAGTTATTCTTTTATTTTTATGGACCATGGAAGTTGTAACCTTTTCGCAGATGTACACTCGTCATACTAAAATTTCCCGAATAGCTATTTCAGCTTACGCTCCACCAGTTGCTAGGGAGAGTTTCTAGAGGTTACCTTCAAGTTCATCATCCAAACCAATACAACTTAACTTGCAAAGGACAGCTGGTAGAAAAGAAGTGCATTCGATCGATACTTTGATTATGTATCCAAGACATTTCTTTACATTCTGCGGTTCAAAGGAAGTTGAACTCCAGAAATTTTCATTTTGGGACAAAACACTTAAACCAGTATCAAAGAAATGATGGTATTACATATTTCAGAAAATTTTCGGTGATGAGGGTGTTTTCTGATACTGTTCACGTAGATGACCGTCAAAGAAGTTGAATTGGTGTAAATTTTATTCCCAATCATCATAAAACTCATCGGAGGTTACATTACAGTATTATAACATCTTTATAGAGTAAATTTCAACATAATAATCAATTAAGTTGAAATCTGTCCATTTCAGCGGCGGATATAGAAATATGTCAAGGGAGGAGAGGGTGCTTTAGGTCAATTTCCTTATGAACCTATTTCCAACTTTTAAATGCCCTTTTGACGTAATGTCTGCAGAAGACATGTACTAATCGTAGATATCTCCTCGTTACATTTGGCAAATTACTGGTACTAAAGTCATAAATAAAGGGGCGGTGGCCCCTTCACTCCCCCTCTTGAATCCACCAACGGTCCAACTTATGTTGGTAAATTGTATTAGCGATAAATCACGGTGATTATTTGAGAATAGAATTATTCTACTCTCTTGTATGAATTATAATTTTATGTATGAATTCGGTAGTCTTCATTTAGTGTAAATTCCATAAGTAGTTCTAAAACTAAAAAACAAGAATATTTTCTATGTATGTTCACGTATTATTTTGTAATTGTTTTGCGTTACTACAATGACGACAAATATTACAACTTACATTTTGAGACTAATTGGTGATCATGTTTTGAACTAAAAGTTGGGCCATTATTTTTGTCGTACCCTGTAATTTAGTCGTATTAAATCAATTCCCGTTCTGAGTTCGCAAGTTCCACTTAGTTCGAGTAAATAGGAGCTTGTGGAGAAGTAATCTGAGGGAACCTTTTGCGGTTATACTCCACCAAAATAAACATAATTACAAAGATGAGTGAAATAACGAAGCATGGAAAGCAAACGGAAAACATACCATAGCATTTACGTTAGCTTTGTAGGGGGGGGTCCTTCCTTGCCTTTCCCATTTAATAATTTTTCACCTGATTTAGTAATAATTGTTTCTGATCAATGGTCTGTTTGAAAACTAATATAAAACGTGCGAACATCTCCTCTATAATTTATCCTTCGAATCCGATTGTACATGTATATGTCCAGTCAATCAATATTTATTCAACATTAGTCCGCTTAAATGATACCTATACCAAAGAATACTTTAAAAATTATAGAAATAAAATATGTGTAAAAGTCGAAATGTTAAAACGAAATATTCTACATTTCATGCATTAACCGTGAGAAATCTGAATTCCGTTCATTTTCTTTCACATCACGAAGGTGAGAGTCTTACAGAGGTTTTTCTCCTGGGGATATAATCAAATATTAATAAGGGAAACAAGGATTAAAGGAAAGGAAGGTGTCTTTGTAGATTGCAAGGACGCGTGTAAAAGTCGCTGCTGAGATAACAAAGCGAATCCGTATTACCAAGTAAATGGATGAGAGCCTTATTCGCTACAAGAACGTCTTTTCCAAGAGCCAGATATCGTTACAGCATCGGCCTCATTTCGCAGCTGGATCTTAGCTGCCCACCCAAAATAAATGGCAAAATTCAGGTGATTGCATCCTTTTAATTTTGCTAAGTGACCATGGAGTAATCCCGCGGGTGACCCACTTTTATTCTAAGAACTAATTATTTTCTCGTTACTGTCATTTTACGGATGGATGTAACTTGTACGCTGGCACTAAAGATGGATTGGATCTATCCGACAGTATCAGAGCAATCACCGGAGATGATTTGCTAATGGTGTCCGCTAGGCGGTCGAAACTAGGTTTTTAATTTTCAACATTTTGGAAATAGAGAAAGGCATTAGGTAACCAGATTCGAAAGCGAACTATGAATGTCCCTTTTTCAGCATTTACATGCCTTAACTTCTTCTATGAAACGTTCAATATCCTTTAAAACGTTCAAAACGTAAAAAATTATCTTACTTGTTACGTTATTGGTAGAAGCTGCGTTTTCAAATATATAGTAACATCAAAAATATAAGAATGTTTCGTCATTCTTTTGCACTCTTACCATCACTATGAAATATATAATTTTTTGGAAGTACGGTTAAAATACTAGCGAAGAAATAACAAACGAACAGTTTCAACAAGTGAAAGAAGACGAAAAGCGAAACTTGTTTTCAATTAATTTAATGTGATGGTTAAGTAGCTGCTCATCTTACTAAGAAACTAACAACGATAACACGAAATTACAACCGCTTTTCGATTTTTTGTTGGCTGTTCGGAAGGAGGAATGCATTTCCTTGAACCCCACTGGTTCAACGACGCGCTATTTATTTATTGAGCTGCATAATTATCACAGAAAAGATGAGAAAATCGATTGAGGAAAATGGAGATTAAATTTGGAACAAAATAAAATGGCTCAAGCTAATTGAATTGAATTTGAAGACAGAAAAGATTAATTTTAAGCTAATAAGCTTATAATAACCACTAATAAGTGGTTGTATTGAAGGTAATGAAATATTTTTCTGCTGACAACAAAAGGAAATTGGCCGAGTAAATTTATGTATACTCTAATAAATAACGAAACATACGACCGGGGTTTCGATACATGGCATCATCATCAGGTGGCAAAACCTTCGTAAATCCACACCTGGCTTCAGCCTCATCTCACGTGTAAAACTGAGATTAAAATAGACTATACTTTAATTTATAATATTATAAAAGTAAATGTTAATACTTTCTGTAAACATTAGAATTTGAAATTGCGTAAATAACAGCAAAATTTCAATTGCTTTCCTTTATAAAATATGAACAATCCACAAAAATTTCCAGTGGACGAAATGAGAAAATTCAGTAGGCGAATCCTGAAAAATGTTAGCAGCAGATTAGAAATCTCGGTTGGTTTCACTGAAGAAACGCACATCGATCACTATCATTAAACGATGTGCTAACCAATTTTCTCTGTAGAAGGAACATATCTTGCCGGAGTAGGCAAGCTAACGGCCCCTCTCTTATCCTCGTAATAAACTTTCGATTCAAACACATTTATGCGTATTTTCGCATATTATCAATTATTCTATAAGCTCTGTATGATTACTCTCAAGTTCTATCCTTCCCATCCATCGCTCTTCTTGACACATTTCCCTACTCCCTTTCCGCCTCCTCAAATTCCCGTCATGCACCAAATTTTTCATTCAGCTTTTTCCAGACACGAAACAATGTTTCGTGGTTTGGGTAAACCTCTCATACTACACAAACATAAAACTGGTCATAGTACTAGTACTAGTATGAGTCCGACAATATCCATCACTTAAACGCTGTATTAACGAAGTGCTGAATCCAGTAGCCGAAAAAAATCAGAACTGAAAATATACGAAGCGGATTATAAAATGAAAAAAAAAATGCTCTGTAGTAATAAAATAAACTTGTAGGTACGCCAAAGAATTTTGAAAAGGTAAATCTGTTCTATCCAGTTACATGATGTGGAAACATGGACGCTGAAAATATCCACAGTAAACAGACCAGAGGAATTTAAAATGTGTCCTCATGGTCGGAAACATAAATCCCTAGAAAGCCGGAACAAATAACCCAAGAAGAAGTCCTAGGAAAAGTCGGAATGAACCGAGAATGAGAATGTTGGAAACTATAGAACGTTGTAAGACTCATATAAGTGATGCATAAGTGATGGATATTGTCCGACTCATACCGTTTTCCTTCGAGATTAACTTACTCGAATGCTATAGTTCCATTTATGTTTCAATTTTTAATCAACTTGTCCTTGTATTTTTGGAAGTGTTTCATTCTTTTATTTGTTTTATAATTATTGCAGTACAT
Source organism: Ladona fulva (assembly GCA_000376725.2). Lineage (NCBI taxonomy): Eukaryota > Metazoa > Arthropoda > Insecta > Odonata > Libellulidae > Ladona > Ladona fulva. Next base: position 94,840 of record KZ308169.1, read on the forward strand.
TTAGATACTTTCCTCTTAGTAGTACGACTTAAGTTGCAAGACTGTGTTCAGAATAAAGAAAGATTCACTTCCAGATCTTCAGCAGATCATTTGAAGGTAGTTCAAGCTTGTGAAAAGGATCAATAAACCATAATTCCATACTTGATAATTCACGTCTTAAAAGCGAAAAAGCTACTACATTTTGTGAATTTTAAGACATCTAATTGACGGCGTTTCAGTGCGAGAAAACTCGATAAATACAAATCTCCTCATTTAACGAGAAATTATTGCAATATTTTATTTTAAATTTCCAATTTAATGAAATCCTGACATCAATTTAACATTGAAAATTCATTTTCAATCTTTTCCACTTCCTTCTCTTAGTTCAACCTGACCTGCTTTGAAAACAAATGGAAGTTAACATTAGTGGGCACCATCAACTACTTGGGTCAATTCGTTGGACTGCCGATAGCTGGTTTAATCTCGGACAGGTATGTTGGCTGTAAATTAATTATGGGGAAAGTCCAGCACCGTTTATTTCTACGGTGCGGATTTTAAGGCATAAGGAACTGAGATACCGATAACAGTACTGAAAGTCATAATAGTCTGTTCTGTGACTATAAATTTAAGAGGATACTTGAAATAGTAAAATACACTGAAATGAAGCATTTTTGAAGTCTTTGCCCAAACCTTTTCCTTCGGATTTTATTAATTATAGAGTTATAAACGCTTTTATTAAATTAGCTCCATATTTTGATTAAAGATTTGGTCGTCGGACAGTAATGGTAGGTGCCATGGTGATGAGCAGCATTTGCGGAATAGTTAAGTCTTTTGCTCCAAATTATCCCTTCTACATCACGATGGAATTCTTGGAACCATTTCTTGGAAGCGCCGTTTATCCTGCAGCTTTTATACTCGGTGAGCAAGTTACTCTTTAGTTCAAAGAAAACACAATCTGACATCCACCGAAAATCTGTGATCCAGATTACATCTGGATGCATTTATATTCATTGGTAAATTTTTGTAGTAAACATCGGAAGAATAATATCTTAGAACAATATATGACGGTTTAAAATTTGTGATCCTTCATTTGGATAAGTTCACGGAGAAAATAATTATTTTAAGGCAGAATTTAATTTATTATTTTAAGATTAGAGCATGGAACAAGAGGCAATTGTATTTCCAGAATATTAAATATTTTTTCATTTATTATTTAATATATGCGCTATTCTCTAAATAAATATTTATTTTGTTATGCAATTTAGCCCTTGAACTAGTGGGACCTAGTCGACGAGCTCTGGGTGCCTTGTTCATAAATGTTTCCTACTCCTTGGGTGTTGCCTATCTGGGTCTTATGGCATGGCTCTTACCTAACTGGAGATACATGCTTCTGGCGCTATATTCACCCGGTCTCATCTTATTTTCCTACTATTGGTAAGTTAATCGAGAATACCTCCATGTTACAAATCTAAACAGTTCTTTGCACATGAAGTGCAAGATTTAATTCCATAAAATATGAATGGTATTTCTTTATCTTAATAAGATCTAAGCAAATGAATCCTATTTTTTAAATCGAAACAACGCTGCAGATATATCAAAATGTATCAAAAATCGGTAACATTACAATAAAATAAAAGATTAATACTACAGTTAAATGTAAAATTCATCCTTAATCGAAATGAGTTGTAGCTGTGTATTATTGTATTTACAGCAATATTGTATTGTAATGCATACAACATCATTTTGTTGAACTGAAAGGCTCGAACTGTTAAAACGAAATTTATTTGGATAACTCTAAATCGTAACCTTATTGGTGTCATTATCATCAGTAATGTACTTTTCGTCTTGAAACCTCGTTTAGGATAGTTCCCGAATCGGTGCGTTGGCTGATGTCTCGAGGACAGATGAGAGCGGCTGGAATGGTGGTGAGGAAGGCCGCCGTAAAGAACGGTGTTACCCTTTCGGATGCCATTATATCCATCTTTGACAAGAGAGATAGTTCACCTGAGTGTCACCCTCCGGAAAAGTTACTGGTAAATCATGGACGAATGTTTCCAAGCATGCCCTGGCCAAAATTCATTTTTGCTTTACACAACCCAAGTTCAATTGAAAATATCCCTAACTGAACTTACGAATATTATCGAGTTTAAAATTATATTGTTCATGCAACCTGTAATTATTGAAACGACAACGAGGTCTAAAGTTTTGTTTCGCAAAAATTCATCACACTAAGCTGAAGAAAAGGTTAACTTGTAAAGTTCACAATCAGGTTTGTAACTCTATGTTATCCTTCAAACGCAATTTAAAAAGTAATCTCAATTATGAAAGGGATTCTCATGTCCAAATGTTTTTGGCTCCTTTGCATGCACTTCCTGCAATTCATATCTCATAACTACAATTTTATATTAATTATATATAAATAAATAATTAATTTAAATAATGAATACATACATAATAATTACATCAAATTTTCTCCGTGGACTTCAGATTCTCAAGAGAAATTTCCCCTTTTCAGACGTTCCGTCTGAGAAGAATTGAGAGAAATATGTTAACATAATAACTTGACAAAATTAAAAATTATTTTCATATGCATTATACCAACAAACTTAATGGCAGTCGGTGGCTCTGAAAGCATAAAAAACAATTTTCACCGTTATTTGTGATTAGGAAGTCAGATAACATTTCGTGGACAATCTTAATAATATTGAATCTTAATAATGAATATTGAATTCTTAAATCCAAGAATTGGAATTTCTTTGTTGGATTGAATTAAATTCAGTGGCAATATCCTCTCCCTTTATTGCCGAAAGTTTTTGATGATTCGTTTTAGCCCAACTCAGACGATAATAAAAGATGTATTAGTATTAGTAGATGATTTAAAATTTAATAAAATAATTTACAATTCAAACTCGGTTTGGCACTTCAAATGTCTAAACACAATGTAGCTTTTACGATATTTTATATATTTAATTTTATATTGCACATTTTACTGCTCTCTTTTCAACCTTTTCCTTAACACAATGTGTTTTGTGCGCAGGTTGAATCAGAAGCACCAGCTCCCAAAGTTCCCATCGGCAAGGTGTTCCGGGAGTTATTTACTTCGAAAATTCTCGTCTTCCGTTTCGTAATCTGTTGCATTTGCTGGTAAGTGAAGTTTTTTTATGTGAGAGAGACATTCACGCCAAGAGCGTAAATATTAGCTTCCTCTAAATAGTTATTATGCTGAGGAATTCAATCTCTTCATTGTGATTGCTCTTTATACTTCATAAGATATACGTTGTTAATGTTAATCAGGGGCATAGAGAGATAATGCTAAACCTGGTGCAAAGTTGATGATTTCCTTTATATTTATGTATCGTGTATAAATGCACTTAGACATAATGGATTAACATGGAGAATACGAGATCCTCTAGATAGTCAGGTTGGTTAACGCGTTCGAATTCGGTGAAAGCTGTTCCAGGTTCGATCCTTGGTGGGAATCTTCCGCTCACTTGCGGAATGACATAAGCTGTAGAAGCACTTTTAAAATTACTACCTGCTACTCGAAGAATTTATTTTGAAAACATTGGTTACGATTTATGAACATTTCTTAAAAATAAAAAAAATTGTTTAGTGTGAAAAATATAAATTATTGCATACCCGGGGACTGTGGACCCCTCTCATCGGCCCTAATTACAATCTTATCATTTTAATTTGAAAAATATCAAAAGCTAATATCAGCATAGACAGGGACAGTGATATTTGCAGTAAGATTCATAAAATTAAGTTTAGAATACTGCGCGTATCATTGTCAACCTTCGTAGAATGGTAGAGGTACATCTCTTAGAAACAGCATGTTTATGAATGAAATAAAGGTAAGAAGGTAGGTAGCGAGTAAAAGATATACATTAATAAATAAGGCAATACCTTTCTTATCTAACATCGGGAGCTGTCATCTTTCTTACACATTTTGTTATCCTAAAACAATATGTTATCGCGCGATGGGAGATATAAAAAGTTCAGTGGTGAGTTAAGTGCCCGGTGAACATCTGCACTGCTTGAGAAATAGAAACATTATTGTTCTTGATAGTGGATTTCTGAACCGTATCTCTCAGCTAAGAAAATTGCCAATTTGTACTATCAGACTTATATTCAACGCATAAAATATTGTACTGTTAAACGCATACATCCATTCACAGGACAAAAAACTGACCGATAATGTGATAGAAAAAGCCTAATTGGAAAAACTGTCGGACCAGAAACTTTTCCGCTTTGAGAAAACGAAACAGTTCATTACGTAAAATCAATTTTTCTCAACATTATTAATAATATAAATATTTATTTTTCAAATGTGTTCTAATCTTATTTAGTTTACAGGAAAACTGAATCAGAAGTGACGAAGCATTGATAATTTTTCAAGAACGCGTTGATACCTAATAGAAGATGCGTTCATATTTTATCATTGTTATAGAATGATCACTGCAAAACTCCATATTTTAGTGTATAATTTCAGTTAGTGGCGTCGTTATGAAGTTGGAAAATCATACTTTGCGCCGTCTTTAGTTTGCACACGAATTTGTCATAAGCAGTAGCGAAATCAGTTCCATCATATACGAACGATGACTTCTTAAAGACTTCCCATTTAAAATAAATATTAAATGATCGTAAATTACAAATGATTCCTAAAGAGATTTATTGGGCGATGGGTACCTCAGAGGACACTCTTTGCGGATATGGTCTGCTTCACACGCAAGTGTTCAACAATTCTATCTCTAGAAATGACAGATGTGAAGACTTAATATTACTTGGGTTTCAGCCGCACGGCTTTTCTGTGCTTTCCTCGATCCTTGAAATCCATTCCTAAGTGTCTTCTTGAAAAATCGACTACTGTAGAGATGATTTCTTAAACTAGTCTCTTATTAATTAATCAGCAGGGAACTGTAGTCAATCGGATACATTATGACGTAAACGTTTATTCAGTGTGATCATTTCAGGCAACATTCTATGAAACGAATACTGATAAAATTACATCTCTTTAGTAGTCCTCTATCAGTTGTGACAATAACTCTATCGATTTTTTTAGAGAGGTCTTCCCTTATCTGTCGGACTATTGGTGCTGGAGATAACATCTCCTAATATTCTCCCGGAACAAGAAGAATATTGGAAACTGTTTATCTTTTGTTTCGGAGGGATAAAAATATCATATAAATCAAACCTTTCTGTTCGTTTAAGAGCGCACATACTATTCTCAGAAGTCATCCAACCGCCATGTTGAATTATCCACCTTAATAATATTTTGCAAAAATGAAAGCGTTTAGAACTAGTGGTTAAATTTGAAGAAAGATATAGTAAGTTATTAATAATAGTTTTAGATTTCGCAATAGGAGACATTGAAGATATGTCATGGCTAAAATTACAGCAAGATTTGCGGCGTTAAGAGAAACCAAGAAATAGTATTGTAAAATAATATAAGGAATGTTTATTGTTCAAATACAACGTAATAGAATTCAACACATCTTGGGTTCAACTTTAGTGTTGCATATCATTTCGTGACATTTTAGATACAAAAACTTACATACCTAACTCTGCTAACATAGACTGTCAACGTCAAATTTAATGATTAATAATGATATTACATCCTAATATAATTATAATTTTCAATGACCAAATTGCAATGAATTCAGAAAGGACCGTTTGTTTAACATCAGATTATAAACATATGTAATACTCATAACCACAGTGGCTTTTCTTAATCGCAAGGATTAAAGTAAAAGTGTTAATTTTTGCACGATGAAGTCGTGCGGCTGAATCCCATGGAATATTGAGGACCTCAGACTCGGTTTTGAAAACACATTTTAATGGATTTATGCTCATGAGTACATCGTAAACTAAATTTCTTTGGCATGATTTCGAGATTAATAAGGCTCGTTTAATGTACATAATGGCCAAATACGATGTATTAGATTGTTGAATATACGATTTCCCAGATCACATTTTCTTTTAAAATCCCTTCATTAAAGCATGCTGTATTTCCGTGGGTCGCTGAACTGTCAACGACCTCTGCGTAGCTAATTATCTTTGATTGCGGGCCCCCCTCCCTTTGGACTGCTGATTCAGAAGTGGACATCACGGAGACAGGGAGTGAGATGTACGATCGATCGATTGGAATTTTCCTTTGGAATTGGACACGATGAATCCTTCCTACACTTGAAAATCACCAAGAAGTTTAATTCAACTTTAAAATAAAGTTTCTACGTATGATACTCAAATTCTTTTTCAAATTCATCATAATGGCAGCTTTCTCATTAAAGTAATTAAATCATAATATTGACAGAGGTAAGCCTATCTGTAGACACCGAGGCCCTAAAGAGGCATGGAATATTCGACAGAAAAATGATGAAGCTGTTATAACGTTATGGTTTTAAAATATTATCAATCGTTATACTTGGAAAACAATTTAATATTACATACAGTGACCTCTTAAGTTATTAAATTAAGATTAAAAGTTGCCTAATTTCGGAAACTATAACTTATTATCTTCCCTATTATTAGTGAAAAGTAGCGGGAAACATCAACTGTCAAACTGCATCATAATTTCATATCAAGAGATACATCAATGAAATATCGATGCCCGTCAAGGTTCGGTTTCCGGTCCGAATGACATTTTTATATACGTAATAGATACAACTCTCCGTGGCAGAGCATTAATATTAATTAACTGATAAATTTGAGGTGAATAAAAAAAACCGAGGAAAGCATGAAATCAAAGAAAATTACGGTAAGGATGCATCGGAAAGGATATAGGTAGCGTTTTAAGTAATAGATCACATAAAAGCTCCAAAATGATGACAAATACAAAAGGGACCGGTTATGAGATACGTATGAGATACGATTATCTCATAACCTTAAGATAACCAATCATAATCGATAAATATGTAATATGCACTCAATATCATGGTTAAGTATTATGCCATTTGTAGCGCCATCATCAAAAACTATTATTTAAAAAACATTCCTTAATTTCGAAATTGAAGTTGAATGTGTAACATGTAGTCAGAGATATCAGGGAAAGTATTTCTACTGTTTATCACTCTGAAAAAACAAGGAGGTTTTCGTTAGTTACTTCGAGAAATTCTAATGGAGGTTCTCTGACATCTCAAAATTTCCAGTGGTTGCCAACCTGGTCCCTTCCGCCCACTAGCGGGCATTTTAGTTTATCATGTGATCAGTGAGATGATAAAATCAACAGTAAAGGCAGACAACAAGTAAAAATTCATTATCAAGTAAATACTAACGCACTTCGAAAGAATGGCGACGAAAGATTTTTCTCGCGGAAAGATTTTTCATAAATAATAAAATAATTCAAGCGATAACTTGTGGAACTTATTCATATTCCCAACTCATAGCCCAAAGAAAGTTTTAAATACCGATATTAATTAATGGGATAAAGATAACGACGTAAGAATATTCAAAATTCTCGATTGTATTCTCTTTATCAATTTTGCTTACTTTTGAATTGTAATTCATTGGTAGACAACATTTCTAACGATGCCATTGGTATTATAATTTGACTATTACGCCAATTTACTTATCCTTGTTTGGCTGTATTTTGTAAATGTTTTGTGTTAATAAGCATTATTATTTTTATGAATACTTTTTGCGTGATAGTTTTCACCCTATATGCATTTCGGAAACAATGTCTCCATTCTCAAGGGTTCCACAATTGGAAATTGAAATCCTTGAGAATAAAGACATTGTTTCCGAAATGCGCATAGGGTGATTATCAGAAATCGGTTATCCGAAACTTCCCGTTTGCCTCTAAACGCGAGTTCCCCCAGCCGACATACGGCTTATGACGTACTTTTAAGCCTCTAATTTTGCAATAATTCTGTAGAAAACAGCAATCGTTCATCGTTTCGTTTTCTGCATGACGAACGTCAAAGGTTGCAGTCGTATTGCACCAATTAAATTTTGATTTAAATTCTATTAAATTGAGACGCAAGAGAACAATCTTTTAAATATAATTTTCTATGATAGGGAACATAAAATGGTCATGTTGTTTAATTCGTGGGTGTTCGCGTCAGTTAGTTTTTAAGAATCATCTTGCCGTAAGAATCAATGTGAAATAGAGACTGTGAAAGGGGAAGGAAAGTAAAGTTAAAAGAGGGAAAAAGGGGAAAGTCCTGTGGCCGACGAGTTGACAGCTCCCGTACGATTGTCATTCGTTAATAATGATGATTGAGAGATGATCTCTCGCGAATCCCTAGAGGAATCATCGATGTCGAAGTCGCCGTATTATCCCCAAATCGTGCTTTATGCCCCCGATTTCCGCCTTCCTGGTTCGGATAGGACTACTTACGGACGCAAGTTAATTTTTTATTGACGAGGCTCACCGTCTAGTGCGCCTGATCTTCGTCCGTATGACATTCCAAATCAACTACAGTTACAATACTCGAATACTAGGGAAGTTCCGATCATTGTAGCCAGATGTTATAGCTTCAGCTCCTTCCCTTTCCGAGTTATTTTTACTGCCTTCAAATTTAATAAAATTGCCGACGCTTTTATTCGTCCGTAAAGCTGACTCTTTAAGGAGCGTTACATAACCATACAACCTTTTTTACGAACACAGTCTTTTAATACTCAACTCCCCTTGTTGATTTACTTTTCGGGAACTTTCACTTTCAGACATTCGCTATTGCGTTGTTTACAATTTATTGGTAAGCGAAAAAGAACGCTCTTCTCTTTCAAGAATACACGTTCCTATATTGATTCTATTCCGGGCTTAGAAAATGCGACTTTTCCATTTAAATACAGTGTTCCGCTATGCCTGGAATGAGGTTACAGTAAAAGGGACTAATCTAAACCTTTTTAGACAGACAAATGCAAAAAATGCATGTTACTTTATGTAACCAAACAGTACAATTAATAAATATATAGCCGTTGCTTTCTTTTCAAAATCAGAAGGATGTCATCCCTGAGCTATTTTTTATTTATTTAAGGCAAATTTTAAATTTGGTCCAACTAACCAGCCATGAGACTTCCGCATATTAGTTCGTTATGAGTAATTCGACTTGTACGTTTTATTGGTAACGGGATTGCTGTTAGGTTCCTCGAACGGAATAAGGCAAGAAAATCAACGTCATGAGGTTTTAATTGTGCAAAATGCATTGATCATGACTATTTAACTGAATAAATGTAAATAAAAAACTATTATCATACTCATAGAAGAATTTCCAGACTCGGAAGCCAATGTTATCCTAACTTCAAACTACACTCTCTCTTAGTAAACGAAAATAAAAATATAGAATCCATTCTCTTTACCGGCACCGGGGAAACAAAGGCTAAGAAATCGAACGGAACTACTAAACGTTATGGACTATACTGTAAGGTATGCAAGAATGTAATCGGTGGGATGTAATGTACCGACGCAAATTTGTGCTCCTTCTTTCATTACATCTATTTTTTACTTTAGAGATTTTCCAAGGAGATTGTCATTTAATAGGGTTGTTTCATTTCTCCGGCGAATGAGTAAAGTTCGCACTTACAAGTCATGTCATGTGTGGCTCCGTGTGACGACATTAATTATTTATTTTCGTATTTACAATTTTATTTAGAAAGCGTAATGACTAAAGAAAGAAAGACTGACTTAATTAGGCGATGCGTATTATGTGCTTGTATAGGAAAAAATATGATCAGTTAGCTGAATGCTGTTATTGGAAGGGGGAATTAATCATCCAGACCAACGTTTTCCAAATTGTTGTCTGCGCCGCTGTACTGTTTCGAGTTCCTCAATTGTCATTTCAGCTGTATTCTTCAATGTCCAATAATCGATCTCCAGTCTGAGAAGTTAGGGAAATGCCGATTCGTGGTAATTTTTTTTAATCCCAATTTTTTTAATCTTCAGCTTAATTTCGTAGATAAACGAACTCCAGTCCGTACAGCCCAAATCATGGGATTGAAGAAATGCAGCAATGATTGGTTGACTTGAATTTCCGAAAGGAATCCGAGAATGAAAAGTTGCAGTTTTTTACTTCTAATTTCATATTTCTTCACTTTATAGGATGTCCGTCAATGCTGTCTACTACGGTCTTTCCTTAGGATCAGTGAGCCTCTTTGGGGATAGATATATAAACTTCGTCGCAGTGGCTCTGGTTGAAATTCCAGGTTCCATCATGGTGCTTCCGATGATGGAGCGGTTGGGTCGCAGGCCGTCTATGGTCATCTCTTTCTTCTTTACCGCAATAGCATGCTTAGCAGAGCCCTTCTTGCCCAACGGCGGTGAGTTTTTAAAATGATTTTAACAAAGTAGATCCTCAGCAACACCGTACCTACAAAAACATAGGAGGTACGGGTAGTCCTAGAACTAGGACGCATAAATCGTAGTAATTATTTACACATGTACTAGAGATCTCTAAGGGCCGAAATATTTGGTTCTAATCCGAACCGATTCCTCCAGTGTGAGGAGTCTTAACACTGATATCATTTGGAGGAGCAAATCTCGGCTCGGTCGCGGAAAGTATCTCTGTTAACCGACCCAAGCCCAAACCCGTGCAAGTTTTTTGTAATCCTGGAGTTATTTGTTGACTTCAAAATATTCATTTATATAACTGAATTTAAGAAATAATATCTATTTCATTATTGCGCAGTTGGTTAACTTTGCAAGATATCGTTCAGATATATTTTTGGGCATCTTCGTCAATTGGAATCAACGTTGCTGAATGATGCTGCATAATGATTGACTGCAATCAGGTTGCTGTGAAACGAATTTGCTCATCCCGCTTCAATAAATCATATTTTCACTTTCCAACAGAAACAGGAATTTCACTATTGAGTTCTCGAAAGGCAGGATCGTAGGTTAATGAAGTTTCATTTTCTCTTACAGAGGGTAACGAGTGGCTTCCAGTTTTGGTGTATCTCTTGGGGAAAATCGGCATAACAGCGACTTTTAACACTTTGTACCCGTACACTTCAGAAATCTTCCCAACAGGCCTTAGGAGCACTTTGCTCTCAATGTGCTCTACTTTTGGAAGAATAGGGTCCATGATGGCGCCTCAGGCACCTCTTCTGGTAAGTTTGATTCTGGAATCGAAAATTCGGCTTGACTTTGTGGTAAGTCTCCATTATAAAGAATAACGAAGAAGAATACATACCTTTAACACAATATTTTATTCCACCACCATGGTTTCGACCCTTCAGGTCATCATCAGGTGACTGGACATCTCCGATAAAGTATTAAAAGGGAGGAGAGAGGGAAGGGGGTTTGAGAGAGTGGGTGTTTATGGAAAGGTTGGGCAGGGAAGGGGGTGGGCATAGAACTTTCACTGTTGCGGTGTGGATTGGGAAGGGTTGTCGTTAATGGTGAGGGAATTAAGGCAAGAGAGGGATATCAAAATTTCTAGCTGTTCAAATGAATTTATGGAATACCCTTTCTTTTGAAAATGTCAATTTTTAATGAATGAATTTGAAAACTGCCAGTTGTAAAGCAGACTTGTATTATGCAATTCAAAATATGTTTAGGTAATCGATGGATCAGCCGTTGCTACGTGGAACTTCGTAAAGGTAAAGATCGAAATGACTTAATCCAAGTACCACATTTTCTTCGGAACTTGGAGAGAGTTGTTTCGACCTTATCAAACAAATGCTCAATTATGTAAATTCATTTCGATTTTAATCTCCATGAAATTGAAATTCGATCTGGAAAGAAATGAAAAGGAAATCCTGGAAACAGGAGAGATTAATTTATATTAATATGAAGATGAAGGCTGAAGGTATTTCTCGAAGAGACGTGTCTGAATCCCTCGGGTCATTTAAGTTCGATTCATTCTTCATAGGCCATTTACGGTGCGTACCTGCCATATATCGTTTTCGGGGGAGCTGCTTTCGTGACTGGCTGCCTTTCCTTATTTCTGCCGGAGACACTCAACGCCAAGCTGCCGGACACGGTGAAGGAGGCTGAGGAATTGGGAAGGAAGAGCGGGAACACGCTTCCGATGAGCTGAAAGCTTCCCTAGCCCAACACAAGAATTTCGAAGGCATTCCACGACATCATCGAAGCCGCCTACATTACCCATATTCCCATCATTTTGCAGCTCAAAAACCATTCCCTTAAATATCCCATCCCATCCGTAAAGATCTTTTGAAGCCGAGGAATAAAAATACCCGGACTATCACCTGGATAATGTGTGTATGTGCGACCGTTTAAAATTTATTTATATTAGTTTCCTCTGTGATTTTTGAAACGATTGAGTGGGAAATAAATAGCGAAAAACACAATTTTTCGTGCGAAAGAATGTGTTCGTCCATGGCCGTTTCGTAACAAATTTAAAGTACGGATAATTTTCTTCTTCTCTTCAGCACGAGCCTTGGGTGCGTCCCTAGCAAATTGATGCGTCTTTTATGTCCTCGGCTCCGAAAGAATTTCCGCAGTTTTATTATCATTCTATTCCGGCGAACCATTTCATTTTCTATCTCCAACGTTCATCAAACTCTTCCTCTACCCGTTCTTCTTCAAAGTCTCTCTTCATTTTGGATTTCCAGTTTCTCCTTTAGTGAATACGATCTCCATCTTTAGCTTTATCTCCGATTCAGGGCCAACCTATAAAAAGAAAGACCTTCTGTTTAACAAAGAGGAGAAAGCCTTAAATTTCTCTTCATTCCACTGTTCCTTCGCCGTATGGGATTTCCTTTTTATCAATCGTTATATACTTGCCAGCTTTTCACCCACGTCTTACTTTATTGCTTTCTCATTCCTTCATTTTCCTCAATTCATCGGATCTTCCCGCATTGTTGCGTTCTTCATCTTCATCGACAATAAGTCTTCTTTCATCTTCTTGCTCGTCGTTCTTATTCTTCTAATTCGCGTGGAAAATATATCGGAGAATTCCTTAGCGTATGTTTCTTCTTTCTTACTTTGCCAGCAAGCAATATGTTCTCATCGCCCTTCACTCATTTTCCAGCTCTCAAAGTCTCCGATTTTCCAAGGAAAAAGATGATAGGTGATTTTCATTCAACTCTCATTATTTTTATAGAAATTCCCAAACCTTCAAGAGTAGCTAATCAAGCGCGTATGTAGATGCAAGTCCCTATTAGGGTATCTACATTTACATAAATACCCACAAGCCACCTTTCGGCGTGTGGTAAGGGGCAGGGTACGTATCCTTCTAGCTTCCAATATGGTATTGGAAATTAATTTAGCCTTCCAAGGCTCTTTATTGATGTGACGATACTATTTGAAGTTGTAATCCCCTTAAAATCGGCCCCTTGTCTTCATCAAGATTACTTTTGGACCAATCTCAAGGAGAATTAGCAAACGATGCCAAAATAGTTTGCCTATGGACTTCTGCCCAAAATTCTATGACGTCACGAGGTCCTTAAGAATTCTACAGAAGAGGAAGTATGCGTAGTGAATACCTCTTGAGGATTTAATACGACGGGTTGGAAATGCGGAAAGATGGAAATAATTCTCTGGAGGTGTTTGACCGACAACACGGCCGTAAACCTCGAGTTGTAAAATTTGAAAATTCTCGTTTCCTACTTCCTCTAGGAATAACGCTCCTATCCAATTATTCGTTTTACCATCACAGTGGCATTTCAATAAAAGGCGATGCTTTTAAAAACGGCAGGACAATGCATGTGCGGTTATGGAATTGTGTTAACCGTTGTGCAAACGGAATAGATTGTTCTCCGTGAGAGGTTTTTTTTATGTGATACGGTTCTTGAATGTTATCGCGGCGATAAATGACGTATGTCTCTTATCGCGGCACAAAACCAGTTGTGACTGCGGAACTTGTATGAAACAGAAATGTGATCTTAAATATTTATGGTGCACACGTACGTTTTTCGGCCGTGCTGTGCCGCAGCGGTTTCCAAAGAATCAATTTACACGAATTTTTTTTTCTTAACCGCAAATACGTGGCATTGCCAAATTTGACGTGCGCCTGACTGTTAGTACGGTACCGCTGCGGCGCAAAAAAGGCAAAGAAAATCGCAGGAGTGCACCGGGCCTTAATGTATTACTCCTCGTAATGACATCACGCTTTCAATTTGCAGTGTACAGCGTTTGAACATTTCTATTTTCACCTGTGATAATTTGGCGGTAAAATAGGCCGCATGACATAGGATCTCATCGAATACTAAGACTTTAAATGAATAAATATTTCAATTCCACTCTCTGTACATTTCATCCATTTCATTTTTCCTTATGCAGTTTAATATGATGAAAGCAGTCTTGGAAATGTTTCATTTTCCTCGGTAAGTCGACTACACTTATAGAAGCTTGAGATGGAGAAATTTTTGTATTTTCTGACTTGCCTTAACATTGCGATGAACCATTGCATAAAAGCTATAGAAGCGTATAATTCAATTAACTGATTTTTTTAAATTTTCACTCAACTTAGCTTCAGTTCAAAATCTATGGAGTCATAGATTTGCATTAGTTGTAGAATAAAATTACGAGCGACGAAAAGTAAGTTGAACGCAATAAAGATAAGTTTGGAAAAATAAAACTGAAAAACTCAGACTTCCATAGATATTACTTATAAAAGTTCCTAACATTTACTTCAGGTGGAATTGGACAATTTAAAACACTATCAATGAAATAATTTTGGTCTAAGAAAATTCCTACTGAATGCGATTTGCGGCTGCATTTAAAGCAAAAGAAGAGAATACGGCGGATATAAATATAACGAGAGATTGATTAGCCAACATCTATATTAGCAAATGAACAAAGTTCAGCGATAGAATGAATGGAATATGTGCAAACAATCTTAAAAGCTCGCAATTTAAAAGAAATTAGAACTACTTTTTCGCTTATCAAGCGCGAAGAATTTTGATTTCGGGTTACGCTCGTAATCCTCGGATTGACTCATTCTGAATCTCAAGTATTCTTATAACAACGACAGCAGAAAGTAATCGCAGATTTGTATCGTCAAAAGTCTTTTTTGATGTTATTCACGTCAGTGGCAGTTATTTTCGGTCTTCTATTCGCTACTTTTAATAACTCTGCTATTCTTTCAGCGATCTTTTTACATCCCAGAAAATAAAAGGGGGCGGAAAGGCGAAAGGAAACATCTTCTCGCTTCTCTCTCGTGAGAGGAAATGCGTCCTTTATAAATAACAGAGGAGGAATGGGAAAACTAACACTATGGGTCTACTATCCAACGACCTCACTGAAACAACACTTCAGCGGAGTTCTAGGAGCTTCTCCGATCTATTCTTTCACTGCAGAGTTGTCTTATTCATGCACCTCCAGGTATTGCCAATAGGCGGCGTGTAGTGATATAAAAAAGTCGTAAATCCGCTCGGAGGAGTGGGTGAGTGGGGAGAAAGGAAGGGCTATGCGTGGGAGCGCCTCCATTTGAATGCCGAAATTGAGACATACGAGACATGGCGAAGAACAGAATGGGAGAGAAAGATGAGTAAGGAGGTGGAAAAGTTGGAGAGATGAAGCAATCGAAGAGGAATTGAAGGGGAACTGTCGAATAGTTAAAGCGGTAGATCTTTGGGCAGAGGTGTGACGTGAATCAGTTTCGTATGAACTTCTTTGCCGTTAACTATTTTATTCATCATCAGCTATTGCCAATTCAAAGATTGACTTGTCGCAGCTTTCCAAGTAAAACCCGAAAAATGGACGGTAAAGCAACTAAAAACTTCGTAAAAACGTCATAAAAAGAGCACTGTAAGTAGATGCGATGAAAAGGTTAGAGAGCGATGTTACTTCACCTTGGTCAGGCCCCATCTGAAATGTGCGGTGAATATATTGCATTCAGCGTATGAAAGGTGAAAACCTGCGAATACGAGAAAATGCAGCGCAAGTTGGTACGATTTGTTAAAAAATACTACGATAAAAAAGCAAGAGTTACGAAAATGCTCTAACAATCAGATGCAGGTTGGGAATCCTTGAAAGGAAGGAGATTAGAAGCTAGACCGCGATTGATTGGTACATTCAGAGAAAGTACATTTGCGGAAGAAGTAATCGGTATTATGTGATGCCCCTCCTACTTCGGTCGATCCGACAATGAGCGTAAGATGAGAGAAATAGATGCGAGAACTCGAACGTTTGGTATTTATACCCCCTGCGAATATCCACATAAAAATCCTGCAAGCCGCCATTCGACGGCTAGCAGGGTATTTATGTGGATATTTAAACCTGTTTCTTGTCACTCGCATAATCCCTTATGATTCCTAACGTCAACTCTTCGCGTCGCCTCTCTCCGGTAATTCAACCTACATCCTCCATGCTTCTTTCCTTCCGCCAGTCCTTCCCATTCCGTTTTCGGCAATTATGCCTCCCTTTGTACCCAGTTAGATTTTATTTTGTTTTTCTTAATTATAACTGACCACATGTCACATTTATAACGCTAAATAGTATGTATATGCTTTATTCTCGGTCACCAATTCATTGATTTCACGGCTGGCTTAAACAAATCTTTCTACAATCATCTAGCGAAAATACGTTTTTCCGTCTGGTTAAAAACAGTGAAATATGTATTAATATAGCTAAAACCTTTCCAGTATTTTTTGCTAAAAAGGGAGAATGTGCAGCATTCGGCCCTCTCGCAAACATATTCGCTGTCAAAATTAATATTCGTCAACAAAGATCGAAACGGAGCGGACATCTCTTATTTAGCCCAGAAACAATTCAGTAAGGTTAGCCGAGGTACTCCAATATGTATATTTAGCAAAACCTCAGGAAGATTTTATACTTTTTAATGCTTCGCAAAGAAGACCTTATCATTAAAGATTATCAATGTCGGTTTTTTGTGTATTTGCTGATTTGTTCGTAAATTTTTTACTTAATAAGTACGGCTAGTACAGACTTCGATTATCGGTGGAGGACTGAAGTAACATTTGCTACTCGTCTTAGCTTAATAGCAATGCTATACATGAAGGAGCGGATGTACGAGTTAGGGAGGAAGTGTTGAAGAATAAGGTAGGTAAAAAGAAGATAAGACGAAGGAGGGAAAGAGAATAGGAAGAAACGGAGGAAGTATGGCACGAGGAGAGAGAAAACGCCAAAGGAAGACGAATAGAGATGAGGCGAATGGCAATCAGGCGAATAATGTGGCGAAGTTAATTCATTAAATGGAGAGAGGAGCAGAGGACAGGTGCGGGAGAAAAAGAAGCAGCGGATGCGGGAGTGGAAGGGGCAGATCCTCCGATAGTAGGGCGACGCAACAGATAGCGTCCTCTCGGGCCATTTGCTTGATCACAACTCTTCCCCTATCTTTCCTCCACATCTCATCCCTTCTCTGCCGCGACAGGCTTTTTTTAACCTCCTTTATTTTCCCCTCATTTGCTGTATCCCTTCATTTTCTCTTCTGCCCTTCTCATTTGCGCTTTTCCAGAAAATTTTAATTCAAACTTTTCTGTTGCCTTTCGAAAACCTCTCTCCGCGCGTTAGAGATTTTTGGAGATGCGGGACATTTCCGTTGGGGGAGCATGAAATAGTCGCTGGATGGAGTTATCAGGTGGATATTCATCGAACAAATTTCTAATGAATTCTACGAAACAGTTTTACCCTCTAAATTATCTGGAGTTTTGTTGCCGGAGTAAAGATATTTCCTTAAATCTTCAATCTTATCTCTTAATTTTCTGAAGTCTTCTCTAAGGTCAAACATGAAAGACATTTTTACTGGGAGTGGAGGGAATATTCATATTTTCCGCGAATAATTTTTACTCAATAGTCGAATTAAGAACTATCCACTTAGTGGAGTAAGGTAATGCGTGATTGCCTTCAAAACTTTTCATTAGTTTTTTATTGCTTTTCTATTCTGAAAATTTGAATTCTTTTCCTATCTGGCACGCTATCACATTTTAAGAATGTATGTACCCTTTAATCACTCATATATCTCAAGATTTCGTTTCATACCGGTATTGCGCTATCAACCAATCGATGCATATAATTTACTCATTTTTTTCTTTCTTCGAGGATATTATTTTAGTTTAAACGTGGTTTATATTCAGAGTTTATTGCAGCGAAGGAAATCAGTACTTCGTCTAGATGTTACTAATTAGCACCTTCATCACCATAGCACATTCCCATCTTCAGTTTTATTGGCTAGCAATATATTGATCCTGAGATATTTTGTGTAATATAAAAATATCACAGCTCAATTGCACGCAATATCCTCAGGCCAGAAAAATGCCAACAAACTTTTTTCAAGCTACCTCTTTTTAGTTTACAGGCTAGTCAATAGTTTCAGTCACAGTTATTCCTCTCCGTGTTTCCCTGAGTGATTCTGGGACAAGTCACAGTTTACTTTTTACTGTCGTGTTCAAAGATTCAGATATTGATGCTTTTCTTTTACGGTTTATCTATTTCCAGTAGTATTTACGTTTAATAATGGCCTAAAAGCGTTTCTACACGAATACTTTGTCGTCTTCGATTTCCATGACATTCCTCCTTGAGATAGAAAGATTCTCTCTATCTGTGCAAGCTGGTTCACCTGAAAAAGGGTAGAGGTAACTTTGCAAGTGAAAGCGTGCGCCTAGGAAAAATCCCAAGGAAAAACCGACATAGAAAAAGTCTGACAGGATCAGGACTTGAACCTGAAATCTACCGCTTTACAGGCAGATGCTTTAACCAATTAATCTGTCGCGCCACAACATATTCTTAAGCCGTTTTAGGAGACTGTAGGCAAGGGTAAAGTGGTTTAGTCCGACTGTGCGGCATCATCCACTGGCAACGTCCTCGTTGAGGAACCCGTCATACAAAGTGATGAAAAGGAGAACCCACGTAAGGACAGTCGATACAAGGCCTGAATATCCGTTTGCAACCTGTTGGCAATAACATCGCCATGATTGACATCGACAAAAAATTCTGTTTTCGCCATTCGATGCTTGAAAAACGTTGCTACGCCTGCATACATTCTCCGTTACGATGATGCAAACCATAATGGAGAAAAAATTAGAAAACGTGTATAAAAAATCGATCCCTTTCGTTGTAGTAGTACTCGACAAAAAGAAGGGATATCCCTAATGGCGCACAGTTGGACGAAACCATTTTGCCCTTGCCTACAAAGTCTCCTAAAACGGCTTGATAATATGCTCTGGCTCGACAGCTTAATTTGTTAAAAGATCTGTCAGAGTTTTTTTCGTAACGGTTTTTCCTTGGGATAGTTCACCTGATTTACTACTGCGTGTATTTGGTAGATTCATATACATGCATACTGGAAAAATGATGCATAATTAACTTCAGCTTTGATCGCAATTCAGTTTCTACAGTTTCAACAATTGTGTGAACTCCTGAAGGATAGGATGTTACCAAGTCGAGTAGGCGAAAGGTTTGGAAAAAAACGATGATAGGCATAAGATATCCGTAGGTGGTAAAGTTAAAGGGAACGCGGGATTCTTCTCTTCTTTAGCACCGCAGGAAATGAAATGCGATCATTTATCGGCTCATTGGATTTCCTTAATGTGAATTCTTCCGTTAATGGTAATCGTTTCCTCTTACGAATACTCGGTATAAATCAGTACAGAGAAATTCAGAACTAATCAACGAACGCATTAAGGGTTATGAACAGTCATTTGAGATTAAATTTGCTAGACTAAGTTTCTCGAATTATTGAGAAATTTTAAAGTTATATCCGAATGGAAAAATCCGCCAATAAAATCTAACTGGTTCTTGTTTCATTTAGAGACTATTGATTAATTTTATTAAGAACCCATTACAATTTAATTCATAGCCTTTTAATTGATTATCGTTTTCATGATAAGGTTCAGTTCAATGGAAAAAGTCATTCGACATGTCATTTCCTCTCACTACGCATTAGGAAGGAAATAAAAAGAAAATAATCCAATAATAGATCGCTCTTAAGTGCATTCAAGCAGTAGTGTTGGCAATGGACTATTTCAACAGAATGGGCTTAATATAATTTGGGAACTGTGGCGATATTTTAGATTTTAATACTTTTATTTTTTGGTTTATTTAGACATTAACATAAGAATATGCGGTTTACTTTAAAGTTTTATTTTTTGGTTTATTTAAAATAATAATGATCGAATTAAGAAACGTCTAATTCTTTCTTTTCAACCTATGCTTCATTCACGATGTTTAGTAGCTATTTATATGCTTAAGGTATTTCGCCGAACTAATCAGAACTAATCAGAAAATCAATAAGATAAAGAAATAATTTTATTTAATCTCGACTGAAATATGGTGTCAAATGCTTCGAAGCAAAATTCATTTTTCTTGCATTAACTTATTACACACGATTACCTTAAATCTAAAAGAAATTGTATGTAAGTTGTGAGAAATTTTCAACTTTAAAAATCCAAATGGTGTTTTTCCCGGTTTCCTGAAATCTCCTTTACTGTTTCATTAACCCCTTGACAATTTAAAATCGGTTGAACATCATGCATTTCGTCACTGATAAAACAGCCCAACTTTCCCATCGCATTTCTTTCCCCATCCATGTCAGTGGGTTTCACCTGCTTTCCCCGAGGCATCTGACTCTGGGGCACTTTTCTCCTGATAATCCCAGGATCTCCTCGGCGCCTGGTTCGACTCACCCTTAATGGGCACATCCGTTGAATGTCAGAGATCATTGCTATAGGAAGTGCAACGAGCAAGTCACCGAGGGAACCACGAACGGAGTTTATTTGTCTGCCTTTTGGTAAATGTCGTTGACTTCTGTACCTTCGAAGATTTTCCAAATTTATTGCAGGTAAAGGAACTTATTAATTTGTGCGCGGCTGGAAGCTTTTCTGCGTCTTTATTTATTTAGAAATAATGATTGGATGACTATACATTATAACTTTCCAAAGAAATAAAGCATGATAAATACACTAGCATTCATGTTTGTATTCCTGATAAGTGCCAAGTAAATGCAGGTCAGAGACGAGAGTGTCAATGATAATAACAAAAAACTAACATAAAACCACTAAAACTTGTCAGAACGATCTGCCACGATAGCTCCCCCTTTTTCCTCTTGAGTGCGTTTGTCGACTATAGTCCACGGCCTGTAAAAAACGTACGACAATTCGAATCATGCTAAAAATGCGTGCATAGCTTTAAGGCAACCTTCCTTTATTAGTTTAAAGAGAAATTGTTTAAATATTTTGTCCAACAACAATATTCCGTGTCTAAATGCAATAGCGCTAATTTCTCTCCGATGTTTGAACGAATTCTGCTCAAAAATGAATTTTTTATCCTTTTTGCTGTAGAATTACACAAAAAGAAAGAGAAAACATCTGTTCTCTAGCCCAGCGCACTTCAATAAAAGTTTGAAAGGAAAATAATCGCCAGAGAGAAATTTCTAACAGTGCGCCTAAGCCGAGATGAGGTCCTCTCTAACCAGCGAAAGTGATGCAATTAGCCGATTCCTGTTACCATACTTCTCTCTATCTTCATTTTCCTTTCGTGTTCCTTACATATTTTACCGTTGCACACACAATGGATCCCACCTAAGTATTACGTTTACCAAAGTACGACGTAAGCAATAGCAAAAGAGCTACAGTAGAGAAGAAAGCCGACGATGCTGCGTGGACAAAATGCTTCATATCCCTTGA
Source organism: Ladona fulva (assembly GCA_000376725.2). Lineage (NCBI taxonomy): Eukaryota > Metazoa > Arthropoda > Insecta > Odonata > Libellulidae > Ladona > Ladona fulva. The sequence goes on from KZ308169.1 coordinate 116,308, forward strand.
GATGGATAAGCATGAGAGATGTCGAAGAAGTGTTTAGCCATGAGTAGAAGGTTAGAACTCAAAATGAATTGTGATACAAAGTGGGATGAGAGTGCGGCAGCTTATATTGCAACTAATAAGCACTTAGCAACGCATCAACACCAGGTACGCCGCGGCAGAAAAACAAACATCCAGTGTTTTTCCAATCAAAAATTCTTACACATATTGCATTGCACTAAAAGACAAACGGGAAGCTCCGGATTACCGATTTAATCAATGAGAATTTTCAACTGTGGTAAAGATGTATCACAAATATTGAAAATATGTTTATGAAGGCAATGTGAGGAAGAGGGAAGAGAGGGCCGAAGCGCAAAAATAGCTCGGCCCGTGGCATTTTTCGCACATACCTCATGGTAGGGGTCTAAAAGGGATATTTCTCTCTAGTTTTTCAAAGAAGTCGCTTATTTTTGGGATTAGAAGTTCTTGGTGTGCTTCCAAATATTTTGAAAGTAAATTATTATCGAATATACATCGTTATTCCAGTATAAACGTAGGAAAATTCGGAAGGTAAGTACTAATTTTAATAAAACGGCATATCATCAGCAATGGAGTTGCTCAGACAAGTTTTTATCAGATATACTTTGAATTCAAAGCTTGAGAAGTCTTTTCACCGCTTCAGTCTTCCCAACTCTGCTAAACTTTTTGCAGTACAAATTGAGGAGAGGGATGCATAAACAACAGGGGCGCAGCAAAAACCTCGATAAAAATTGAATTATACAGTACCAGTCTAAGATAGTTGGAAGAAAGGAGGTTCTAGAGAATCTAAACATAAGTTTTAACAGATAATAAATAAGTTTTTAGTGATTTATTAAGAATATAATGAAATATTGCGTATTTTAGATATTTTCTGCAAGGTTGCATACCCACTAGGGAGATCCTCTAATTACTCGTTATCGGAAGTTACCCATGAGCCAAAAGTACTGTAAATACATGCATACCTATCATATAAAGAAGTAAGAACAAAAAATTTGCCTAATTTCAGACTCATTTTTTCATGGATATTTGACATCTCAAGTGGCATAGGTCTTTTTTTCCTTGACGCACTTAAAGGGTTAAGGTAAACAACCTAATAGGTAATCCAGGATGAAACATGCTAAAGTTAGGTGCAACTTGCTTTTCTTTGAGATCTCGGTTAGCATAACTCTGAATTCTAGTATCCATAAAAAAGTCAGACATGAGGTGCTGTATCTCTGTTGCGAGTGCTTGCTCACCCAAACCAATGGGGGATGTCTTTTAAGTCGAAAATATGGGATTTAAATTATCCCACACTGCTGTGGGACCGTGTAATCACATTGGCTGGTTACAATTCCATAGTAACGGGCCCCTGTGTACAATATTCAACTTTTTAAAGAATAAAAGGCCTGAATGAGAATATATATGGTATTAACTTCTTCCCGCCTTGATAATTACATCCCATCCCTGCAAACCTTCAACAGTTTGACCACGCATATAATGCAACCAGCATATTGCGACCACGATCACTGTCCGACCGACCCATATATATGGTATCAAATGGCGAGAACTAAGGGCAGTAGAGTATAAGGATATCATGTACAGCTAGCATGCTAATACCGAAATAGGTAGGAAAATAGATGGAACTAGTGATGAGACCACTGAACGGAATAGGAATTGGAAATATCGAAACTACTTTTGGTATCGGAATGGGAGAATTTTTAAGGTAATTTTCGATTCCAAAAACGATTTTCTGGAATTCTTTGTTAAAAAAATCTACCTTCATTTCCTAATAATATTTTCCATTTCTGATAACTAATGATTCTTAAATAAATACTTATAAATTGAACTATCAGTAAAACTAAAATCTAATTATAATATAACTAAAGATAGGTACCTATTCGCTTTTTTCAACCATTTTTCTTGATCCCTCGCCAGCTCCTTTATTTTCGTATTGATCTGCAATCCACCCGGTGTATTAGATACCGAAGCATGGTTACTCTGAGCCTAGCTCAGAGTAACCATTCTCTTGTCTAAGATATTTCCTTCAAAAACTTTGTTCAATAGCTCTCTGCGTCTTATCAAATGGCCAATAAGTTTCGTTTTCCTCCTTTCTATTGTATCTAATAAGGTTCTACTTTCCTTTTTTCGTTTTATTTTCTTTGGGTTAAACCGGATTTAGCAGTTTTTCTCCGAAGACAAATTTCAGCAGCTAGTATTTTTTCTTGTTCTAGTTTACCTGAAGTCCACGACCACAACTTGCAACCACAAGTTAAAACACTCATTTTACTCACTGCAAGATTCGGAATCGGTAGAAGTTTTGGTATCGTTAGCTGGAAGTAGCCGCTTCGAGGATGTATTAGTCCCAAAGAACGGTACGTGACGCTAACCGATTAAGCCTTGTATCTACTTGTATAATTTCTGCGTATCGTATCCCCGTTGCATATCATTCCCAGACATATTGATATTGTGGAACACATCATCATCTTTTTCCTCGTTTACCGTATCACTTCCTTTGATGTGACGGGGAAATACCAACAAATGACCGATCGGGTTCGTTGAGTTTTTTGTATCATATTTTGATGCCGAACGTAGCAACGTTTGCTGTATCCAGTGTTACGCAACAGGGATACGATACGTAGAGATGCAGCAAGTAGATACAATACCTTAGAGATATAGACTTCAGCGCATACACCCACTCCTACACGTCGGAAGGTAAGTATCATTGACCTTGTGTAGACGTAAATGTAGTTAGACAAAAGGAACTAGCAGAGAGTGTCTGATGAATAAAGTAAATCCGTACTCACTCACTACCAAAATTCGCAGACCTCTTCTGATTGACTTCTTTTCATTCAGATATTTCTTATAAAGCGTAATGTATTCCCAACCAATTTAGATGGGAAAACAAAAACTATATTTAGAATCATTAATGAAGTTATATTTCTCCAATACTTTTCTTTCTTAAAACTTCCCGGTTTCCATTACGTAAGCCAAAATCTTAATTTTTTGTTTATCACAGATGTAAATATTAGAGGGCATAACAGGTAAGTTCCATGTGGTAGTTTTATTTAAAGAGAGTCATTGGATACATTTATAATTCACCAAATTAAAATTAAGCAATCTACTCCATTCATTTTATGGAACACATTGTGAGGCGAAGAATTTGACATAGCGATTTCACATACGGGATAATGAATGGAATTATGTATGACGATAACCCATTTAATGCAGAAATGCACATAGATTGTCTAGGAAAATCCAGCGGGAATTTAGCACAGATCTATAAATTATATTAATTTAAAATGTTTTTATAACTTTAATATCCAAAATTTAATAGTATTTAAATTACATAACATTAAATTTAATCACGTTAAAAGTTTTTGTATCACAACTGATAAGAATTTATGTTGCCCATGGGAATATAGGAGACTATATTAAGATTCTGCAGGGAATTGATTGATATCCGATAGAATATTTTAATTTTCATTGCTGTTCCCCTCTGGAAGCAAATGATTGAACCTTCCAGAAAGAGTTCCTCCCTTTTAAATAAATGGATGCAGTTTAGGACTTCGCACCAGCTCACAATCTCCCGAACACTTTCGGTTATAGATTACGTGAAAGATCTGTGATACATCCTGAATGCCTTCTATTTATTTTAGCCCCTCTTTAATCAATTACTGGGTTTAGTTAGCGAGTTAAAATTACAATTTTTACAAATTGTTTTCATTTTATTGTGGATGACAACTTGATAGATGGTTACTCCTAGCCCGTGAAATTCAAGTGTGTGGCCGGTGCTTCAATGAAGCCGTGACTGCGAACGATGCCACTATGTGAAAGTCTCCCGAATGGCTTGGACAATTGTTCTGCCGGGATAGCTCAACGGAAAGAGCACCCGACCGACAATTGGGAGACCCGGGTTCGATTCCCAGTCCCGTCAGACTTTTTTCAAGTCCATTCTTCTTTGGGATAAGGTTTCTTTTGTTCAATTATTAAATGAGAAAATATAGTAGCCAATTATTAAACATGCTAAATGATACATAAAAAAGGGCAAGCTAGTGCAAATATAACTTTCCTGCTATTGCTTCTATGGTGTAGCGGTAGTACGTGAGAGCAAAGTTTTCAAGAACGAAATTTCATTATAAGCCTAATTTCTTACCGCTGTTTATGTAGTTATTAGCAACTCCTCGCCTTATGCGAGGCACCGATAAGCAGCTAGCTACTTTCCTCTGATCCTTTTTTTCGCGACTGGCTTAAGTTCCGAGGTTCAGAGGATGATTGATCACCTCATTCTTCGGAAGACAAGATGATACGTATTTTCTGCTTCATTCTCCGAAACCCCCAAGAAGACAAAAACATACTTTTCCGATATTAATGAGGTAATTTCCCAAATATACTATCATCAAGAATTTTCCTCACTGACTTCCGCTCCAAAAAAATTTATATACCAACTACTCTCTGTCGTGAATGAATTTTTATAGCTTCTGATTCACAAGTATTCATTCTTCTATATAATTCTATGCGTCATACAGTAATTATTTGATGATGGCACGCAGTATTACGATAATGGGATCTTAGTAGCTCACATCTATGTGAGTATGAATTCGTCGATGGATCAGTTTTTGAGAGCGAATCTTGGTCATTTCGTACAGTTTACGAGTTAAGGTTTCTTCGTCATTATGGGGAAGTCGTGTCACAGTATCACCGCTGGCATTAATCACGTCAAGATTTTAATTTTTTTAAACGATGATTTTTTGCCATAGTATCTTGTTATCCTTTTGTAGGATTTTGACAAGTATTAAGCAAAACAATTTTAACGAAAATTAGAAAAACTAGCGTTAAGAAATTGCACTGCGTGATGGAGACTACTATGTTAATACATTCATGAATGAAAACGTAATTACTAAATAGGTATTTATTGGGATAAATTTCATTTTATTGCTTACGTTCAATGTGCAGATATTAACGAAAATACCATTGCATTATTTAGTCATTTCCATTTACGTAACAAAGCTATCGATGTGTTCATTAAGTGACTGCCAACACTTCATCGACTGAAGGAGGGAACGTCTGCTTTTATCTTAGGATTTTTAACTCTAAAATGAGCATATTTTTATACTCTTATCATCAATCACCTCCAACGTCACCAGATCATCGCCCTCTTCTCCAAAACGGAAATTGATGTGGAGGGTAATGGAACCGCGATTTAACTAAATTTTGTCATGTTGCGCTTACATCTTGCGAATGGTTATATTATACGAATTATTATATCCATACATGTAAAGATTGGACCCAATTTAGAATTGTTAGGATGTTTTTTATGCTATAGAAAACAGGCAATACTTCCACAAAGATCGCTAAAGATTTTCTTTGACTAACGGTCCATTTTCTGGTTCCATATATTTTTACGCAATATACTTTTGATCCATCATACCCCATGATATTATTAGTGATCATTTTAAAGTATTCATGGAACTCTTTTGCTCTAGCCATGTACTCAGTAGTAAGTTATTTACTATAAAATTACTGCTTTTTGTGTAAATTGATTTCTCACGACTTCTATTTAATTTAGGAAAAAAACGAAACATATTCGCAATATCTAGCGCTAAATATGCGTTTAAAATTATTAATTTTATAACCCGTAGCTTTTTAAAAATCATTTTCCTTACAATTGAGATAAGTAAATGATTAGCACCCAATCATCTAAAAGGGAGCAGCCGAATATTTCACTGTAACTTCCATAGTCAAAAAAACATATTACTCGACCTTTCACAGTTCCTTAATTTAATTTAATAAATAATTCAGCTTACGCATGCCAAGTATGACATTTGTTGGGCGTTTAACTACTTTAAAATTGCAAATCCGTTCTTCATATTTACAACAAGAATTTTCAGAGTACATTATAGGTGGTTTGATTCATATTTTAAAAGTAATCTCAGCTTAACGTTAATCTCGGCTATTAATTTAAAATTAATCTAATTAATAATACTGAATGAAAGATCATCATTTTCATAACATGGAGTTGCGAATCGTGCTATTGAATTTGCCATAAGAATGAAGCCCGCGAATATATTAAAATGATTCATTTAATGTACCAGTTATAGGAAAAGCTTCGCCTCGGGTCCTTAATGAAATGTTATAAAGGGAATTGATAAGGGCTGAAATTGATTGTTTCAACTTTGACTTTGTTCCAACACTATCACATTTCCGTCTACCTTCTTTCGCTCGCGATTAATAGTTTGGAACTCTAATTTTTTCCATCTTTAGGTGGCAAGAAAGTTACTGCGAGCTGTTTGTTAATGGATCCACTATTGTTGAGGAAAAGTTTTGCAATTGTTCTGAATTTCTTCATTTAAATATAGAAATGAACCATGTTACCCTCGTAAACAATTCGTAATCTCTAAAACCGTTCATGGAAACTTAAGCTAAAAGCTTTCAAATTTTTCAATTAATAGTGGTCGTTCGACAAATTAGCTGTGGGGCACTTGGAAAGTATTGCGCGGTCGCGCAGCTATGAGGAATCCCTGGTTTGGGCCCATTCAAGTTCTCCATAGTTTTGGATCTTCAAGAGATCACTATGACATGGGCTCCGCATTGGCTTTGTCTTCATCGACCCACTTAACCTCCACGTGCTGTGCCTATCTTTGGAAGTGAAGGAGGCGATTGCCTAAGACCATTTACATGGTTTTCGTCGCTCGAGTCTTAGGGCACGTGGACCGATAATCGCATAAGAACCCATCGCATCACTTCTCATATGATATAGCTCTTCCACGCTAATTGTCTCGGATGTACTCTTCCCATTCGATTCTCCCATCCCATTTATCCCCATGACGCATGCGTTCCCCTCCTTCCATTCTTTTTGCAGCGGCTAATGTGATTACCGCTCGCATTGGTTTCCATCTGCGTATGTTAGTTCCTCGCTTCTCCGGGACGTGGGCGTGGCGCTGCAGCAATGTCCGGTCAAGGTCGATAATAATACCGATTTTAAAATTCCTGTATTGACGACATCAACACGTTTACCGAAGCTGTGTAATTGAAATGGAAGAGAATTCTGCGGTTGAGGAGGGGGTCAGTCAATGAGCCCACGAAGTCGAGCAGTATGACCACTGAGAAAGGGTGATGGGAGCACCGAAGGGGATTTCGCGGTCCGGGGAGTGAGAAACAGAAATAGAAAAAGTCCGATCAGCACGGATGCTCCTAATCCGCAGCTGATTTCCTTCTTGGGGTTAATCCATCGTGAAAGGCGTCCAGCGAGAAACATCCCATTAGCAAATTATGAATGTGACTTAGATCGGATAGCTCCTATAATATCGCTGGCTAAGATCTTTTAGCAGGGATACGTATTTAAATAATGTTTTGGGGTTAATTACTACTGATCAGGGTATCGATTGAAATTGACAACGATTTGCATGATGATGATTCCTTGAGAAAATTATACACCGAAAAGCCCATTGTTGTATTCCGTGAATTCCTCATTACGTGTTTAATAACTTAGTATTTCATTGGAATGATAATTGATGGAATATTTCAATTTCTATTTTGGTACGGGGTAGAAAATAATGTATCTTCTCTTAATTTTTATCTCAGTATTTATCATGGTTGTGATAATATGAAAGTTACTGAGGTGTGAGTAATGCTGAATAATGACATAGATTAAGGTCTCTCCTTTTCGAATGCCACGAAAAGTGTTACATTACTCACGTGGGCTTGTTCAGCTTATAGAATTCTGCCTGAGAAAAGCTATGGCAAACTACCTCACTCCTCATTATGCCCAGTCGCCTCAGGCCCCTCTCCAAAGATTTTCGCTGCTTATGGTGGAGGGATGTTTCAAACCATCTTCCAGGCTGAAGACTGTTTGGACAAAATTCAAAAACAATACTACCAATAACTATGAGACGTTATTCTAAATCTTCGGGGCTACTACTTTTGGGACTCAGTATATAAATGGAATTGAAATTAAGGTGCCTCGACTGCAGGTCATTTTGCACAGGGCCTTAGTAATTGATCCTGGATAATATCCTAAGAGAGTCTTGAGAGGGCCTTAGATTAAAAATGATTTAATAATGAAGCTTGCCTAAATACAGAAACTTGTCTTTTGTTAGAGTCATTTGAAAGAGTTCTTGTAATATCCACCCAGAGGCCTTCAGAGAACCTTAAACCGATTCAAAGAGCAATGAAGATATCAACACCCTCACGGATCCTTAACAAACCTTTAAATAAAGCCGTCGAAATTCCATCTTACACGGTTCATTAATTTCCAGCTCCCCATAACTCGTCATCATATCGGGAAGTGCCCCAAAAAAAGTTCTCAGTTCCCAAAACGTTTCTTATGGAAGAATATTTAACGTTAACAGGGATGAAATCCTAGATCAATTTGGAATTGAAGTTCTGTACTAAATATAAGAAAAATAAGAAGAGATAAAAGAAAATGAGCCAGTATAAGATTCTGATTAATAAAATAAACGCAATAAAGTAATAAACATAAAATTCGGCGTTTTGTGAAAAGAAATCCCTCAATGTAATTGTCTCACGATGTTTGTGGGGAGCATTAAGAAATAACTTTTAAAATGTGAGACAAAAAGATAAGGAAGCTTCGCAGTCAAAGATGATTCAGTAGTTTAGAGAAAATGCTATTACATATTGTAGCAGAGGAGGTCGCTGTGATTCTAGAAGCAGAGAGTTGGATGCTAGTGAAACAATATGAATACATATTTCCTGGATTGCTATAGATCATAATGAATGTGGTATTAACCTACGCATTTTTGGCATGAATGCTTGCATGAACAGACAGAGAGAATAAATTAAGTTCGCGTGAAATTTGAGAGAAATTTTAAGTAACGGTAATTTAATTTTAATACTTTATCCTCATAAAATATTTTTGGATTTCGAGAAGGCTCGAAGGGCATTCCCTATTAGAGAAATGGAGTACGTGTTCTTGAGTAGATAAATAATCAAGCAAATATTTGATCATGCTTTTTCGAGTTTCTGAAAAATACTTATAAGCATACTGTTTTTCGAATCACAGCTTGGCTTCTAAAAAAAAGAGTTAGTTTTGACGCCATACAATGAAACTTGTGTTAACTGTTAATTTGTTACATCTAACAGATACCATTTTAAATCATTAATTAAAGGAGCAATGAAGAATTCATCAGAGAAATTTCCTACTCTGATTCCTATTTAGATGTTATATTATCTAGTTTTGCTTATTTGATTTTTCCTCTCGCTTCTACGGCCAAAAGCAACGTTTTCCACACTATATATTTTTGTAAATAAATAATTATACCGCATTTCTCAGACGAGATCAGAGGACATGTGTCTCTTATGTCTTTAACACATACGAGATTGAATCGGAGTGATATGTTTTCTTGAATTTAAAATCTATAAGGTAGAATGTTTTTTGAACTTCTGGGTTGGATTAAACAATCATTTGACGTTAATTACGATTCCATCTGTGCATTTCCTCTAGATAATGATGTTAAGATACCCTCCCCCTCAACAGAAAATTTCATCTCCATAAGGACTTTCACTGTTTATTTTACCGAATAAAGTTCCTCGCAAATTACTCCAAAACGAAGACTCGGAGAGAATGGTAATTTGCCACTCTGACTTTGATCAACTTCCTCACTGTGAAATGAGCTTCGTCTGACTGAAAATGTGTACCCTTCACTTAACTACGTTTCATTTTCTACTATCTTTTACTTTCGTCTTCTTTTATATCCCTATCATCTCATATCTACTCGATTTCCTTGAGAAATTTTTCATACATTTTACGGCCACTGCATATAAATCTGAAGTAAACTACCTTATATGAGTTTTGTTGCCTTTCACTTTCCTAAGAAAAGAAATATATCACGTTACTTGCTTCTTCTATTATGAAAATAACAGATATATTGATGCACGAAATTTTCATCTAAATAAGCATAAAGGAAAATTCGAGCAAGGAGTTATTTACTAAAGCAATTTTTTACACGAGTAAAGCAATTTAAAATAAAGAGAGAGAGAGAGTCTCAAAGATATTCTTAATCAAACGAAACGACGTTATATAGACTTATAAGACTTCCATTACTCAAGACAGTGAAAATTAATATTTCTTCAATATAAATTTGTTGTAGTATCTTTGGAGATATTTTTGAATCGGAAACCTTTCACACAACGATGGCAAAAAAGGGTTAATATCTGTAAGATAATTTTGCGAAGAAATAATACAGGTTCCTTCACTCTTTGCTTTTTCCTTCACTCTTCATTTTTGGTTAATAGTATCAAGGACATACTTATAAGAAAGACAAAAGGCAAAACTAAGAAATTATGAATTAGACGGGATAATATCATTAAGTTATACAAATATGAACCCCGGTTAGTGGTAGACTATACAAGTACATAAGAACGGAGGAAAATGAAATAATTTTCCGAATAAGAAAATGTAAACCTCACCACAAAAACTTTGCAAGGATGCATTTGTAAACGATTTAAACAAGTTGAAGATACTTTCTCTAAAAACGGATTAGTCACCGATGCTAAAGAAATTCTCTCCTCTCGGAAATTCGAGTCTAAGATGATGCAATTTTGTTTATTAAAGTAGTTTACTGGGCGTTGATGCGGGAAAAAGCTGGAAAACAGACAATAAGTAATTACAACGTCGGTTGACGACTCTTGCAGCGGAATAATGACACAGGAATACTATTCAATGAATGGTAATTAAATACTGGTACTTTATATCTGCATAATTACGGAAACTTCCGGATTAGTAGAAAGCGTAAAGAAAATAATTCAACTGCGAATCAAAAATAGATTTTTGATATAAAAAATAATTTTTCGAGTGGTGTAGCGGTAGTACGTGAGAGCAAAGTTTTCAAGAACGAAATTTCATTATAAGCCTAATTTCTTACCGCTGTTTATGTAGTTATTAGCAACTCCTCGCCTTATGCGAGGCACCGATAAGCAGCTAGCTACTTTCCTCTGATCCTTTTTTTCGCGATTGGCTTAAGTTCCGAGGTTCAGAGGATGATTGATCACCTCATTCTTCGGAAGACAAGATGATACGTATTTTCTGCTTCATTCTCCGAAACCCCCAAGAAGACAAAAACATACTTTTCCGATATTAATGAGGTAATTTCCCAAATATACTATCATCAAGAATTTTCCTCACTGACTTCCGCTCCAAAAAAATTTATATACCAACTACTCTCTGTCGTGAATGAATTTTTATAGCTTCTGATTCACAAGTATTCATTCTTCTATATAATTCTATGCGTCATACAGTAATTATTTGATGATGGCACGCAGTATTACGATAATGGGATCTTAGTAGCTCACATCTATGTGAGTATGAATTCGTCGATGGATCAGTTTTTGAGAGCGAATCTTGGTCATTTCGTACAGTTTACGAGTTAAGGTTTCTTCGTCATTATGGGGAAGTCGTGTCACAGTATCACCGCTGGCATTAATCACGTCAAGATTTTAATTTTTTTAAACGATGATTTTTTGCCATAGTATCTTGTTATCCTTTTGTAGGATTTTGACAAGTATTAAGCAAAACAATTTTAACGAAAATTAGAAAAACTAGCGTTAAGAAATTGCACTGCGTGATGGAGACTACTATGTTAATACATTCATGAATGAAAACGTAATTACTAAATAGGTATTTATTGGGATAAATTTCATTTTATTGCTTACGTTCAATGTGCAGATATTAACGAAAATACCATTGCATTATTTAGTCATTTCCATTTACGTAACAAAGCTATCGATGTGTTCATTAAGTGACTGCCAACACTTCATCGACTGAAGGAGGGAACGTCTGCTTTTATCTTAGGATTTTTAACTCTAAAATGAGCATATTTTTATACTCTTATCATCAATCACCTCCAACGTCACCAGATCATCGCCCTCTTCTCCAAAACGGAAATTGATGTGGAGGGTAATGGAACCGCGATTTAACTAAATTTTGTCATGTTGCGCTTACATCTTGCGAATGGTTATATTATACGAATTATTATATCCATACATGTAAAGATTGGACCCAATTTAGAATTGTTAGGATGTTTTTTATGCTATAGAAAACAGGCAATACTTCCACAAAGATCGCTAAAGATTTTCTTTGACTAACGGTCCATTTTCTGGTTCCATATATTTTTACGCAATATACTTTTGATCCATCATACCCCATGATATTATTAGTGATCATTTTAAAGTATTCATGGAACTCTTTTGCTCTAGCCATGTACTCAGTAGTAAGTTATTTACTATAAAATTACTGCTTTTTGTGTAAATTGATTTCTCACGACTTCTATTTAATTTAGGAAAAAAACGAAACATATTCGCAATATCTAGCGCTAANTCTCATAATATCTACTATATCTTCCGCAAATGTACTTTCCCTAAATTTATCAAGCAATCGCAATCTAGCTTCTAGTCTCCTATCTTTTATGGATTCCCAAGCTGCATCTGACAGCAATAACCCTTAAAATAGAAACCCATACATACCCTGATTTTCAGATAAAAATTATTTTGTAAGACTGAAAAAATCGTTATTTTATAACTTCGTTTACGAGCTTACTTTGGTGAAGAAACATCAGTAACACTTAGTCATGCATATTCCGTAAGTTGACATAATAAATGGTCATTTTAAGTTAATAATTGACATAACTTTTGAATATGTTAGCGGCAACACTCTACGGAATTGTCAATATAACACTCAAAGCTATTCGCAAATTAGAAAAGATTCCGATAAAATCTCTAGAAAATATATATTCCAAAACCTAAAGAGGAATTATTATGGGTACCAGAAAATCATTTACTGATTCCAATTCTTCGATTAAATCCACTGCACAGATATTCCTTTCTCGTCTTGAGTTATTCACAATTCTTTCCTATAAACGCTTACTAGTCTTCAATTATACATTACATTCATTATAATCTTTCATAGATAAGCCTTCTCTATCACAAAGAAAACAACAAATAATGTGGTTGTAATAATAATAATGGTTGTCTACGCTTCTGTTACCGCCCTTTAGATGTCGCCGCCCGGGTGCAATTCACCCCTTGCACCCATAGGACGGCGCGGCTTTGACCCAAGGTGTTCCTTCTGAAGATCTTGTTCCAGAAATTACGCATTCTTTCCGTGCGTAGTTCTTTTTCTTACCGGGAGGTAGTCAAATCGAAAGGTAAAAAAGGAGAAGTGAGCATGAATAAGACGATTGGAGTCATGCGGGGAGGAAGAGGGAGAGACGGATGTTAAATTGTAGAAAGGATGAGTTAAGAAGAGATGTTAAGGAAGGTAGATATTAATTGAGGGAGTAGAAGTGAGAAAGAAAACAGCAGACAAATGAGAATCGTTGAGCGAGCTCGGATTTTATGGCTGCGATGCGGAATCTGAGAGCGTGTGATGCATAAATCATGGCACTTGAGGAGATCTGGAGTAAGAATAATGTACTCTCGTAGAGCTTGATCTTACTGAGGAAATAAGTCACGCAGGGTAGGGCCGTGTGGGGGGTGAGGCGACCGCCTCAGGTGGTATACCTCTTGGGGTGGTATTGTCAGAGAGAGCTTATGTTATTATGTTATCTTATATTGGAACACAAGTGCCTGAAGGCATACTTCACAAAGAATAAACAATATATAACATTAAAATTTTGTTGCCAATATCTGATATAGTATACCTATTGATATTGGTTCTAATCTCTTGTTTAGAAAACTAGTGTGTTCTAATATGAACATACATTCTGTCGACAGACTTGCTCTGACAGAATGTGATTAGGCATAATTTTGGTAATAAAAAAAAAATTCAATCAAATACCACTGTAAATGAATAACAACTTAACATAGATATAATAATTGACAAGCTTTCAAATATCAAGTTTAATGGAAATTAGAAAGATAGTTTCCGATATGTTCTTCGTTATATTTCATACAACTTTAATTAGAAAGCGATGAAATATGCATCAAGTATATGGGATCCGGCAGACGAAACATGCATCCGTGAACTCGAGAAAGTACAACGGAAAGCGATACGTTTTGTTAAGAAGTGCTACGATAAAAAAGCAAGCGTTACCAAAATGCTGTCAGATGCAGGTTGGGAATCCTTAAAAGATAGGAGACTAGAAGCGAGATTGCGATTGCTCGATAAATTTAGGGAAAGTACATTTGCGGAAGATATAGTAGATATTATGAGATCCCCCTGCTACCTTGGATGATCCGACAATGAGCGCAAAATAAGAGAAAGAGATGCTAGGTCGAGTCGTTTTAAGAATTCATTCTTTCCGCGAACTATACATGATAATAATAGGCTAAAAAAACAGTCCGAACGCCCGGTGTTTTCACCCCCTGCCACACGCCGTAAGGCGGCTTGCAGGGTATTTATGTAGATGTAGAAATATAGTATACCGCGGATACAAATATTTTGAGCTGACGATGGGTGGAATTTTCCGAAGAACTAGTTTCTCTCAATGATAGAAAGCGGCACAAAACAAACAGAGGAGGCACATATGGATGACGAGGCGCCTGTTTGCCCCTCTGATGGATTAGTTTGCAAGAGAACTCCACTCCGGCGGTCCCACCCTCCTCCGAGGGGAAGATAGATCAACCAATCAGTTCTTCTATTTTTGGATTTTCTTGCTCGATATTGCATCAGTTTCGATGGATCTGTAAATGAATGACTTAGCCAAATCATTGTCGAAATATCTGGCCCTTGGTTTCGAATTCCGGAGGAGTTCCGATGGAAACACCAATAGCGACACTGAAACAACGCTAGCGTGTTGCTTGCTCCTCGACTTTTGATAGCGGATGTTCGGACGAAGGAAATCGGCACCGAAATAAGCGATATGAACGTTGTCTCAAGGTTCAAGAATCTCTCGCGTTGGGGCCATATTGACGAGTTTTCGCAATCAGAAGTTGTGTGTCCAGAACGCGGCATCCGGTAACGGATGTACGAATTTGGTTTGATTGCGATGTGAATATAGAGAAGAGGTTCGGAGAGTGGAGGGAAAAGCAAGGAAGAGGACGCGATTGGTAAACAGAAGATAACCGGGTGATCAATTGTTAAGATCCCGTCTGAATATGTAATCGTAGTTAACTCCCAACTGTATAACAAGTCAGTCTGAATCGCAGGAAGCCAGGGACGCTCCAGGTGTAGTATAAATAAGTACATGCTGCGAATAAAATTCTATTCTATATGCAAGTGATCGCCAAACTGGTCCCTAACGCCAACTAGAGGAGTTTAAAGGTTTCAAGGGGGCTTCAAGTATTTTCCATGAACGCAAAATCGACGCCGACAATGAGTGAAATTCAAGTGGACAATTAATAACTATAAAGGAAAAATGCAAATCGGTAGGAGGAAGATGAAAATATTTCTTTCAGGAAAGTTCTTCCATAATATTTATATAGAAGATAATATTTCTGAAAATTTCATTTTTTAAATATTTCGTATATTAATAAATGCATTGCCGTATTTTCGCCATATCCTGATAACTCATTCCACCTCTCATGTAATCTAAAATCGTTCTTAGTATTCCCCTCTCACTTTAACTTCGTATTCTATCTTCAAGTACTTTCTTTAGCAATCCCTCTTCTCTCAATATTCGACCCGCCCATTTCCATGTTGTAAACCTCACCTTTGTTTTCACAAATACAATTTAAAACGAAAATTTTTGGCTGCAATATAAAAATGTTTTGTGACAATAAGCATTATTATTATAAATCCATTTCTGTGCAGTTATTTGCCTGTGTGCTATATTAAGTTATTGGGAGTTACTGAAACGAACCAACTCAGTAATCCTACCATTTATTCTAATCCAATGGTAATTTTATCTTAATCTACATCTACATAAATACCCTGCAAGCCGCCTTTCGGCGTGTGGCAGGGGGCTATCTTCTTCATTTTCATGTTACATGTCAGGGTTGCTCAACTTTCTTGAACATTTAAGCAACATTTCTTTTTCGGAGCAGCTTTTTGATCCGGTCATACACGGGAAAAATAAAAAAATAGGATTTAATACCAGCGTTTATCGAACATTCCGTGACGTTTATATTCCCAGATTCAATCTGTGATAGTCTACTAAAAGAGTCTTATTAAAATTAAGTCTTTGCAGTTTCAGCCCTAAGTCCAGTTTGAACAAATCTAACAGTTTTCATACTAAAGAAAACCTGTCACCAGAGCCGCGCCGGGTGTAAGGGGTACCTCGCACTCGGGAATCTAAAGGGTGGCAACAGAACCGTAGCCATTACTGTTATTGCAACAATATTATTTGTTGTTTTCTGTTTGATAGACACGACTTATCTAGGGAATATTATAATGTGAAATTATAGATTGGCAAACGTTCAGAGGAAAGAATTATGAATAACGCAATACGAGAAAGGAATATTTGTGCAGTGGATATAATCGAGGAATTGGAATCAATAAAATAATTTTTGGTACCTAGCGTATACCCTCTTCAGGTTTTGAAATATATATTTTCTAGAGATTTGATCGGGATCTTTCTTAATTTGCCAAGAGCTTTGAGAGCTTAATTGACACTTTTGGAGACTGTTGCTGCTGAGATAATGATAATCAAAATTAATGTGATTCATCGACTCATAATGATCATTCACTATGTCAGCATATGAAATATGCATAATTAATTATTACTGATGTTTTGTGACCAATGTAAACTAGGGATCAAAGTCATAAAACAATGTTTTTTCAAAATCTTACAAAATAAATTTTACCTACAAATCAGGATATGTATGTACGTATGGCTTTAGTATTTAATTTTAATTGTCGGAAAATTATGTTCGCACTCGGGCGGCAGATAGGCTGGGCGCGGCTCTGTCTGTCTCAAGGAGAAAAATGTAAGAATCATTTCCGAATACATTTTAAAATATAAATGAAAGTGTGTAAATTACAATATGAAAGAAGAAGTTTGGCTGTTATAAGAATTTTTTTCAGGAAGAGAGAGAAGCATTATCTTCCAAGAAACATTTCGCGAACTACAAATCCGATTTAGCGCTCCCGCTACAAGGAGCTGTTCTACCTTTAAGTTTACTGCTCCCTTTAAACGCTTGATGAACAACTAATTTCCATATACATTGTCCATTGCTGGAAATTGCATTCCAGCGGTCCCACATAGTCCATTGTATGGCAAAATATTTCTCTCTCTAACCCCACTGTAACCACTTGATTTCTATCGATATGATATTCTACATTTGTGGTCGAAACCTTCTCCATATCTTCTATAAACATAACTTCAGTTTACTTTCCTGATTGCCTTTCCACAGAGAATCAATTGAATCATTCAAAAGCAATCCAGCTTGCTTTCCGCAATCCATTCAATAAGGGTTTTCACCACTCTTTCCCCATAACTCGGAACCCATACATCTCCTTTAAGAAATTACCTTACATCATCTTATCTAACATTTGCATTGAATAATTCTTAAGACTTACAAACCGAGAAAAATTAGGTTTTTCTTACAGAAATCGTTAAACTATATATCACCAGTTCTATTTCTCATCCGGTAGAAATATTCTGGTCTTTCTCCCATTTATATTTTATCATTATCATAATACTCGTATCTTTCTTTATCTTTCCTTTTTCCCTCAGCTTTTTTTCCCAAATCTTTTGTCTTGGCCCATACCATGTCTTGGTCGTACCTTCCTGATTTATTTTCTGAAGTTCATATTTCATTATCCACTTCTGTTAATTTTTATGATGCCCTTCTTAGTTCTTTACATAATCTCCCGTAACTCCTTCCGCCTCTCTTTTAAGTATGCTATTTTGTTCTCTCTTTTACATTAAAATTATCCTTAGTGGTTAAGTTTAAAAACTAAAGCGTATCTATAATATACAGTAACAAATAGAGATATAAGTTTTATGAATAATCAAGAAAATAGGGCGAGTATAAGTTCCAACGTTAACGACGAAACGAAACATTTCTGAGTTCAGAAAAATATCCAACGCGCGGTATGAAGCCCCTCGATGTATCTGACGGAGTATGAATGGAAACTTAGTAAGGAGTGCCTCTTTTGTAATGAGAACAGAATACGAGCATGATGAAGACTTGCGAAAAGGGATCTCAAAAGGTCTCTCTCAAGATTCCATTCCCTACTGAGTTTCGAACGTGTGGTATGAGAATATTCTCTTTCATGGTTTAATCTTAACTGTCTTAAAGTTCAAGAACCTTTCCCTTCATACCCAGCAGATCTAGTTGAATCGAATAAAGAATAAATGGATATTAATATATCAGAAAACTGGATATAACATCAGTTACTCTTTTCTCCCGAAGATAGCAACGTAGTTGCCGAAATACGTAATGAGAACAATACTTGCAAAGCGCGACCACTGAGAACCCCTGCTGGTTGGAATTCTTCAATTTTTTTCTTAAATTTTGGCAAATGTATAAAATACTAAAACGACCAAGAGGCAACTATTGATTCATATTCTAATTCTCAAGACATTAACAGAAAGTTTTCCTACGGTTTCCAGGCGTAGCCGCTAGGTCCTAGTTTACAATTGTTGCTCTCAATGTAATAATACGCAATGCTGTAACATACGAGTATAATAAAATCTCAATGAACGTAATTTGGTATTGTACAAGTAAAATCTAGTATCTTTAAAAGTAGAGTGCAGTAATGACATTTGGAAGCCCGGTGATACCAATCATGGTGTCATGTACACTACTTTATACTTCAGCTGATGGCAAAGTGATGGTAGAATGTATCTATTATATTTAAGATAGCTCAAGTGAAGGAACGTTTTTGTTGAAATTATATCTCTATATATATAGAAACAATTATTATGCTTTGTTAGCTCTCTACTCTGAAAGTGATTGTTTGAGAATAATTTCAAGGGAATTTCTTTTCAATTGAGTAAGGAGTCCAAAATATGGACTTCGGCATTTTTCCTGCGCTTTCAAAGATTCAGTTAATCTCCCTCCGCTCTGCTTCGCAATGAGCCGATTTTCTTTAATGTTAACCTCACCTAGGAACAGATTCGATTCTTAATAAACTCTGAGCGGATGCTAATGAATTTATTATCGCGCAATTAAGCTCTTAAGAATGCGATGTGACTTTCGCCTCCGGTGGTGAATGACAAATACTCGCTCGATTCCGCGAAAGAATCTACAGGAATAGAACGGGCACATGATCCACGTCTGCGATTGAAATCATTGCGAGCATATAAATGGATGTGGATGGAACCAAAAGGAGAATAATAGAGGAGAGAGGAAGCGATAGAAGAGAACAATCCCTTTCTTCCATCGATTCTTTAGATTGATTCTGAATCACTCAGCGCCTTCTAACTTCCTCTTCTCCTCATTTTAGATACGGTCGCTTTTCGAATTAATATTTGCCAATACCGAGGGTATAAATTGTAGTTTATAAGTGCGACCACGTGATTATCATAAATGCAGCAACGTCGCGAGTGCCATTTATTAATAAAATAAAAATAATAATAATTTTTAATTTGGTCTAGAGTCTTCCCATGGAGCAGAAAAGAAATACAAAAAAATACAACAATAATACAAAAAAGTAATGTAGTGGATTTGTTCTAAAACAAATTTCACATAAAAAGTCCTCTTCAAACTAAGTTACGCCTTTTACCTCATTAAATGGTTGCTTAGACCTTCTGTCCGAGCGCGTGTAAGCTTTACAGAGCTCTCCTTAGGGTTGCAGACTTCCGAAGAGTTGATTCCGATCGTTATCGGTTCCAAGAGTGGAAAATTCCGGGAAGAATCAAAGATTAACTACAACTAGCGTATAAATGAACAATTTGATCACGACTGAACTATCTCTGCCCAGATATGTAATTGTAATTTTAACGCGATTTCCGAAAGAGAATCAAATAAATTAGCGGATGGCGTCTCAGTACTTTCAGATATCTCAAGACGAAATCGAAGCATAACTAAGCTAGGACCGTAAATGAGAGTAATTCGGAAAAAGTTGCAAAAGACGATAAATTAATCTACGAACCGTAAGATGGGGCTAGTAGAGTAAAGTGGGGCTAGTTGAATAAAGTGGGGGAAAAACAACTCGAACCTGGACGCGAGAGCATTACCTAATCATTCTTCACCCCTTCTTTTGAGGTTGATATCTCAGTTTTCCTCCTTTCCCACCCATATAAACTATCATTTTGTTCTTTTCTCCTCACGGTTCAAGACTCTGGTCCTACAGAAAGAATGTCAAATGCATTTCTTAAGAACAACATTGTATTTTGGACAACTTTCCGAACACAAAACCTTTTAAAGGTTTTCACATTCATACCAAGTCTTATAATCCTTAGTGCAGTTGCCATCTCTGATAGGCTATCCAGAGGTGGGATTAAAATATTTTAGGAACAGGTTTTTTCCACTCCATCCACTCATCCCTGCGGCGAATGCAACCTTGCACAGCCGTCTACATTTCCTAATTTGTCTAATTTAATAGTTACGAAACTTTGAGATTTATTTATTTAATTCATTTATTAACTTAATGTGATTCAAAAACAGCCAATTTGACCGATTAGAAAGAATCATAACAAAATATATAAATATTAACAAGAAAACATCGTGATGCAACAACAAATAGCAAATAAACAAGAAGACTTAATAAGCTAAAAATTAGAGATTAATTAATGGAAGAAAGGAGTGAATTTGTAGGGGAAAACAGTTCAAGAGAAGAGATAAAATAAGATTTAATTGTTTCACGACGAAATGTTTAAACCATGCTCTCTTCTTTACGAGTGACTCACAGAACCTTTACGAGTACTTTTCTACTACACTTGGCATCTGACAGATTTAGAAAACAGTTCGGAGAATTCGGTAAATCCAGGAGCAGGTAGGCGTGAACCGGCTAAATCTAACCACTTAGGCTATCCATATATTCTAAATAATTCACCTGCTACAGTCGAGTGGCAGATGATTAAACAATACATAAGAAAAATCAAAATGACTTTACAAATTCTAAACCTGGAATAGTTGTAAATCATTCCAAGAAAGAAATCCAATAAGAATTTAATAGACTATCTTAAGGAAATTATTCTTTTCCACAAGTAATTTCATGTATAATAACAGAAATAGATTAATGCTCATTCACTCATATCCAGTAACCATTAATACACGTAGAATCTTCTAGGGGAAAAAAACCTTTGGGTCTTTTAATTTATACGTTTTTATGATAAAACGTTTAATATCAATAACACACTTTGCGGGATTATCAAAATCATGACACTGAGCACCATTCGCAGGTTAATTTCGGCTAACTACCGCTCTCAGAGAAGCTACATGTGTGAAGCACTGTTAAAAAGGATGAATTTTTATTTTTCCCTCGATAAATATGGATGTTTTAAGTAATCGATCGGCTAACAGGAATTGCACGTTCTTTTTTGGGAGCATTTCAACGGATGAAGTTTCCCAAACACACGGCGGAATTAATCGAAATAATAGATAGGGAATAATTACAAGTTTAAGTTTAAGTCCCAGTCATGTCGCTATTTTTCACACTTTTTATTCCTTTGGGATCAGCAGCAGGACTTTATCCTGCAAAGTACTCAAACCTTTCCTTAATTACAAGTTTATTTAGTTTGGTATACATCTGCAGAATGTACTCAATATTACCATTCGTAATTAATTGGAACCGCGGATCGTTCCAAGGATTTCTCAGGCCAATGTCTTTCGTTCAATTATATTTTAAACTGGATACATTTACAAATGAGAATAGCCTATTCGTCTGTTGTTTCAGTATAATTAATTCAAGTTCTATGAATCTTTTCCAGAGATAATTTCCGAAATTGAAAGTGATCGCTATGCTACATAAACATCAACAGGAAACTACGCTTCCTTTTAGTTTTATAACTTTACTATCAGTTAATTTAAATCATTAATTGAATCCAAAATTTCATATGAATTTTTAATAAAGAAACATTAATTGAAGTAGAAGACTCATTATGAGAGCCATGAAACCTCATCTTTTAGTTGTTGATATCAGAGAATCTCCGCTAAATACGATTCTTTAAGTTGCATGGAAGTAGAATGCGGCTGATAGTAATGTCGAAGCTCAATATTTTTCCCGGGATAAATTCGCATTTTTATCAACAGATTAAAATTAGATGATGGAGATAAATCTTAATCAATATTTGGTAGCACTTAACGATATCCATCTGTTTAACTTATGCCCAAAAACGATTTCCGCAAATTGATAAGTAGCTATTACTCTCACTGTTGTCCTATCAGTAACAGCCCGATACAAGAATTAATGGATTGATAACTAAATATCTTCCAAGAACGAAAAAGTAATTCTTCTCCCATCTGAAGCCAATTATTCGTAGTTTATGCATGCGAGAACTTATGTCTTTGCTGCTTTTAAAGCAAGTAGTTTCCAAGCTAATAAATAAACAAAACACGATCTAAGAGAAAAAGCTACTCTTATAACTCGCAAGAAGTTATCAAGTGAAGCGGATGCACTGTTGAATTACTAAAAAAACAAATTCTTATCAGTAAGTTCGCTCTTACACTTCTGTTAAATACGATGAGGGGAACGATTCCGATTGCATTGATTGATACACCGTTAACAGATTCACCTTATATTGTTATACTGCGGATAATGAATAAGCCTGGGAAAAGTTTATTTAATAATACTACCAACATTGAGACTCGTGGCAATCTACTAAGTATTCATAATTTAAAACTCTGTTTAACGATTATCGGAAAAGAGAACTCCAAAGCCGTAAAACAACAAGGTAAAATAAAGGGGGACCTCGGGGTGGTTCCGCCTCTGCCTTTGGTGAGTCCAATCTATATAACGAAAAACACAAGAGATTGCATTCCAAATACAGGTGAAGTTAGAAAACTTAATCAATTGAAATAATGGTAATGATTGAAAATATCTATGAGAATTATACGTCTCGTTATTTTATTTTTATTCGGTAATATCAGATAAAGTAAATCTATATATGAAATAGATATCTTAAACTTTCTGCGCTGAAAAAATATCATTCAAAATAATAAAAGATAACCAAATATCACATTGAAATTCAATATGCGAAGGCGCTACCTCTTGGTTAGTCATAATAATGGAGACTTCTTCGTATACCATCACAGAGAGTTTATTATAACGACATATTTCGATAGCGAACTAGCATCATCAGACAAAGTTACTTTTACAGTGCCAGGAGGTGATGTGAGGGTCAGGGCGCAAAGAGTTGATTCGGAAGGGAAAGAAAGGGTGAGGGGTTCGGAAAGACGTGCTCATTTGTCAGAATCTTATTCTATGGGAAAGTAACGATTTCTATTTCTTGTAGGAGGTCCTAGCGACGACTATGATGTTCGCGATAGAGGCACACCGGCTGTATATCACTCTATTAATATTTTGTGGAAATGTATAACGAAGTCTTACACCCATTATGGCATTATAAGGTGAATTTGAGTTAGAATGCCCTTAATAGCACTAATATAAAAAAAGGGGAAATGTTTGGCCACGGGATTAAATTATGAGAAATATTGCTCTCTAATATTGAAGGAACGTTCACATATCAAAAGGGATGCGAAAAAAGAAAAGGGAACATATAATAATGGAATTACTTTGGATAAGAATGTACTACTATAGGCTGGGACACGCCTAAGCCAAAAGTGAATGATGGGTGGATGCGCAGTCATTCATCTCTGCAAAGAAAAGATTACGCTCTTTGATTACTCGGAAGAAATGAAAATCAAGAAAGAGGCTATTCAGTCTCTTCCAAAGAAGAATTTTACTCAGAAATGTGTTTGTCTTGATGTTAAACGCAGAAATGTCTTGACTGTAAGAATTCGATAACAAAATCAAGCATGCTTTCGCTCGATTCCCCAGGTCAATATACTCAGCGTAGTGCTTATTCATTGGCGAATGTATTTTACTATCAAATTCTAGAATGGAAACCTTGGGGGAATGTACAATAAAACCTTTGGCTATTTTTGCGTCAGCGAACATTTAATCTTTCTCGGAGGAATCTTTCATTTGTGGTAACATTCAATGTTATGATCGATGAGATTAGGGATCGTTGAAGATTCGATAATATATGCGTCGTCATCGGAACACTCGGAATGGCATCCAATAAAGTCCAGCGCTCGGGTTCTGAGGAACTGCGAGGGATGTGCTGTAGGATGAGATTGTAGGAGAAAGAAAGGTGACCATGGATGGCAGTCGGTAGCAGGGGAATATCAATGAGAGGAGTCACCCTTTCAAAACAATGGCTGCTTCCTCTGTGTTGTCCTTCGCTTAACCTCGAATTGCGCCGCCTACATTTTATAAAGTTTCAGATTAATGATCCTCCGAAATACTTTCTTGGCCGTTAGAAACTGTTTCACTACTTACTATTATTCAATATTTGCTTTCGTAACAATAAATTATGCATAATTCACTCAGAAAAGGTTTACTACACATTCCTGGACGGAATCAATTTCCATCGTGCCTGGGTAATTTCCTGGATGTATTTCGATTAGTGGTTCGATAGAAATGACCGAACAATCACTTAACTCACTTATGTGAATAAGTATAAGTCACCACTTTATAAGTGAGAGTAAAAATATAAACTTAAGAGTCATTTTATTAAACTTTATATAAAAAATTCCTTTTGGATATTCAATTCTGTTTAATTGGGTTAAATGTTTCGAGAAACATTTCGGATCACTGGAAACATCGAATCCTGACTTAGATAATGGATTCCGGTGTGAACAATGCATCTAATTTTAATTGCAGTAATAGCCCTAAATACATTAAATTTGATCCGAAATACAGGAAATCGCAAAGTCCTTGCTCACAAAGTATCCCGAATGGCTTGGAGAAATGCTCTGCCGGGATAGCTCAACGGACAGAGCACCCGACCGGCAATTGGGAGACCCGCGTTCGATTCCCTGTCCTGTCAGACTTTTTGCAAGTCCATTCTTCCTTGGGATTGATCTGAAATATTCCTCTCTCATAAAGTGAAGTTGATCCGGGTAGAAAAACTAATTGAATGGTAAAGGTAAATGAAGTATATATATTAATTACTCAAGAATGCATCTAAGGAGCAAAAGGTACCCATTCAGAAGTATTTCCAATAACTACACAAAATAACCAGAAGCCCTGGCAATCATAATTGCTTATACAGTCAACAAGATCTGATCAGTAAGAACCGATTTCACCTCTTTCCTTCATGGAGATTAATGAAAGATGTATTAAACTTTATATTTACTTTTATTCAAGCTAAATAATCGGTGTGGTTTGGGCGTACTTCGTGAAGTGATTTTCATTTTACTTATTTGAGTTTCTGAGGGCACTCTCCGAATTTTATTTATTTTTGTCATTCATAAAAATCTGGCAGACATTATCTTCTAAGCTGAAACACTCGTCGAAGAAACAATCACGTGTGCGAATTTCGCTCTTATATGAATATGTATCGCAAAACATTCTGAATATCAATTCTTACAATGGTGAAATTTCGGTTTGCCGAAATTGGTTGTCTTGTCATTTCACTGTAATTTATTTTGTTAAATTTGTAAAGATTTTGTGATTAATTAGCATGTTGCATACACCTAATACATTACTTGTAGTACACATGTTTACTACATGTAATGTATTAGGTGTATGCAATGTACAGTATTGCTCTCTCCAATCAAGTCAACCAAGAAACTTATAATAAGTCATCATAACTATACATTATTTACAATACAAATATGAACGTTCACGTATTTTAATAAGAACCTCTGACATCCTTCCATAAATTTCTGATTTGTTTTAGGTAAAGGTTTGAAACCTCTTTCTCCTCAATTAAGAAACGACGGCTTAACTACACCAGCCCTCACTCCCTCATCATTATTTAATCTGGCTCCGTTTGTATACGGCAGTTTTCCTTCAAACAGATGAAGATAAATACGACAATCCAAATGCCTCAGCTTTAGTTTGGTTGAATACTTCTGTAAATAGCACAGCGACAAAGATGTAACTAAAGATTTTTCAGCCTAAATGCATACATACAAAAGGTAATTCAGTAATATTCATTTTTTTCTTTTCAGTGGGTCGATTATCGCTTCCTTACATCAAAATGATAATAATGCCAGTTTATTCGAGCAAGATTGAGACTGTCAAGCCTCTTCTTACAACTAACTCTTCGTCATATGAAATTTACAAGAGATAGCATGAAAAAAGTGCACAAAAGAAAAATATTTTGTGGATTTAAAAACCTAAGTTTGCTCTTAAGAAAAAATACTCCACGGTAGAAAAACACCCACAAGAAGGAGGATGTGAAAAACCTGAGAACACAGTGAAAATTACCGAAGTGTTAAGAAAAGGGCACTTTAAATCACATCTGAAAAGCAAATAAAAAGGTACAGATACAGTATTTCATAGACATAACAACTAGAAATAAATTTTCAGAAAA
This sequence comes from Ladona fulva, assembly GCA_000376725.2. Taxonomy (NCBI): domain Eukaryota; kingdom Metazoa; phylum Arthropoda; class Insecta; order Odonata; family Libellulidae; genus Ladona; species Ladona fulva. Next base: position 142,632 of record KZ308169.1, read on the forward strand.
AATAGTCAGAAAAAGAGCATTACGAAATACGAATTTCCAAGTACTTTATTTCCAAGTAACTTTCCAGAACAGGCCAGTGTCAAGATAGAAATAAAAGTACAAAAAGCTAAGATAAAATAGAGGAATAATTCTTCCTCGGCTAAAATACAGTATCATCCATATATTTTAAAACTTGGAATACCTTGTTTTTAATGACAAGATCAGAAAAAAACGTTTTTATACTAGTAGTAGTAGTATTGTTAAAAGTGTTTCGACAGCTGATGTCATTTTGCATATAGGCCCCGACTGGGAATGAAACCCGAAACTGCTTTCACGGATGTCAAATATGTTGCCCACTTTGCTATCTGGGAGCCTCGTTTTTTGAAATTTTATTCTTTTACCATAATGGTAGGATAGAAGGTTCGAAGATAGGACAGTCTCGAAGAAACAGGGTGGAAAACCTATTTACAAACTTTTCCAGTTCAAAATATTCATTGGAAACAATACTTTAAGCCAATTTAGTTGCGCTTAAATCTTCAAAAGCTGATCAAGTACGGAAAAGAGTTAATCTACTTTTCTTTCGTTGTTCTATAAGCGGATGCTGTGCCAACAGATCCAATACCTGCATTCAGTTCATCATCCGACAAGAGTAAGAACATCTTCTGCAGGTATCATGTTTTGAAAAGAAGCGGAAGCTCTATTACTCGAATTCCGGCTCAGCATTCTTTTGTTACGATCCTGTGAACTCTTCACGAAGTTTTCTCAACATAAAAATCTTTGCCACTCCTTCTGCGCGGTATTCGATAAATATTTTCGTCACGTTCTGTTTGCGGCGCGCCATGTGCACTGTGAAACAAGTGAAGAACGTGAGGTGACGTCGTTGAATTGCCAGGGATGAATTCTCTGAAAGATGCTCGACAGCGCTAAAGCGTGTGACACAAATATAAGCGACTTTCGGAGTCAGTTCGTAAGGGAGAGGTGTTTGAACCGAGAGATCTTTGCAATTGATTGTGTAACCATAGCAACCGAGTTCCTCAGTCGAATTAGGAATTCTCGTCTGCTGCCCTCTCGTGGGGTATTTTTCTCTCGGAATGGTGCGGGTTTTTATAGTATCTACCAGTGTACATACATTTAACTTTAAAAAATAACTAAGAAGTTTACCGATAAGGATTTACTATTAAAGAATACTATTCTCTCTTTTCTAAAGCCGTATTCTACAAGGCCCTATCGAATATTTAACACCTTTTGGAAGTCCTGAATATTTTCATGTCCTTTGCCCAGAAGGGTGTCCTGTTGCGTGTTGTTTCAGCAAGAAATCTTGACGCGCAATATTGGGAACCACAGTAGTTTGATACACAAACATTTAAGATGCTTGGGAGAGTAAAAAATTGATTAGCTAAAAACAGGGAAGTTAAAGTGGCGACCCGCGGATTCTCCAACTGCGACTCATTATGTCAAACGGAGTGGCATAGTACGAGTGTCGTTTACATAATATATTACATAAGAATCACCTTTTCAGCTCGAACTCTTTTCATTCATTTTTTATTACGAAAAATATACCCCGATATTAAAAAGTTTGCCACACTATTTCTATATTACTTCGGAAGTACATACTTAAGCAAAAAATTACTTATATGCATGAAACATAATGAAACATTTTTCTCCATCATTAAAAAAAATCCACTTTTCTCCTAGATACTCTGAAAGTAATGAAATCTTTCCCTGAGTTAACTTCGTTTTTCTTTCTATGTTATGTTCATTTCCTTTGAAAATGTCTTTATTTCTGTGACCCATTTCCCAAAGTTTATTACATTTAACCACAGTGAAAATAAACATGTCCTTTACTGGGTGGTTACAGAGAAGCACCATGTTAAATTTCAAAATTCGCTGAAGGTACCGCAAATTTCAAACAACGAATAAAAGAACGATTTTGAAGGATACTGAATTATGGCATAATCTCTAATTGTACAGCCAACTTGTCGTAGATGTGCCAGTGTTTCTTGCTAAGTTATGATTGCTTTAGATTCTAATTTATGAGATCAAATCTCAAGCGGTTTCGAAATCGCTTTCTCAGCCTTTTCCTTTTCCAACTTTTTTCACGCTCTTCATACCTTCGTTTAGTATTTCCCTACATACATTACATAGATTCAGGTCAATTACATACACTCGTTCTCATTTTTTGTAATTAATATCTTCCAATGGCAATATATTAAAAGATTACTTAAAAAAGAGTTTAAATGAGTATTCTCTTTTCCTTCTACCATAAACAAGAAGTAACGATCTTTCGTCTCTGGCGAGGGCTACAACCTTTCGGACCGAGTCCCGTTAATGTCATTGGTCGCATTTCTTGCCAGACTGATCGTATCTTTGAAAAAGCACTTCGTGTCGGTTACGCTTTTTATCCTACTTTGAAGTTTTTAGATACATATTATGGTCGACCCTTGGTGAGGAAGCTTACCTTGGTCGTTTTCTTTCATCCTACCTGAGTGGTTCTAACATTCTAGCATGAAAGATCCTAACGGATTGATACCGATTGCTACGCAGTCCATCAAGTTATAGGGCCATGGAAACCCTATCATCTAAGAACGCTCTTCGTCCAAGGAATTAGACTGATGGAAGCCCATCATTTGCAAGAATAAGAAATTCAATATTTAATTGGAATAATAAATAAAATATTTAATGGGTTCTGAAAGAGACAATACGACGGAAATCATATTGCCTCACTCAAATTCGACACCCAGTCTTAAAAATAAACTCAAGACGCAAAAATTTAATATTCCTTTCCTCCATTTTTTTAATTCATAATAATAGTAGTAGTAGTTTTATGGTGCTTCAACAGCTAAGGTCATTTCGCACGTGAGCCCCCACCGGGAAATGAATCCGGTGTGAACGGTACAGATGACTCCCCGGTAGAGATAATTCCCTTCCACTAGGGGAGTTATATGTACCTAAGTGCAGTTGACTTCTCTAACTGTTGGGAGTCATCTCACCAAGGAAAAATCAAAAGAAATGAAATTGCGGTAGACATTTCAATGTTGATACGCAAAGACCAAAATTGACTAACTTTTCCCTTAGAATAAGTTACTTTAAACTCTTTTTTTTAATCTAAAATGCTCTTCCCTATTCAAAAAGCCACTCTTTCCAATTTATACAGCCTTACATAATATTCACAGTCGTCTTTATTTATATATTTAATTATCTATACATAACTATTTTGCTGTTAAAAATCTGTTAACATTAACAAATGTTTTGTTAAAGTCGAAGGGAATTCAGAGTTTTTGGAATGATGCATTGAAAAAATTAGTCGCCTGCTACTTTTTGATATACTTGCGTAAGAAAAACCTTTTAGCGGGAGATTTGTCGAGCAAATACTGAATTTTATTCTTGTGTAATTTAAAATCCGTTAAGTTTACTAAAAACTTACAAAACGAAGATTATGCCTCGGCGCGCATGGCAAAGATTTGAGTGGCTGAAATACAAAAATATATATCTTCAATGGATCTTATACTCGAGCAATTCGTAAATATATTGTTTATACCATTGTCCTGTACCATTTACATTATAACCCGGTTAATGGAACGATAGCGTATTGAGGCAGCGCGAAACACTGAGTTGCGAGAGGGTGGTTATCTCCACCGGAAGGGAGACATCTCTACCTGAGGTACCTGATGAATCCCCTCGAGGCATGGGAATCATCTCTACCTCCTACGCCGGGACCGCTTTCACCGAAGTCGGACGCGTTACCCACATAGCTCCCGGGAGGCCAAATTTATAATAATATTTGAAGATAAAGATTAAAAATTTTTCTTTACAGACAACAGGCTTGGATTTGATCTGATAATGATATTACTGGCAACGTCGACACAGCCAAGGATATTTTCATCCGCCTTCTGGAAAGGTCAAACTCTTTATATCATTCCGAGAACTACTCGGAAAAAAACAGGTAATGAAGAGATTAATCTTTCTAGATCTACTAATGAATAGGTTATTTGAAATTAATACATTGAAAGTCTGCACACATGAATTTATCCCGATAAATTCTATCGCCTTATCCTTAACAGGTTAGCATCCTTCTATAGAGTGTTGCGTAAAATCCTGCAGCCGCAAGAAATATAATAAGATAATAATATAATATAATAAGAGAAATCTAAAATGAAAAACTTCGTCAAATGGGCTTCAAGACTACAGTTAATGACAGCGCACTTTCGAAGGGTAAAAACTGTAGTAGGCCTAAACGATACAGAGTCAGGTGTCTCTTTGTGGTACTTATCAATACTAAAAAACTCCATAATGTGAGACTTTTACTTAACCATATAAATTAAATTACAGCAACACGACCATGGTTTTGCAGACTCGCACAACCTCGGTCAGGACCTGAGGATGCAGCGAGGCTGCGAAACCATGGTCGTGTTGTTGTAATTTAAATGATGTGGTTTAGTAAAAGTCTCGCATTATGGAGTTTTTTGCAGTAGGCCTATTTGAAGAACGATAATTGGGGAAGGAAATAATACATTAACATCCGATACACCCCAAAGTTCACTAACAATGTCAAAATATGTTCTCTGAATACGTCTTTAAAAAATAATTAAGTCTTTCACAAGATTGTAGAGACTAAATTTCCAAGTAAGAAATTTATCGAGCTATTTTTTATAGTATAAGCAAAGTCTACATGGGAAAGACTAAACGAAATACAGAAAGAAAGCAATTACAGAGAGAGAGAGAGAGTGAATGCATCAATTCTAACGTGACAATACAAATTCCTTGAAAAAAATTTAAGAATTTAAAGTACTAAAATCAGTTAATAACCAAGGAAGTTGCATACAAGCGAGAGCTTACATTGACGGAAATCACGAAGTGATTAATATTGATCAGGCCTCTTTCCTAATTCCAAACTGCATCGGCTATTTTCTCACGCTACCCCTCATCATTTACATGCTATAATGGGCTACAGCCGAAAGCAATGGTTATTCGGATGGTGTTGATCCCTCAATGAAAGAAGAGGGTTCCCGAACTTATAAATAGCCCAGCAAAAGCCTGATTTTTCAGCCGAATTTAACCCGCCTCTGATGATGATGACCTTGCCGTCCAATTACGAATAATGAGGCTCAGAAAAATACATATACCTAGAAGCTGTAAAAAGGCGAAAATCGTCCTCCTCGCGTACGGCAAAGCTTTTTCCCCTGTAATTTAAGAATTTTAGATTTAATTTTCAATCGGAAATGAAGGAATATGAAGATTGAAGAAGAAAATATATATTTTGGCTCCGAATTTTGACAAACTGAAAATAATTTTTTTGCTTACATACTTAAGGTGCAGAATTTTGATCAATAATTTCATCTGAATCATCGTAACCTCTCTACCAGAAACCGAAGGGCGGCTCGCGGAGCAAAATATTAAATATTCTTATTAATAAGAACTAAAAGAACTTGTTACTAGCATCCTACAATACGCAAAAATGCACGAAGATGCTAAAGCTCGTTCTGGCTCTCATTTCCAATACTCTTATTTATTTTTCACTGAAGACATCCTTAATGGGTCATTTTCGACTTTCACCGTTATTTTCTTTTCCGTCCTCTGCAGGTTTACTTCTGTGACTTTAAGTTCTTTGCTCAGACACCACTCGATTCAGCTTGTCATCACTGCTTCACAATCTTAATCAGAAGCAACTGCGTTCTGCAAATGTCGCAAAGATCACGGTGAGAGTGAGTCATCTACAAATTTTCGTGATTTTTCTTCCAGACAATAGATGCATTTGAGAGTCAAAAATAAAATTTTTCACTTATAATTAAAGCATTAAGTTTTCATTCGATCGTAAACGAGCAAATTATAACATTTTAGCTGTTTTATGAAGTACTGCAATTAAAAAAAAATTATTCGTAAATTTGAAATTGTTTATGTCAAATTAGAGAGATAATGAAGAACTGATATTATTATAAAGACATACAATCACAGATGATGCATTTTTGAAGGCATTTAGATAGGAAATAAGATTCGCGGAACTGAAGAGAACGAGAACTTCTCTCCTTGTTGATCAAAATTTTAATGCCACCTTTATGTAATGGAAGGAGTTAAAGGTTACTGAAAAGCGGGTACCTAACCAGACCACGAGGCTTGTGGTGGTTCCTGAGTTCGCCGTCCATCTTAATTCTTTAATTAGATAGAAGGTGCACCAGTAGTGCTGTTAGGTGCCGCATAGTAAACCTAACGATAGTTCCGTCAGTGATTTTAGGGGTCTCAATTTCTTCAAGTAAGTTAATTTTATTGATTTTATTTTTATTTATGTTACAATTAGTTTCAAAATTATGATGAGAAATCAGTGAGTGTTACTGAAATGCTTCTGGACGCAGGATAGGAATCTCTAGATGATAGAAGATTTAAACAAAGACTCCATTTACTTAATAACTTCAGAGAAGTAGCAGTTGTAGCCGATATTATGCGTTCTCCCAGTTACATAGGCCGTTGTGATTCTGATAGAGAAATGGACAAAATAGACGATAAAACAAGTATTTTTTTAAATATTTTTTTCTACAAACGATACGCGAAAGTAATCGACTAGGGAAATTGAATCATGGTGCATGCAACTCCTGCCACACGACGAAAGGCAGCTTGCAGGGTAGATATGTAGGTGCAATTCATTTACTAAATTAGATATAATTTGTCAATTTCTGTTGTTAAAGTGATACCAGCTGAATTAAAATTTTTTTATATCCGTTCCTATGATTAATTTGGTTAAGGTAAAAGTTTGAAGCCCGAAAGTATCGATGACCTTAAAAGCTATAACGTAGACATTTAAATGAGGACACTTCGATGAAGCAAGATTTGATATCATATCTAAATCAAGAAAATGACTACTAAGAAATCATGTAGGAGTTGAATGCTTTCGGTAATGATTACCAATTTAATTAATGGACCTTGATAAGCAAATAGATGTATTCTAAAGGTCATGACGTTGGGAGGGGATAGGGAAAATATAATAAAATATAAATAGGGAAAGGATACATCTGGGAGAAATTGCATCCAAAGAAAACAAATCGTGGTATTTAAATATACCGACGTGGTATTTACACACATGGAATTTCGTGCAATTAGAAAATTGAATCTTAAAACAACATTCAAAATCCATCCAAATACGATTATGGAAAAATGTAACATGGAAAATGTTCTCGAGTGTTTATATCAGAAACAAAAGTTTCCTTTTTCACAGATTTGATTTTTTTGTACGATTCGGCTAGAATAATTGAGTTGAAGTTGTAAAAACAGACGACGCACGTTTTCGGGCAAACGGAAATTTGATATCTTCCTTTAATTCCGAATTATCCTCCGGTTTTCAAATATTTTCCTACCTCGACATCAATACATCAACTGAAAAAAATATCAAAACAAATCTAACTGTGGATAACTGATACAAAATAAAATTAATAACTCGCTTAAAATTCCTATCTTTTTATAATTTAAGGGTGGTTAAGGGTATTGTCAAACTGGCAAGTGTTCGAATTGATTGGAATCTTTATTTCGTTAGTGAAGCAAGCTGATGTAGGGAACTGCCGTATCGAACTACAAGCATCGCTAGTAATGGTATTCCTTTGTCAAGAAAAACGAGACTTTCAATTTCTGTTTATCACCTGTTTGGCACGTGATTTCCAGTTCAGTATGGCCAAGGCCCACTTTGCTTTTTTCAAACTAAGAATTAAGTGCTTTTTCTTCATTGGATGATATTTCCTGCCGTGGTTGAGCGAATTATGGTTTTGAAATGAAAAAAGATGACTTTTTATATTGAAGCGAAAACGGGTTCTGTCGCTCCATCTCTGCAGCTGAACATGTCCGCCAGATTCTCATTTCGACTTCTTTCCACCGAGAGAGACTGTGGCAAAATTGGAATGCATAATTTACTGAATTTCTTTCCTTCAGTTCGCGAACGACGCTGCTCTTTTATTTATATATGATTTACATATGATGTTGTCATCAGAAACAACGCAAGTTCCGGTCAAATGTTTCTTCTTGTTCGTAATTGGAAGAAGAGACTTTGTATTGGGAATTTCCATACGAATGATACCCAAGCTCTTGTAAAAAGAGAAATGAGACGTTTTATATTTAAAGAAACAGTAAAAAATGCGCAGCTCTTTCCCTTCATTTAAACGAGCTCAATTAACGTAGATTAACCACATTAAAAACGTGTATAATACGATTCATATGCTAGATATCTACTGAAAAATGTATCGCAATATATTCAAATTCTGATAATCAAGTTAGGAATCAAGAGCGTTTTAGACGTTTCCGAATTCATCGAATTCTATTTATTCGACGTACTTTTACCCAACGAAATACTCATGTAAACACTCTAAAAGTCTTGAATGAGAGGTGAAAGTTTTCTGGCATAAGCAGCTAACTTTGTGGAACTGTTAATAACTTTGTCTTCAGGACAGGCACTAAGGAACCGACTTTAAAATCAACCATTATTTATGAAATCTACATTCCCATGTAATGACAACTTTGTTGAACCATGATTCTCTTCGAAGATGATCAAAGCGGACCTTTTATAGAAGACAAAATTCAGTTGCGGTCCGAGTTTTTCACTCAGAGGTACCACCGATTAAATTGTGCTTTGACAGTATCGTTACTTAGCGATCAGTTTGTGTTTTGTCTTTGTGTTTGTGCATAAATGAGTACCGTTAGATAGCCTGTAAACGTATATGTATGTAATTGATAATGCATAATGAAGTCCATACGTTAAAGAGTACAAGGCGAGAAAGGTTTTAAAGATCAGAAATAAAACAACGTTCGAGAGCTTGATAGTTATGATTGATTTTCTGCGGATTTTGTTCGATTCGTTACCCCATAAATTTTAGCTCTCTGATATTGAAAAGGAAACAGTTTATCCTCTAGTTTCAACCACATTCTATAACTTTCTCTCAGAGAACGCGGAACCATAGATGTCCTAAGCATCTAAGCGTTTTCTTTCGCATTTCAATGACAAACATTCACTAAAAGTGCTAAACAGAATTATCTCAATTATCAGCTGACTTGTTCATTCTATTAATAAAATTCTATTCTATTAATAAAAGTAGCAACAGGAAACAACACGTTATATTCCTTAAGAAAAGTGTACTGTAATAGCTCGCTTATTTTTTTTAGGATGAGATTAAATTTATGTGATAATGTTCGTAAATTATAAAATTTCATCATACATGTGACATTGTCCGTTATATAAAATACTATTCGTTGCGGCTTTCACGATTGTGCACGCTTGAGTTTTTATTTCGTCGAACAGTTTACGCAATTTTTAATCTCAGCAGTACGTCGTACTATATCAATAACAATAGTCAATAATTGCCAGTATCAATTATTGTTGTGTATTGCTGCATTTCTAACTATTTTCTCGATTTGGCACCAACTGACTCTGCTTTCAAAAGTAAGCTGAGCTGTGGAAGAGAACATTTATAATGAAATTAAGGACATTAAAAAATTTAAGCCATCCCGAAACCATGAAATATAAAAAAAGGAATAAAATAATTTCTTGGGAGTAAACCCGAAATTAAACAGCGTCTAAGACTTAATCTGCAAAATTTATATTTCCAATCGTTTCCATGGCTTTAGCACCTCCTTGAAGCAGTTTTGCGAGCCGATGGAGCACATAAAATTTTTATTTATACATTTTTTTTTCTATTAAAAAGGCGTTCTATTTTTATTTCGTAAGTTTCCGAGTGTGAATAAATAAATATACTGATGCGGAAAGGGAAACATCTGATCCGATACATAGAGAAGAGATATCAAGAAGATAGCGTTTAAAAAATATTAAATAAAGGTAGGTAAGGAAAATAGAAGCTGTTCTTAGCGGGTCGTAAAAGCGGTGCGGTAGGGAAGATGAGAAAAAATAGCTTTGAGAAAACAAACCTTTTTTCCTTCGATGATCCTCTAGAATCGCCCAAAGATAACAGCTGCAAATGAATGGCTGAGAGGAAAAAGCAGTCGAAATTTACGGATCGAAGTTTTTAAATTCTTTCCCTACGTAACTCTCACGCGAAGGCCAAATTACTCTCGTGTGTATCGCCAAATGCTCAAAGTGCAAAATATTCCACTATTCATAGCGTTTGTCAATAATTATTTATAGATCGATACATTCAACACTAGGTGATAACATTCAACATTAGGTGTTTACTCCCCTCCCTCGGCCACACGCCGGAAGGCGACTTGCAGGGTATTTATGTAGATGTAGATGTAGAACACTATTTATCGTCAAATTTGTGGGCCTTGAATGATTATATCCCTTTTTTGGATCAAAATACCGCTTCGATTTTTAAGAGAGTACGTACAGAAAAAGGAAGTGATTCGGAGGAATATATTTTGCATGAAACCGACTAAGCAGGGACTCTTCCGGGATTACCACGAAGCAGAACGTTTATTCCGGGAGAGTTATCGTTCTCGAAAAGAAATTTCTGGAGATTCCGAGAGACTTATCCCTTTGTTGACAAATAAAAAGTGAAAGCGACAACTGTTTGCTATTATTAAGAGTAATTCTTGCTTCGCGGCCGGAGAAATGTTTTTTCTCCACGAAAACTTCGCTGCGAATTTAGTTAAAGTTATATTACGAAATAGAAAATAAAATGTTACGTCAGCATACCAGGAAAATGAACAATGAAAGGAAATCGTTAGTCTGTTACGTATTGATGTTCGTAATGATGAAATCGACATGATTTTACTAAAAAATTGCAATATGCCCAATCGCAATAAAAGTAATCCAATTTAATAGAACGATATCAATAAATAAAACTTATTCCACCGTAAATTATTTCCCCTGATATTAAATACGTATACTAGAGCCATATACAGGTATTAGTAGTATGAACCCTGACCCATTCCTCGCACCTTCTTCCCCCACCACCTACTACGTTTTTTCCCTCTTGACTCTTATATACTATTTGGCATTTTTTTAGTGCTTTAGACCTTATGATGGCAGTGTAACGCCGAAACCGGCAGTCTCTAAAATAAAATTGTGGGGAAAATTACATAACTTTCCTTTCTACAGAATGAAATTTAAGATCCACGATATCTCGACCGCCTCCACGACTTTTAGACTAAATAATACTGTAAATACAATGAGATTGATTGCGAATGTTAACAAATCAAAATACTCATCGATACGCAAAATGTGTAAAGGCTAACTAGTAGATCCCGAAGTGGGCAGTCACTTCGGTGGTTTAAAAAAGTATTTTCAGTCTGAGTCCTTAACTTTAATCTTCAAATTGGAAAGATGGCGAACTCTTAAAGGGAGTAGTCTCGATGATATTCCCAAGGAGATCCGATACTGCTTCGAAAGCCCAACAAAGAGGGAGCTAAAGAGAAAATAACCGGACATCATTCATTCCGAATCTTTTGATTTTTACGGCCACTAGCCCTTTTAATCTCCCACCCGATTCCGTTCGCATTTTTTTCTTTTGTTGGCACTCAAACCTTTTTTACGTCCTCCGTTCGGAATGAATCTGCCAATTCCTAAAACTATAGGACGATCTTCTTGTAAAAGAAATTTATTTTTAATCGCGAGATTAAAATGGTGCAACAATTATTTTTAGCAGTGTTTACTAGATTCAGTTTTCAGGTATGGTATCGAAGGATGTAACCCTCTTCTCGCTTCTAGAATTTTTCTACAATCACAGCATGATGGGACATGGCAATGGGACGATAAATGTTCGTTTAGATGAAAAGGTAACGGATGCAAACATAAATCAGGTTTTAGTATCATTCTTTGGATCCAAGAGGCCAAATCTTAATTCTTAAATGTCCAATGATTACATGATTTATCTGGTGAAAGGAACACCTACTGTACTTGATTTATAGCAGCCATAATTGTTTTATATATAGGTAATTTATGATTGACGATAAACGCAGGTTACTTGATCTCTAGAAGTTAAATATTAGGGAAGTAAGTACTAAGTACCATGTTCGAGGGATCTAAGCGCTATTTTTACAGAGGAAACTGTATACAACTTTTAAAATGAGATAAGTCATCAAATAAAATCAACAGTGAAATATGCTGACTATACCTAACATTAAAGCTTACTGGTCATGGAATTACCATTTCCATATGTTGTTTACAATTTCTACTTACTTATGGAATTCCACGGAGTAAAAGCTTCATCTGAATGTAATTTCTGACCCATTATTAATTTGCCAATAGGTCCTCAATAAGTTTCTGGCCCGTAAACTGCAAATCCTTGCAAACGATTGAAAATAAGAATGCAAGAAAGGAAGTCTTCCATCTGGGGTTGAGCGCACACAATTCCAAAACAAATGAGTCGAAAGAGAGATCCATTTGGCCATGTAAAGGAGGGATCGATGAGGAAATAGAAGAGGGCGCCAAAGGGACACGAATGTAATCTCTCCTCGGAGAATTCTTCGGATTAAGAATTCCGCAGGGATCGACGCGAAAAACGTAGAAAATCTGTAAAACCTTCATCCGCAACTTTTCCTCACCAACCCTTCCAATTACGTATTCACCCGCATCCGTGATGCTTAACAGCTCTCCGTGCTGGCCTTCGATTCCTCGCGATCCCGAAATCCAATCTATGTCCACAAGACCCCGCCCTTTGGCCATCCCAAAATCCCTCAGAGCATTCCCATTACACACTCGCTTTCTCTAATCTGATTCAGCAGTAATTCCTCTCTCTTCCTCCCTACGCCTTTCTTTGAGCTTTTCAGTTCCTTCATTCCGTGTTTCCGCGGTCCTTCCGAGAAGGCATCCTTACCTCTTTTCCTTCCGAGCTTTCTTTACGATCAGCGGATTCCGCTCATCCTTTCGCCTCCGCTAAGCCATTAAACTGCGGAGCAAACTCTCTCTCTCCATCTCCTGCTTCCTATCTTCTTGATTCCGACACTCCCTTGATCCCATCCAATACACTTCCTCTCCTCACGCTCTCCTCAAAGCAATGTTTCTCCTTTGTTCTCATAAAAAGTAATTCCTTGTGATCCGGGAATATACCTTGACTTTTACACTTGCATTTTTCACTTCCCCTATGAGAGGAAATCATGTTCGGTCAAGGAGCAGTAAGTATTAGTAATTTTAAAAGGGCTTCGACAACTAAGATCATTTCGTACGTGAGCCCCCAACGGGAATCGACACCTGAACTGCTTTCGTCGAAGTCCAACGCGTTACCCACATGGCCCCGTTATCCGGAAGCCCCAAGGAGCACTGAGAACCATGTGCACTAAATGCATTGCTTTGGTCGAACCAGTGAAATTAGAAATGGGATTCCTATATCAGTAGTACGCAATATCAATGGAACTTGAAAGAAATAACATGGTTCGTAAAAAAATGTTAACGATGTTTCTAAGCAAGAAACGTTTTTTTTTAATTACGATTACAAAGGTAAACTGACAACATTGTTACGTAGAGCGAAATAATACATTTTCCGCTTTTTACAACCTTTCAATACCAAAAAATGTCAAAGGAATTTGAAATTCTTAGAAATTCTACAATTTTCTTTCCTTTTGGCGTTCAATTTACTCGCTATGCCAAGGGCTGACAATCTCTGAGTCAGATGCGAAACTGAGTAACTACAGCTTACTGTTGTTGATATACTGCTCATTTTGCTGAAAGTTATCATTCCAAAGTAAAAATGAAATGAAAATTATAGAAACGGAATTTTTAACCAGATCATACATTACACCTAGATTTCCTTTCCTTCCTTCCTAAGACTATTTAACTTCCAAAATAAGTTGGAATCAAGGCAAGAAGTAATTGTTAAATGATTAAATATATCCAAGGATCTTTTACAGAGCTTATGATTTATAGAATCGTACATTTCCGAATGTACATATATAGTGTAAAATCGTCACAAGTGTTATAACCGTTGTTGCCATATCTGTAGGATATTACTATCCACAAATGAAATATTCTGCGAATGACGTACCTATACTAGATGAATTTTGACAACAATTAAGTTAAGTTAATGGTGAATGAATTATTTTTCATTTCTATTATTATGTAATTTTTACTACCTTACGAATTTTAACGTCAAGTGTACAAAGACTTTTCCCAAATGCAGGTGCTTCTGAAAAATCTCTTGTTCTTTTATAAAACTGCATTTTATTCTCCTCACTGCCAAGTAACCAAAGTACCCGATATAATTAATCATTCCCATTTCCTAGATAAGAAACGTGTAGTTAGCGTAACTTTTTGTTCTAAAAAAGTTTTTGAAGAATGGAAATTCTTAAGTACCTACAGATATTCACCACTTTTTAAAGAACCACCACCACTGTAGCTTTATATGGAGAATTTCATGTGCGACGTTATTCTAGAAGCATCGTAAACTAGATACAGATAAAAGGAGGGTGGGTTCAGGAAATATGGTACGTAATTTCCTGCGCTAATAGTCTTAAGCACCAGCGGGCGGTTTTATCTCTTTATCAATATATCTTAACTAAGCCGCTCATAGATCTATCCCTTAAATAATTTGCTAACGTATGTGCTGAGGATCATTGAGTATAATACCAGAATTTATCTGGTTGCGCTCATATTATATTCAATAATGGATTTGTTTGCTTATGTATAGTTCTGGAAGACTCAAAAACTCAACGCAAAATGCAATTAATCCACAATTATAAAGGAAAAAGTCAATTTTATACCCCTATCATGTGGTCATGATAAGCGGTATCTTTTATTTTAAGCGTTAAGGTTTTCCTTCTAATCGCGCCTTCTCATATGGATTTCATTAGTGCTATCTATTATATTATACTTTTTTATTCATTTCAGTTTTTCATTTCCTTTACTTACATCTCTATATTTATACAGAATTTAATTGCTCATATTTTTTATGCATTACAATTATTTTTATAAATCTTTGACACTGCAGGAGAGATCCAATTTGTTTCATTTAGTAATTATTGTTTTCCAAGAAGTTTTAAATAACTGCTGGCACTTTCTTAGCATTCTGAAGAAATATTCATTACTACAAATTACGCCATAAAGGTAATGACAGTATCTTCAGAAAATCAAATAAATGGCCTCAAGCTTGTTACAAAAGTACGTATACTCGATTCAACACAGACAATACCTCGCATAGAGTTTACTTAAACCTGAACTCACCGTAGCCTCACCGCCAGTCCAATTATAATAATGTAATTGCAAAATTGACTATTATTAATCTTAGCCAGGATGGACGTATAAGGTGAAAATCATTTCAATTTCTCGACTATTGGATATTAAAATATCCCGTACACACCCTGTTAGTGATAGATATTTTAATTTTCTCTATAGAGCGTTTTTCCATTATCCTCACATTTGTCATTTCGAGATAGAAATACAAGATAGATTTATTTTCCTTTTTAGGATTAAATTCCAATTATGTATGAATTAGAATTTTATTTTTGATCACTTACATAGCCGAAAACTTATGATACAGAATCAGTAATAAAAGTTTATAATGTATTCAGCAACCAGTCCTCACCGATCATCGGTATCCTACCTGCGTCCATGGAAACGTCACGAAAAGTTTATCGTTATCTATATATTTATCGGTTATAAACAATACATTCGTGAAACCTTACCAGAAAACACAGCTACATATTAACTTGATAACCATCAATAATTTTCTCTTACTCATCAGTAAATAATTAACTCGAATCATGAAGAAACTTCTTGTCCTTATTTGGTCAATAGGCTAATTTTCTCTTCTAAACTAACTTTTATAAGTCAGAAAATATGTTTACCTCGATCGTTGTTTGTCAACCATTTTTGTTCAGTATGCTGGTGTCATGAAAAACTGCTAGATTACAAAGCTCAGTCTGAATCCCTTATTTCATTTCGTGAACTTCGCTCTAAGGCTAGACAAATTATAAAGAAGGCAAAAAAACTATCATGGACAAAGTATGTAAAATCCATTAATGCTAGAACACCACTGTCAGAGACATGGAGGAAAATAAAACAGTTGTCTGGAATATATAACTCCACAACCACATACATAGAAAGCAATGGCTCTCTCCTCACAGAAGCAAAAGATATTGCGGAAGCATTTGGAGCAAGTTACGCAAAAGTAAGCAGCACAGAAGTATACCACTCCACCTTTAAAATGATTAAGATTCAAGAAGAGAGGAGAGAAATACCAGCCACCACAGGTCACTTTGGAGAAAACTACAATGATCCCTTTACTCTGAGGGAACTTCGGGCAACAATTTCCCTCACTAAAGACACTGCTCCAGGGGCTGACATGATCCATAACGCCTTTCTGAGACACATTCCAGAGGAGAGTCTCTCTGAGCTGCTTCAAATCCTCAATATGGTTTGGGAAAAAGGGGACTTCCCCAAGCGGTGGCGTGAATCGGTGATAGTGCCTATTCAGAAGCAAGGTAAGAAAAAATCTGAAATTGGAAACCACAGACCCATATCCTTGACTTCATGCCTGTGCAAATTAATGGAGAAAATGGTCAATAGAAGACTTGTTTAGTGCCTAGAAAGACGCAACCTGCTTAGCAATTTACAATGTGGTCTTCGAAAACAGA
The DNA here is from genome assembly GCA_000376725.2 of Ladona fulva. Lineage (NCBI taxonomy): Eukaryota > Metazoa > Arthropoda > Insecta > Odonata > Libellulidae > Ladona > Ladona fulva. The sequence continues at coordinate 159,102 of KZ308169.1, forward strand.
GGAGCACCATTGATCATCTTGTTCGAATCGACGCATTCATCCAGGAAGCTTTTATCTATAGTCAGCATAGACATAGGCAGTGATAGGCATATTCTTCGATATAGAAAAGGTCTATGACACCACTTGGCGTTTTAAAATTTTAAAGAAAATGCACTCCTGGGGTTTTAAAGGTAACTTATTAGTTTTTATAAACAACTTTTTAAAAGACAGAATTTTTAAGGTAAGGGTGGGAAACTGTTATTCCAGTGTATTTTATCAAGAAAACGGCATTCCACGGGGTTCTGTTTTAAGTACAACCCTATTTGCCATAGCCATAAACGATGTGACGACATCAATATTACCACCAGTCGAAGCATCTCTCTTTGTGGATGACCTGGCAATATTCTGTCGTTCCCGCAATCTCTCCACGGCAGAGCGCCAGCTACAGCTTACGCTCAATAGACTATGGAGGTGGTCGGTAAATAATGGATTCCAATTTTCCCAGGAGAAAACTTGCTACCTGCATATTCACAGACGGCGAGGAACATTCCCAAAGCCAACACTCAAGCTAGGTGAACACACCTTGAAACCCACCGAATCTGTCCGCTTCCTTGGCATGCACCTGGATAGGCGACTCAGCTGGAAAATGCACATAAACCACCTAAAGACAAAAACACATTCTGGCATGAACATTCTGAAAATAATTTCAAACAAACCCTGGGGTGCAGACCGAACATCAATGCTACTTCTTTATAGAGCATTAATTCGATCAAAACTGGACTACGGTTGCTTTATCTATGGTGCGACAAGACCTTCCTACCTACGACCGCTGACAACCTTGCATAATACAGGCCTTCGACTGGCAACAGGCGCTTTCCGGACTAGCCCTGTAGTTAGCATCTACAGCGAGGACGGAGAAGTGCCATTGGAGACCAGAAGAAATACCCTGATGTGTAATTACGTCAGCAAGATTTTATCTTTACCTACTCATCCAAGTTTTAAATCTGTTTTTAATAGTAATTTATTAAATGTTTTTAATAAAAGACCTCGTGCAATACAGCCACTAGCTGTACGAGTCCACAAGTTTTTAGAAAACAATGACATAACGCTTCCCAAAATCATGCGCACTTTGACATCCAGCAAACCACCGTGGAAACTCCCTATGCCTGATGTCTCATTCAGACTAGGTGGTAGACCTAAGGCCACTACTCTCCCAGAAGAACTACGGGCTAACTTTTTATCAAGCCTATCAGAATTCCGAGGCTTCAAAACTATTTATACAGACGGCTCAAAATCGGAAGCAGGCTGTGCAAGCGCATGTGTTGGCCCAGATCTTTCACACGGGACTAAGCTACATCCAATGTGTAGTGTATTTACGGCAGAGTTAATGGCCATGAAATTAGCTTTAGAATTCTCCCTGAAACATGAACTACCTGTCCTTATCTGCTCCGACTCAATGAGTGCACTTAAAGCCATCATCTGCTACGAACCCACACACCCGGTTGTACAGGAGATCCAATATCTCTTATGCAGTCTAAATGAAAGAGGAGTCCAAGTAAAATTTATCTGGGTTCCTGGTCACGTAAACATAGCAGGAAATGAGGAAGCAGATAAGGCAGAAAAAGATGCTACAAAGAAACCTATCATAGAATATGACGCAGTAGCCTCAGGAGACCTAAAATCCTTTTCCAAAAGTATTGCCCACAAAGACTGGGAAGAGCGCTGGTCCTCAATAACAGGGAACAAGCTACGTGCAATTAAGGAGGACACAAAACCCTGGATCTCCTCCATCAGAAATCGCAGAAGGGAAGAGATAGTGATAAGTCGACTAAGGATTGGACACTGTGCATTAACACACTCCTACCTCTTTACTACTCCTCTGATACCTCCCATATGTAATAATTGCAATTCTCCTCTCACTATAAAACACATACTAACCGACTGCCAGATTTACACCAGCCAACATAAAAAACACTTGGAGACAGGAATCCTGAAAGACATTCTTGCTAATGACCACAACAAAATGAACAAAATCATATCCTTTATGAAAGAAACTAGACTCTTCCAGCAAATGTGAGAACACTACATGGCTAAGAAGATAATTTTACTCTCGTTTTCTTTGGACAAATAAGGTATAAGCTCAACAATTGCTAACATCTAGGATACTGAGAAGGTGCAAAATGACCTTAGCCGTCGAGGCACCTTAAAACATTACTACTACTACTACGGAATCCCTTAATGTGTAGCTGAATAAAATTATAGGCCGAAGGGATTCGAAACAAATAAGATTAAATAGGTTGGGAAATGTGATTAATTCCTGAAGTAATCTTAAAGAACTTGGAGGTTTAGAAAACACTCCGTAAGCTGAAAATCGGGTGATGGAACCTGCGATTGGAATCAAACGGGAAGTTCCGGATCACTGATTCCTAGGAATTGGCCTCCATTACGGAAACAAAGATTCTCATAAATTATGGAAAACATTAAGGAAGGAAGCTTTGTTTTAGAGATTTGCATAGAGTCATTAACAATCGTGTTCCAATTTTCTTTTTTTAAAGTTCTTAGTTGATACATACATGACACATAAATCTCTTTTTATGCAAGAGTATCTTTAAGTTAATTTCAATGAGTTTATCTGAACTAGAATATGCTCTCATCCCTAGCAGAAACATTCAAGTTATTCAAAACAGGAAGACGGAAACATATGGAGGGAATCATCGCATTCTGAACGAAATTCACAGAGGGAGTTTCCTCTTGAGGAAATATATCACAGAATGCAAGTTATTCAGGTTAGATTGAAAGTTTGACAGTTAGAATTTGAATGAAATTTTGAAACTCATTCCTCGAGTTTCAACAAGAAAAGTTTCCTTAGCGAGCATCCGATACACCTACAGGAAATAATAATATCACATAACGTAATCCTCGTTTCAAATAACACAAATTATCGGCGTTGGTGTGTAAATTCCTTTTCCGAGTTTTCATCCCCTCCTATTTCGAAATTTCGAAAACTCAGACGGGGACACTACCAATTTTCCATTTCCAGGAAGGAATAACGAAAACTCCAGGAATTTCGCAGACGTTTCTCTCGTTAAGGGATTTGATTCTCTTAAAAACGTTCAGGTCGTGACAGTGACAGGATTCTTTTGGGACTCAAAATGCGCCTTCTTTTTCCGTCCTCTTTTCCTCGTTTGCGTTTTCGACCAGGAAACATAAGGAAGTTTCAATTTTGTCCACTCGCCCTCCAACCCCTTGATAGATCGCCGCTCCTCTCCACGCTCTTGTTTCAGATTTATTTCTCGACTTTCCCAAGAGACTCCTTCCCAATAAATCCCATTTCGTAAGGATGGGATGTTCTCCACAGACGCTACGGTTTCGCAGGGAAAAGGAGGAAATCGAAGCGGCAGAGTGGAATTGACGGATAAAAGAGCAATATCTGCAATAATTGGAGGGTCCCTGGGACGCAGATTGGAAACTGATGTTATCAAGATTTGATTGCTGACTGATTAAAAGGAATTGTTCCCAAATCAGAGTAGTTTCTGAGAGTGGAAGAAAGCTCACCTTCACTAAGAACGAAAGGAAGTTGTTTACTTCCACATATAAAATGTAAAGCAATGGTGGGTGGAGTGGGTTTTCCAGCGATTATTTCACTATTAATTTGTTCCATAAATTATAATTGCGTGAAGTAATTCATCATCAACTTAATTTCAAAGTGCTGATTATAGGAATATATGTATACCAATTCAATGTCAACGGGCACATGAAAGGATAGGCGACAGAGTATCGAAACGTGATTTTTTCCGTTCTTCCCTTCACTTCGGCTCAATTAAATATAAACGGAATAAAAAGGGGATTTATGTTTCCGATCGTGTTAAAAAATTTTGATTTCAGTTCGAGTCCATTCTTTATTCCGGAAGAACAATTTCTTTCGGTTTCGCTTTATGTATTCGATGCTTTGAGGGACGATGATGCTTTCGCCCCCCCCCCCTTAATTTTGCTCCGAGATTTGAAAATTATGTTTGTTAAAACAAGCAAGTTGATGAAGATTCATTAGTACCAATTATCATCTGTTATGAAATTCACTCAACCCTTTACTCACTGCATTTCAATGAAAGTTGGGAATTTAACAAATCCTCAAACATGCCTCATTCATATGAATATGTTTGTTATCAGGCCACACCCGCCTGAGGAATCTTGTGATTTCAATTGGATAACTTGAGCATAAAATTTTACTACATTTAGAGAATGTTATAAAATAAAAAGGGAAAAATGTGCTTAATTTTGAGAAGTGCCTCTTCAAAACAAGGTAAATTGCAGTGTTGAGAATACAGGGTCCGCAAAAGAAAATAAAATATTTAAGCAATTTAGAGTGAAGCCCAGTTACAGATAGAAAGTAAAATTATTGCCTAAGCAAAGGCTAGAAAGCTGAATTCATAACAGTCAGATTCAAAGTAACATTTCGATCCGTTTGATCGGTTACGGCAAACTATGTCATTCATCGTTTGCATCTGCTCTCCCTCTGCTTCGATGATAACATACGAAACGTTGTCTTTTCATATAAATGAAATCTTTCCTTTTAAGTTGGTGAGACAAATAAGGGACACACTGAGAGAAAGAATTTCTAACGAGAGAGGACGACACTAAAGTTTATAGAAATAATGCTGTCACAATCTCTATAAATGTAAACTATAAAACCTTTTAGTAGAGGCTTCAGAGGATAAATGAGGATGATGGCATGAATGAAACGTGGAGAATTATTATCATTTTGTACTAGTTTAGAGTTTAAGGAAGTTGTCTATTCTTTTTTCTTCTGTTAAGAAACTGAAATATAGTGATAATAACTGTGTAAAGCCAAGTAACTAAACTCCAGGAAAAGTTCTGCTACTTACTTTTTGAAGTTACTTTTTGATAGTTTTCAGAAGTTTGGTTCCTTCGAATTATAGCTATACCATCAGTGGTCTGTATGTATACTTCCAGTATCTGTGCATTTGGTTATAAACGGATTCACTGCACAAGGAAACACACCAATAATAGTTCTGAATAATTTAGAGAACTAAAATCTAGTTCTTGTACTACTGCGTTAACTTGGATGCGCCATAAAAAACGAATTGAGATAATAAACATGAGGGAGTAGGACAAAATTCACAGATTGTATAAATGAGATTCTTTTCTAGGTATCCTTTTGGAATTCGGATTCTCTCACAAATCGTGGAAAAGATTTTCAACCTCTTAGGGAGCAAATGAAAGCTCATGTGACGAAACTCTGCCCAACACCAGAAAGAGGACGCCTTAAGAATATGGATAACTGTGAAACTTTTGATACATTGGCTTGACATTATACGAGATCTTCGCAGGCTATATGAAGAAGGGAATATTCTTAGACGAAAGGAGGAATGGAAGACCGAAAAAATTGGAGGAAACGTTTTCATATTAAAGGAGATAGGAAGATCTTATGAAAGGAAGAAAGAAGCGTTAACTTTTTCATTCTCTGTTCTCTGAGTTATGAAAGGCAGGTATGAATCAGGTAAAGGTTTCAGTTTGGGACTGCGAGGAACTTATTATCCATCGAATCTGAGAGCAGAACTTGGAGAATGAGCGAACAATCTTATTTGTACGCGTGTGTTCGCCAAAAACTCGATGGCCAAAAATTACACGGCTTTCAAAGTTTAAAGATTACTGCATTTCTTCCCGGCGCAGATAATACACTACTCTTTATTTACCTACTGTTGTTCTTCGGTTCCATTCAATAAGAGTCAAAGCGTTCCCAAAGAAATGTTTGTTAAGTTGCTTTCGCTTGCAGACTTTGATTATTTTGCAAAATTAAATTAGATGAATGGCCTAGAATAGAATGGCCTCACGAAGTCGAGACGTACATACATACGAAAGGAGGAAATTAAATAAAACTTGTTACTAAAGTAGTGGAATATAGCTTTTGATTCATAATTTCGAGAATTTTGATCGAATAAATGAAAATTGTGTAACATTTTGTTGTTATAAAATACCTGTCTCCTTGACTATAAAGGCTATTACTGACTCTGAGCTCATGAGTTTTCCCATACAAGCGAAGATTTAAGTCCATCGAGAAATATTGGTAAAAATTAATGATGCTCAAGAGGATTCAATTTTCTGTAATTACTGCATTTGCAGTTTCGTTGACAAATTCATGTCAAACTTATGAGTAGAGTAGGAGTGTTTCTTAATAAGCCCGATATTTCTTTTCTCATGGACAATGGGATGATCAGAGGAAAGAAAATATACCAAATAATACTCATAATTGAAAATAAACTACTCATCATTGAAGGGGCAGAAAAGGGAAAAATTTTAGTGCAAAAATTCGAGGTACAAAGAAAAATTCCTTAGGTGTTAAGCGCTAGGGTTGCTGTAGGGATTTGTATCTTTATTCTTTCTGGGGTCTTGATTTGGTCAATGTCCGGGTCTCTGTATCCCATTCTCTGTTTGAATCTTTCACTGGTATATTCCTCATCCGCATTCGTAAGTGAACCGTCAACGTTTTTCCTAAGTGCTGAAACGACAAAATGTGAATTTTCCTTGAGTAAATTCTTATTTACGCATCTCATGTGCATCGTTGACAATCTAATGAACTACTAGGAGATCAGTAAATCGCAATTAGTACGGTATTAATCAAATTTTATTTTTCCCGTTGATATTTTTAGGTCAGTTCAGTTAATGTTAGCATAAAGGGAACTTAAAGAGAATTCTGATGCTCTCCTATGAAGGAGGTAAAATGGAAGTCGTCCAAGTTCTAAAACAGATACCCATAATACTGCATGAAGAGAATTACGGTTTCTGCAAAAGTTTTTATTATTTTAGTTATCGACCTATTTCAGATATAGCTTGCATAAAAGGAAAGACGCTGCCCGTGACATTTCCTAGATATCTCGTATTGTTTCGTTTCCTAACGAAAAGAAAAGGGCTCATTAAAAGATGTCTATTCTTCTTTCTGTCCCTCCTTATCTCGATAACCATTAATTGTGTATTGCGTAATGGGATAGCAATTATTTCTAAAAAACGCTTCCTATCGATCCTTGAATACATCCAATTTATTTTGCTTTCGAAGAAGCGATGTCAACAAGAAAGCAAGCGAAAATTAAGAAATTCACATATCTTACCTCACAGTATCTAATCAATCAAATTAAAAACAAGTTCTCATTTAAGATATTAAATTCTCCAACTATAATGGATGTAACAGAACAATGTTACTGTAATTAAAATTAAACTTAACCTCCACTTTTTCCCTTAGCAGGTAATTTCTATTTACTCTTCATAAAAATAGAATTTATACTAGGAAAATGAAGATAACCACCGAGGCAGATTTTATTGAAGTAACCAACAGTATATCAATTTCATGAGAATTACCAAATATTGTTTCTTATTGGCATGTACACGACATATATGCCGTATGCCTTTATGGATAAAACCGTGATATTACGGTAATCATAAAACATATTTCATGAAAAACTACCGGTAGATTCCAGAAAACGCCGAAAGTTATGATATTTTTAGGATTACATATTTATATANATATTTTTTATGCATTACAATTATTTTTATAAATCTTTGACACTGCAGGAGAGATCCAATTTGTTTCATTTAGTAATTATTGTTTTCCAAGAAGTTTTAAATAACTGCTGGCACTTTCTTAGCATTCTGAAGAAATATTCATTACTACAAATTACGCCATAAAGGTAATGACAGTATCTTCAGAAAATCAAATAAATGGCCTCAAGCTTGTTACAAAAGTACGTATACTCGATTCAACACAGACAATACCTCGCATAGAGTTTACTTAAACCTGAACTCACCGTAGCCTCACCGCCAGTCCAATTATAATAATGTAATTGCAAAATTGACTATTATTAATCTTAGCCAGGATGGACGTATAAGGTGAAAATCATTTCAATTTCTCGACTATTGGATATTAAAATATCCCGTACACACCCTGTTAGTGATAGATATTTTAATTTTCTCTATAGAGCGTTTTTCCATTATCCTCACATTTGTCATTTCGAGATAGAAATACAAGATAGATTTATTTTCCTTTTTAGGATTAAATTCCAATTATGTATGAATTAGAATTTTATTTTTGATCACTTACATAGCCGAAAACTTATGATACAGAATCAGTAATAAAAGTTTATAATGTATTCAGCAACCAGTCCTCACCGATCATCGGTATCCTACCTGCGTCCATGGAAACGTCACGAAAAGTTTATCGTTATCTATATATTTATCGGTTATAAACAATACATTCGTGAAACCTTACCAGAAAACACAGCTACATATTAACTTGATAACCATCAATAATTTTCTCTTACTCATCAGTAAATAATTAACTCGAATCATGAAGAAACTTCTTGTCCTTATTTGGTCAATAGGCTAATTTTCTCTTCTAAACTAACTTTTATAAGTCAGAAAATATGTTTACCTCGATCGTTGTTTGTCAACCATTTTTGTTCAGTATGCTGGTGTCATGAAAAACTGCTAGATTACAAAGCTCAGTCTGAATCCCTTATTTCATTTCGTGAACTTCGCTCTAAGGCTAGACAAATTATAAAGAAGGCAAAAAAACTATCATGGACAAAGTATGTAAAATCCATTAATGCTAGAACACCACTGTCAGAGACATGGAGGAAAATAAAACAGTTGTCTGGAATATATAACTCCACAACCACATACATAGAAAGCAATGGCTCTCTCCTCACAGAAGCAAAAGATATTGCGGAAGCATTTGGAGCAAGTTACGCAAAAGTAAGCAGCACAGAAGTATACCACTCCACCTTTAAAATGATTAAGATTCAAGAAGAGAGGAGAGAAATACCAGCCACCACAGGTCACTTTGGAGAAAACTACAATGCTCCCTTTACTCTGAGGGAACTCCGGGCAACAATTTCCCTCACTAAAGACACTGCTCCAGGGGCTGACATGATCCATAACGCCTTTCTGAGACACATTCCAGAGGAGAGTCTCTCTGAGCTGCTTCAAATCCTCAATATGGTTTGGGAAAAAGGGGACTTCCCCAAGCGGTGGCGTGAATCGGTGATAGTGCCTATTCAGAAGCAAGGTAAGAAAAAATCTGAAATTGGAAACCACAGACCCATATCCTTGACTTCATGCCTGTGCAAATTAATGGAGAAAATGGTCAATAGAAGACTTGTTTAGTGCCTAGAAAGACGCAACCTGCTTAGCAATTTACAATGTGGTCTTCGAAAACAGAGGAGCACCATTGATCATCTTGTTCGAATCGACGCATTCATCCAGGAAGCTTTTATCTATAGTCAGCATAGACATAGGCAGTGATAGGCATATTCTTCGATATAGAAAAGGTCTATGACACCACTTGGCGTTTTAAAATTTTAAAGAAAATGCACTCCTGGGGTTTTAAAGGTAACTTATTAGTTTTTATAAACAACTTTTTAAAAGACAGAATTTTTAAGGTAAGGGTGGGAAACTGTTATTCCAGTGTATTTTATCAAGAAAACGGCATTCCACGGGGTTCTGTTTTAAGTACAACCCTATTTGCCATAGCCATAAACGATGTGACGACATCAATATTACCACCAGTCGAAGCATCTCTCTTTGTGGATGACCTGGCAATATTCTGTCGTTCCCGCAATCTCTCCACGGCAGAGCGCCAGCTACAGCTTACGCTCAATAGACTATGGAGGTGGTCGGTAAGTAATGGATTACAATTTTCCCAAGAGAAAACTTGCTACCTGCATATTCACAGACGGCGAGGAACATTCCCAAAGCCAACACTCAAGCTAGGTGAACACACCTTGAAACCCACCGAATCTGCCCGCTTCCTTGGCATGCACCTGGATAGGCGACTCAGCTGGAAAATGCACATAAACCACCTAAAGACAAAAACACATTCTGGCATGAACATTCTGAAAATAATTTCAAACAAACCCTGGGGTGCAGACCGAACATCAATGCTACTTCTTTATAGAGCATTAATTCGATCAAAACTGGACTACGGGTGCTTTATCTATGGTGCGACAAGACCTTCCTACCTACGACCGCTGACAACCTTGCATAATACAGGCCTTCGACTGGCAACAGGCGCTTTCCGGACTAGCCCTGTAGTTAGCATCTACAGCGACGCCGGAGAAGTGCCATTGGAGACCAGAAGAAATACCCTGATGTGTAATTACGTCAGCAAGATTTTATCTTTACCTACTCACCCAAGTTTTAAATCTGTTTTTA
>KZ308169.1:178341-305288 GCA_000376725.2 Ladona fulva
ATATAAATATAATATAATTTTTACACAAATTGTTCTCCTCTACGAGACGTTCGTATGGGTTAGATGGAAGAGGAGACTTTTAGCCTCAATCTCGCCCGAATAAAGACGATTTATTATTATTATTATTACGTACGCAAATCAGTGAGTGATTAATGAAATGTTAGTAGAAATAATCGATCTCTCTTTCTTCGAGTTTTTCTCATAGCCTCGAAACTTTAAAAAAATGTCTTAATTTTCTGATACACATCCAGAGTTTCCCAGAATTCTTTCTGCAAAATCTGTGAAATTTGCTCTCTTATACGGCGAGGCGAAGATGATTGGTAGATTTCTTTGCTTTGTTCGCGAAAGGAAAACTACTCGTGTACGTCCTGATCATTTTTGGGAATAAATATTCTCAGGGACGTCTTGCTGCCATAATAGATCCCTGGAACGTGAATCGATTCTTCGAACTTTCGGCCTTCATAATATCTACGAAACTCACATCGGCTGTGAAAGATCAGCCCCAAGTAGAATTCCTTGACACAATCACAGAACTTCTTTATCAGAGACTCCATTAAAACAAATACTTTGACCTTCACCTAAATTGATGTGGCCTATATATCTTTATCTCTAATTGTCGTGTCAAAGAAAGACAGTAATTTTTGCAAATTTTACAACATAAAATCACACTTTCTCCTTTACCCTTTTATAAAAGGTTCGTAATCATGAGTAATCTTGCTGAGATCATGATCGCCTATTTCATGCAGCTTTCCATCAATTGTGATGAGCCTTATACACCGCTTGGAAATACAGAACAGTTGTAAGAGTAATAGTCACTTCCCGTCAAAATAACTTCTCACAGTTCCTATGCGAAGTTATATATATACTGTTTTATGTTATTCTAGATGATTTGTATCTTTGGCAGTGAGGAAACAGTGAGATAAGTTAGCATAAGAGACGAGAGTTTTTTTTCCGAACAATGTTAGTATAAAGTAAACTCAAATAGTATTATGAAGCCGAGGTAATCTCCGCATTGTTTATCGTATTTACCGAAATTGTCACCCTCCATTGCTGGAAATGGAAGAAAAAATGGAATTCGCTTCGGTTATCAAAAAGCAAAACTCATAATCCAGTATGAAGAAATATATGAATAATTCTCTCGTTATATGCATCGCATTTCCTCAAAATGACCTATAATGCTACTGAGTAACTATTTATTAACTAAAAAATGTTTGGAAAATTCACCAAATATTTTATATTGCAAGGATATGACAGAAAGTTTCGAGAGAAGAAACAGTCTTTTACAAATGTACTCCCCATATTCTTCTGGTTATTACTAGGTTACCTCATTTATTTTCATATGACATGACACTTCAATTCTGCAGAAAAAATTTTGCAGGATATATTGAAACGAAAAGGTCGATGACCGGAAACCCATTTATTTTCATTCACAAAGCAGAACTCCGCTAAAATCTTTCACCGCTAACATTCTCTCACAATAGCGGGAGAGCTCACTTTGCTAAAGCTGAACCACGAAATATTTCCTTTAAAGGAAAATAATTTCCGCAATATTTCAGAGGCTTTCTTAACACAGAAAAACGTGTCTTAAACGGAACCTCCATGGAATGGATACCTGTCTTATTAAGAACCTTTTTTGTCCCGGCATGCGTCACACAGGATTTTAGTGTATTTCAACCTCGCGTTTAACAGAAATTGTCTAACGTAGAAATTGGAATGGATTTCGAACTGCGTGGAATTTTGCTGAGAGATATACTAATTCTTCCTTTATTTACAGTAAATCTTTTATTGCGTTATTTTCCTAATTTTCTCTTAAGAATTTAATATTAATATAAAGATTATATAAAGTATTAATATCGATGTTTCAATGAGTGATTTCTATTCCATTTTGAAACAACATGATTAAAATTTAAGTGTCACGACCTTAAAATAAAAAGGATACGACTATATCGGATATTACTTTATCTTTACAAATTCATCGCCTTTTACTTTGCCACATGCCTATCCTCCAGCGCTCGTCTATTTCTCTGAATTAATACCTACTTAACGGAAAACTACTTTTCCCGGATCGACAAATGGTCTTAATAAGTCAAAGGACGTTTTGAAAAGCAGTGCAGTTGCTGCTAAGTGCGTAAATTTCACAAAAATTTCCAAAATTTGTGAAGAAATCGGAGATAGTGGTCAACAACGCAGAAAATGGTTCAGTGAGTGAATTGGATGAAGAAGCCTTCTGTTTAATATTATGAACGGTATTTTCCTTTGCTTATTTTAGACAAATATATCACATTTAAACCCAATAAGAACACCGAAGTATCTAAACTAGTCAATAAAATTTTAATCAGTAACGATAAACAAGATATAAGATCAACGCAGTAAAAGAATTTACTTACTGTCTTTTATGGAGAAGTTTGTGAGATTTCATTCTTCTGACTTTACATTTTTAGCTTAGAAAGAGGAATTTTAATTACATTTTTTTTAACAGCCAGGTAAAAATAAATTGATATTTTCTGGAAAATATTTCCAGTTGACATTCTTACGCCCACCCATTCAAGATTAGTTCTTTCTTTAGTTTTAACGAAAAAAAATTCTATTTCTAAGGTGAACGTAATTTTTTGTTTCCATATACCTAGTGAAAACGAGCTACTGCAAGGAATGAGGGGTGTTCTTTTCTGTTCCAGGTTTCGTTACGGTGGCGACGAGCCAACTCAAATTTCTCCCTATATTTCAAACATACCTTTGATCTGTTGACAAGAATATGTTGGTAAATAAATAGAAGATTCAAGCTCGATTTTCTCTCATTAGAGGCCTCTGTCTTTGTGAAGGGTATCAGTTCCATAAGTAAAGTATAATTTCATCGCCTCCATACTGTTCATCACCTAGTAAAAATAACTCGCACAGGTAGGTTTGTGCAAAATCCTTAAAAATACGACCTAGATTTCGTAAAACCATCACCCTGAAAGCAGATAAAATCTTCCACCAATAGCTAACGAGAGTTTTGTGCCCCGAAAAACATTTTATGCAATCCAAATTTCTAAGTCTGAAGGATTCCATTTCAATATTAATCGATTTCTTCCTATTAATTAATTTTGTTTAATGTTTAAATACCAATGTTTATGTACATAAAATGAGCCAATATCGCTTAAATAGCAGAGAAATTGAAGCATATGATAATGTTAATCATTTCTTTGGAATACAATGGACGTCAGATACATTTCAAATAAAATCCAGGTGATTAGACGATATGTATTTTGAGGAAAGTCTTTCTAGCATATAAAACGCCTCTAACGCCAGAAAAGAGAAGAACATGCATTTATTCTGGTTATATCCCGGATTTTTTTCTCAACGTTGCAAATATCCCTATAACGTTCCATTAGTCTCTTGGAGATAATCAATCCGTCTGTGCAGTCTTCAGTCCTGGAGACGGTTTGAATCTAATACCCCTTCCATTAGCTAGAAATAGCTTTGAAGAGGGAATTAGGCGACTAGGCTTGATGAGGAGTGAGGTAGGTCACTGATTCAAAATGCTATTAGTGGAAAAAAGTACAGTACAAAGACCTTATCAATAAAATGTTCTGTCGTTGAATATGAAACGATCAGGATTATCGTCAACATGAATAAAAAAATACGCCGTATTTACTGTCACTCAATAAATATCATCGCAAAGAATACGCCTAAGTTATAAAGGGGAGATTTCGAAAATGAGTAGATCGATTGAAAATTCGACCTCGACGAAGGTACGATATCTTTCTTTTAATTTCTTGGATGTGATGGATTTCAACAAAATTACATCTGAATTTTATTTAATGGTATATTTAACTGTTCCTTCTCGTTCTTTTGGGTACAAACACCATGTATAAAATAGTTTCGCGGAAATACAGAATACTTACAAAAATATTTACAGAGAAGGGTTGACTACTTTTAATACAGGAAAGCACGTCATAAGAACTTTCTCGGTTTTAAATATTCTGATAAGTCTAAATAAGTGTTAATAATATCTCCTATGTATTACTCTCACCGATTTTCTTTTCCCAATTTCAGCATAGTGAGGGCACATCCGTTTTGAGAGCATATTCCTCGCTTATGTAAATTTAAGGTAAGATGTGACTCCATTATGTCAATTTCTGTTGTTCTTTAAATTTTACCTGTCGTAAACGATTCCTAAATTTAATTTAAGTAAAATTAATATTCCAATATTAAAAGAAACAAATGACTAATTTTTAACTGTTTCTGGAATTTTCGAATCGTTTGCGTCACTGTTGTGCCAAATGATTCAATTTATTGTTTAAATTAAAAACACATAAATTAGAATATCCGGAGAGTATATCTTTACTACTAGACTATCTTTTTCAACGCGCTGAAAATCTGATAGTACAGTTCATACGTATTCTGTCTCGTTCCTACGTCAGCTACAGTCAATTGTTGCTTTATCTCTAAATCCAATCTCTTTATCCCTAGGTCATTTATCAGTCACCTTTCTTCATTAACTACAACACCCTGCCGTCATTCGTCGGCACACATCCATTTCTTTCTCCCTCTCTCTGCTTTTCCGCGAACTCCACATTTACCATGTCTTCTCCTCTGGGAAGTGGAGAACACATCTCACAGTTCTTCGTACATCGTATCTTTCCATTCAATCTACCTATCACTTGGTATTTGTGAATACCGCCCATATGGAAAATAACAGTAAAACAATAATAAACGAAACCTGAATTTTAATCTACATTTGTTATTGGGCGTTTCGAAAATCTTTCTTGAACGTGTGAAACTCTGTAAATGAGTTAGTTTTCGAGATAAATATTTCTGTCGTCATATTTAGATACATATTCTCAAGGCAACTACCTCATTTCGAATGCATGAAAGAAGTATATATGAAGCAGACAAAGTTAATATATAACTACAGTAGAAATGGGTTACGGCCGGGCTGGAACCCACAGAGATTAAACTACGATATCTCAGAAAAAGATTTTACGCCTTAAAAGTACTTCTACGAATGATTTATCTCCATTTGGCAATAAGAAAGGATGAAGATATAGAATGTTTCACTCCAATCAACAGGTGATATTTCGGAAGGCTAACGCGAGGTGGGTCATCAACCTGGCCTTCACAGATTTTGTTGAATCTGGAACGAACGTAGAGAAATGGCGCGCCGTCAATCCTGTTTACATCCTTAGAGCGACTGCGAACTCGATAGGCTAGTCTAACGAGAGGATCGAAATAAGAGAGAATTTCCAAGTTGAAAGGAAGCTTCTGAGAATTTGTCAGCTTTCCGTGTAATTACCGAAGTAGATATCATAGTATAAACACCCTATAGATTAGAGACGAGATTAATCTGGTCCTTTAGACGCGACTCAACTTTAGACTTTGTGATGCTTTTCCACTGTGTAGATGCTGCCGAGTACAGGAGACTCCCCGATTCTTATCGTTCACTTCTTTAACGCTCGAAGGACCTTTGTCCTTGAATAGTACGTGCCACTCCTAAGGAATGTAGGACATTTTATCGCTTCGTTTTTCGTCCAGGGAACGTAAATATTGAGTATATACGAAGTCTATGTGAAACTCGACGTACAGTTTTGAGTATGTTTGAATGCTTCCCTTAATTCTCCGTCAACACGGAAATTCACGAACGTAGATAATTTGGTCACCCGAAATTTCTTGCGACTTTATTAAAATATTTCTCAATGATTATGCTAACACAATTAAAATTTAATCTTCTTGCTTTATTATTTATGATCTTTTCAAGCTGGAGAAACCAAATTTTCGATTTTTCTGGGAGAGCAATAAGATTAAAATTTTAATTTACCAAAATTCAATAATTTACTGAGGGCTAATGAGCTTATAACCTACAAACAGAGAAACATTATACTGTTAACATAATGAAGAACGAAGTCGATGCTGTCATACACAACTTTCTGATAGTCCTCGAACGGTAGCTTTTTAGATTTAGATTTATACCCCGCAAGCCGCCAGTGGCGCATGGCAGGGGGTGTAGCAACACCAAAGACCTAACCTAATCCATCGTGTTTGCATCTCTAATGCTCTGCGGAAAGAACGACTAGAAGTAACAATCAGTTTTAGCGATTACTTCCTTGTAACGCTTGGTAGTCGCCTCTCGGAGATCGCGCTCGCTGTTTACCGGAATAACTATGACTTCCACTTCATCTAAAAATTCTGAATCGAAAATTCAGTAAAACAGTAATAAAGAAAAGAAGTATTCTTCCGCTGCATTCCGCGGTTTCGTAACATTTCTTCAATGATATTGATTATAAAATATTTAGGAAGAAAACATTTCTTTTTTGGTAATAATATGTTCTGTCTCTTCATTTATCATCATTCTGTACTATAAATATGATTAAGATGCTTCGGATTTGGTCATCGTCGAAATTCGGAATTATGAACAACTGCGCGAGACAGTTGATTTAGTAAACAATGGTTGGGAAATTTTAAAGATACAATTCAATGAGAAGTCAGTAGATCGGTTTTATCTTGCTGAAGATTCTCTGGTGCGGAGATTTTACATACATTCATTTACTTTAATAGACAAATGTTTATTGGTTACCCGAGAGCATTTGTTTCGTCGAAGGAACGAAAACACTCGATTAGATTCAGGATTTATTTCTCTTCCTCTTTCAAAAATTGTATAAACCGGCATCTTTCGTTGCTCATAAAAGCCAGCAAATTTCACGAACAAAACTAATTAACACGAAGCGTTTCTTAGTAAAATAATTCCTAAGTAAAAGTTGGAAGCAGAAACTAATGAAAATGTCTCACTCTTAGTACTCATGGCTCGTGTAAGATCGCCGTTCTTTCTGCGTTTTTAAAATCCTGTCTCTGAAAGAATTTTAATACTTTCTGTGTTAACTATTTTTGTGTTCTTTCAGTCGGCGTTTTTATTGTCAGATTTCAAACTTATTACGAAAAAATGTTTTGCTTATTTTGGGTTGAAGCCATCTTTCAACTACAGTAAACAACCTACCCTACGCGGTACGATTCATATTTCCATTTAAAGTGCTTTTTTCATATGTTTCTCTTAAAGGATTCAGAGGAAGTATCTTCGTTTATTTGAAATATTTCTGCATTGAAATTTCGCCCTTCTGGAAACTTTTTGGATTTGCATTGCGTTAACCGTTACTTAAGATTTTAACTTATTTCCGTCTTCTCTTCTAAGATCAACTCACTAACGACAACCGACTTACGACGACTTACGGATATCCACAGGATACAAGATTTGTTTTTCGGTTATAACCGGTTTAAACGGCCTATCGCTGACATTCAAATGTGCTTCGGCATTTCCATTTCACCTTGGCAGTAAGAGGTCCCGCTCCTCAATCGTCGACTGCTGAAATTTTTCCGACGACAACAAAATAAACTAATGGAGGACGTTCTAAAGGAACGCCCTGGGCGGAGAGATACGTAATGAAGTATGTTTGTGTTTAGACAGCATTCAGGAGCCATGTAGAAGTCCACGCGGGTCTGCGTTCGTTTACGTAATATCCAATTGATTTGAGGAAATTTCTGCGTGGCCTCAGAAGTGAATAGGAGTGAAAGAAGAGCGGTTAAATCCAAGCAAATACTGAAGCTAAGTGATGAAAAAGCCTTTCTCGCATTTGGTTCTGCCTCAGGCGTTTGAAAAGGAACGTTGGCAGGGCTGCTTTCATTTCCATGTTATTTTAAGGTGCTATCAGAAAAAGTAGCGCACCTGAGGGGATAAGGGTCTTGAAATAGTGCGGAAAGGGACGTAAAAAATTGAAGGTTCAGACCCAAGAGGATAAAAAGCGAGCAAAAGGTGAGAGGAAGGAGCTATTCCCTCGCTTTGGCTGTGGATATTTCCGTGCTATGATAAAAAAGGAAAATAATTCGAGAGTAATTTGTAAGTAGAAAGAAGAAACGTTTCTCATAATATAATTCACCGAAGAAGTTTTGTGGAAATCCATCTCAAAAGGAGACAGAAGAGGATCATCAGGCCCATCATGGCGATTGGTTGCTGAAAGCGGTCTTGCGCTAATAAATTGGAGAAAAAATACACTCTTTTGTCAGTAAAACCGGGATATATTCCGACATTGATTTAAAACTGTCTCGATCATTTTATGACTTTTTGACACTGTCAGCGATTTTGCAACGTCGGAAAGTCATTTAATTTTTATTTTTGAATCATACTATCAATTACTTCAACCGCGACTATGTGTCGTAGAACTGCATAATTGAAGAAAGAAAAACTAACTTTTCACCGTACCGCTATATATATTTCTTCCACGATCATGGATTTTTCTCCCTTCGATTCTTTGAATTATTTTTCTTTTCTATGCCTGAATATCCCGATTTTTACTTTATCGGGTTTTCATCCGAATGAAACATACCATTAAATCGGGACCATACCTATAAACTGGGGAAGTTCCGGTCAAAATGGTATGGTAAGTATTTCTATAAAGCAAATCTCTCTATATCTGTATACGTCATTTACTTCCTTTATTGGCACGAATTTTTGTCTGCCCTTAATACTTATTTTTTACACTTTCCATTCTAACTCAAAAAAATGCTTCTTCCAATGTCAACTTTAAAATAAATTGTTTATGCATATTTCCCTAGGTTATTCTGTGCTATTCTTGTCTTATTATATATTTCAGTTCGATGGGAATTTGTCACAGGTTACTTTTAAGGTTCTTTTATCTCCCAAATTCACCCGAAATAATGTCCTTTTCAGAAGTTGATATTACATCAATATCTCATGCGAGCTTTTAGTCGTTGGAAACGATATCTGGAATAAATTATCTCAAAAAAATTAGCAATCACTCCTTATCCTATACCAAGGGCAAATGAATGAATTATTCGAATAATATTTTGACAATATCTCGTAGTTTAATACATTTATATAATTTATTATTTTCTTTAGTTAAGTTATAATTTAAGAGTCGATATACGCGAATTCCTTTAAATTAATTTAAGAATAATAATAATATTTTAATTTATTAATAACGTGGCGAATTTCTTTAACATAAGAGCATGGAACGATATGATGTCTCGCTAAGCAACAGCTTGTTAAAAATAATTAGGGTGCTCCATTAAGCTATATAAACCATACACCTAAACTTATAAAAGTTACGTCCGAACAAACGCCGATGTCATTTTTTAGAATTTATGGGAGCCGATGCAGACGAAACTCGATAGGCTAAAAAACTCAAATTCAGTATTTGCGAAGTTGGGTTTAGAAATTAGCTCAGTGATGGTCTTAGAAATTAGACCAAAGAGGTAAATGAGATAAGATTTTATGTGCAGCATTAAAAAAAGGAGAACTTGCTCCCAAACGTGGATTGAATATGCGGGTATCGAATGAGAGATCTGTCCTTGGCAAATTGAGTTCGCCATCTACTCAATTCGGGCGATCGAGAAGAACTTGCACTACTGCTAACAATGTATTTAGTCAGTTTCGATTGAGATCATTTCGAATGTATCTTATAACTAATAATAAAGAATATCGCTTTGCTGGAAAAGTACAATCTTACGAATTATATGATGTAATTTGATGACTATATGATAAAGACGGTGAAGGTATTTTTAAGTTTTCATCTTGAAAAGAATAGATGTAATGATCCAAACCATGCGAATATGAATACTTTCTGAATTGAAGAAAGATGGAGGGCAAAGTTAAATTTACAGTGACGGGAAGTGAGAGTGAGGAAGTTTAACGGCCGTTCTTTCGCAGTCCTTCCTTAATTCTCCTGAAAACGAAAGTGAGGGTCTTTCAAGAAAGGGTCGACTGGCAGAGCAAAACTACGGTATTTTTCCGTTATTTTACGATGGAATTCCTGAAAAGCCCCTTTACAGAAGAACTGCAATAGTACGTCCGTGTATACTGTGTGATATGAAATAGAATGTTCATGAATATTTTCGCCTTCAAACAATAATTACATGCATAATGTCAAGATATCAGCTTCAAGCGTGTCTATCCTCATTGTGTAATTACAGAATGACAAATGACGGTATTCCTAACAAGAAGTTTCATCGTATCGAAATATATACATTTGGAAACTAGAATATTACTTCTGAAGATACTTGCACTGGAATTTATTGGCATTTGGTTTGTTTATTTAAATCTTATATGATATGAATCTTTAAACCATAAAATGTAAGTTCTCTCTAGCTTAGTGACTACTGCATATCCTTAAATGCTTTCCATTCCATTTCTGATATTTACATGTTAAAAATGATCAATCACATCAATATTGATGAAGTAGAAAAATACTAATCTCAAGGCGTCACTTCGCATCTTTCGAGGAAAATCTCATTCTGCACTTCAACGAATAAAATACACACTGAACTGGATAAAAAAACGGACTCTACTTATCATGCTAAGTCAAAATCATCATTTAAATTGGATTGAAGCCTTTGAATATTATTACTAATGTCAGAATGAATGATATATAAACAAAATCAAAAGATATTTTAAAATTTCATTAAAATAAACAAAGGGTCGTTGAAGTATCCCTCCTCCGCCTTCAAACCAAATGAATATATCTAGATTTTCAGACCTGAATGAAAACTATAGTATGTTTAAAATTTTATGAAAACAAACAGCACCAACTACTTTAAAGTAACGTATATATTAGCAAACTACGGATGAAGTAAATAAAGTGCTGCTCCCATTAACAAGGATTCATGTTCAACAAGAAAATACCTTTAACATACATCGTTGTGGAATTATTCCAAAGAAAATAACTTTACCATGTACATGTACATCCATATGATAGTAGTAGTGGTATTATTAAAAGCACACTTCGACAGCTTAGGTCATTTCGCTCGAAGACGAAGCCCACTTGGCTATATCAGAGCCCTCCAAATGATAGTCGAGATTTTCAGCCATTTTTTAAGGCTGAGTTAAAGAGGTCAACCTTTATGTGGATGCTACTTTTTCAGGGACGAACTTCATGTCTAAATTAGGTCGAAATTTTAATTACTGTAAAAATATGGAAATAAAAGAAAAGAAAGCAAGGACAAATACGTTAAATAAGACTGGAGAGGACATGATGTTGCAAAAGTTCCAGGTCCAGGTATGTTTATAATAACTATATAAGTATATAACTAAAACTTTTACTAAATTCTTCCCGCTTTTCCTGTATTTGTTAACAGAAAAGTGTGTCCACACTTTGGCTGCCAGATAGTGTAGGTTAAGTTGAACGCGTAACATGAAATGCTATACCTAGCTACACAAATACTAAGATACGCATAAAAACCTACAGCCGATTTTTATTGGAGGCACGTTAAAAACTCTGAAAAAACAGGGGTTCAATTTTTAAGTAAGATCGAATAACACTTTGGTATAAACGCAAATGATGGAAAATTGAAATAATTGAAATTGAATGAATGAGATATTATTATAGTTGATACATAAGCCCTTGAATTTCCTTGAGGCCTTCTCTCGAGAATATTAATTTCTTCCACATTTAGGTGACCCTGTTTTAATTATATCCGCGTTTTCCGGAACTGAGGAAGAACCCGTAAAAACTTCTCTTTCCACACCCTTGCGCTCTTTATTCGCACATATAATCACAAGACAAATTGCCTCATATCACAAACATGTTCAGATTGAGTATAACATTTTATGTGAATTCCCACCTCCGAGAACGCCATCAAAGGACTCGAACTATTCGCATGAATGATCTTTTCAACAAGATACCCTTTAAGGAATAAAAGCTCATCCGACTTCCGTTAAAGGGTTAATGACTCTGAAAAGATGTTCGAACCGTCGTAGTATGTACCTGCTCACCCTCTCACCTCAGGGAACATATTCGAAGCCGTAAAATCCGTTCAAGGAAGGACAAACACCTTCAGTGGCTCTGTTCTTCACTTTTCATCGTAAATCGAACTCCAACCGATTGTCTCCTGTTCCTCACATAAGGCTGCCGCAGAGGCGTAAGATCCCAGGAAATGAGTGTTTCTCTAAGGGAAGCGGGCTTCCTATTTCGTGCAACAGGTACGCCGCGGTAATTTTAGACGCGCAGAGCGGCCCTTCCTCTGCGAAGGATGAGATGAGGGAGAGAAGAGAAACCCTGCGAAGCAGAGGCGCCCTGAGAGTGTTTGGGGGAGCTTTAATTTACTCCATTCAAGGGGTCCTTGAGAAAATCCTACCCCGTCTCCTCCCTTTCTCTGTATTGCGGCCCCGCCCCGCACAATGGGCCATATACGAGTTGTGGTGGTTTATTGCTGTGAAATGGGCATCGCTGCTTGAAAAAGACCTTCGAGGGCCAGAAGTTACCTCGTCTTTACCGAGGAAGGTCATGGCGGATGCTGAAAAAGCTTCGGGACTTTGAGGTAGCTCGTGTAAAATAAGACGGAAACAAAGAATAACCCAAAATTCATGCAATAAATGACGCAAATATTGTTTGGTACAGTGGCGTATTTAGAAAGGGCAATGGGGTACTTAGAAAAGGCAATATGCCCTTCTTCGATATCAACATCGAAGAGGTTTTTCATGCCCTTTTAACACTTTTAAAGTATATAATCTAAAACATTCCAGTTCTAATACAATAGTAAGAATCTACATTCAATCTGTCCTGATTTTCGAGTAAAAAGGGTAAACCAAATATTTTTAATGTCCGAAAGTTTCTTCCTAAAATTTGGATAGTTATTCTTAAAAAAAAACCTTTTCGTACGCCAATATCCTATTATGATGATGCCTACTCACGTTTCTGATTTGAAATATACCCTGTGATGGACATCCAACAGGTAGCTCCTTCAAGAATTGGTTGTTTGATATCATCCTTCTGACACACTGTAAGAAATAAGTTGTAATACATCAGATAGTGAGCTATTGTAGCAGATGGCTCAATGAATTACCGTATTGAAACGACTATGGTACATATATACTTGAAAATATTAATGTAAGGAAACAAACATCGATGTTCTCGAAAAAACATTAGCAAAATAAGAAATAAATGATTTAACTTTGCTAATATTTTACAAATCAATCAACTGACTACCATCTAAATATACATCTATCATTAATCTAAATTTCTAAAATGCGAATATTACTACGATCAAAATTTTATTTGTCATGCTTCCGTCGATATTATTGAGACTGTACCATTATTATTTACTCTCTGACTTCCTTCCGATATGTAAATGCAACATTTCATTATTTTAATTTCTCCTGGCCGTCTTAATTCTACACCTTCGAACTTAAGCATTAAATCAGTAAATTCCGATAATTTTCATAGCTCAGAAAATGCTGAAGCAGGTGCGACATGCGGAATTGGATGGTTTGATTAACCGATCATCGATTTAGAATACATTTGCAATAAGGATTATCCGGGAATCGATTTTATAAAGACTGGTTAGACCTCAAAAATAATCGAATCACACTCATATTACCTCCGTAAGGCTTCATTTGTATTTTGGATATATTCTGAAAGACGCTCAATGGGAATTATATCGTCTTCGTGGGAATTTATATATTTAACATTTCTGTTATGAAATCTTTAATGTATTTCCCATACTCAAAATTTGTTTCCAAAACGTATTAAATAGATGATATCATCAATTATGTTCAGCTCCTGCAGGACTAAAATGTCGCTGTGGATGAAGGAATTGGAATAAGTTTCGTAAATTTGAAATTTCCCGAAAATAAAGTTATCTTAAGAGCATCAACTTGCAAAATGTCTCCTTTCATACAAATAATTTATCTCTTTCGAAAAATGGTGAATCCAACGGCATTGAAACGAAGTCTTTTCATCCAAGTTATGCCAGCAAAATCTGGACGATATAAATTGCATTACAAATATTACCATTATCACTTAGTTCCCCCGTTAATCTGAATTTTATGTGCAATGTACACGAATATGAATTGTCATTATTTGGTTGAAAATTTAATTTCCAAGGATTTCTTTGGTTTTCCTCAATATTACATCACATCTGTCATCGGAAGACCCTGAAAAAGGTATCGAGGATATCCAGTATATCCTGGTGCTCTTTACATTCGAAAACAGATTTTAATTAACCTATCAGTCTTTGAATAGGTTGAGTTCATGCGCCGCGACCTTATCAATGTCCTCCCTTAAAGGCGAAATCTTGACTATTGCGGAATCAAAGACGTGAGAGAAATCGATTGGCTGCGTGGGCGAGTTCTGTTACACGCACGACGAACTTTCAGTACCTCTCAAGCAAAATTCATTCTGATGTTCAATGCTTTGGCATTCCAGGGATCCAGGACCAGGGATTCAAAAGTGGCATGTATCCCCCTTTAGCAAGTTTTGGAGTTAACGCTTATTTAAAAAAATGAGAATAAACCCATTTTTGGTACACGCGTGATAAATATTTTTCATGCGATATTCCATTTTTCAGAGACGAATAACTTTTAAAGAAAAATGGACGAAACATTTAAAAAACTAAAAAGACCTCCAATATAGATATTTAATTCTAAAATAGGCGAGGTCATCTTAATTATATCGATATCCGAAGGCGTGACTTCGTGGAAAGACATTGCAAAATAAAAGAAACTTCGTACTTTCACCACAGGGACTTTAATTCACGACCCGTTTCGTCAGGGTGCTTACATTTTCAGGCCTGAAGATGTAAGTATGCTTACGAAACCGATCACGAATTAAAGTCCCTGTAGAAAAGTACGATGTTTCTTTTATTCTGTGGTCCTCTTACTTTGTTTGAGATTATAACTAAGTACATTACATTAGTGTCAAGAAACGCTCAATGAAAATTCGGCCAAAATTTTATTTCATGCGTACGGTTACTGAGGCGAAGACTGAAATTTTCTTTTCGAAACTCGGAGTTATTTTTGGAAATATGTTTTTTCTCTGTGTTCACATCCAGATAGAGTTCGATGTCCCATTAAGTTAATTCGAATTTCCTTGACAAAAGATGCTGCATTAAACAGGTATGATATCGCAGAAATTTATCTCGCCGTATCAGCATTTTTAAGGTAATGACTCTCATACAAAATTTTCCGAACTGCCGCAAAGGACGAATATGGCTCCACCATCCATTTATGGGTTTTTATGGCCTTCAATTTTTCTCTATTATAAAAAATGGCACTTATGCGGGGCAGTTTATCATTTGCTTTTAGCAAAGCCTTCCATCATTCTACTGAATAAGAGCATTGCCATCCAACTCATCGGAATTTTACGAGAACCTTTCGCATCTCAGTTCTAACTTTACATCCTGTGTTGAATGAGACACGCCCCAATGCGGCATTCTGCGCGTCGATCTCCCCCATTAGCCTCTAAAAGATCGTTAATTTTATAGATTTGTAAAAACCCAATCTAAAGAGGTTTTATTCCGAAAATACATGGCTTTTGCGAGGATTGTTTACTTCTCTTTCGAAAGAACTTATGTGACGTGTCAAGGATGTGCAGACATTATGGGAAACATTGCCCGAGGCATTTTGCCTCCCTTGTTTCTACTCTCTGACCATCTTTCTCGCTAGTTGTTGTCCCCGCCTGACCCAACAAAGACATGATTTCTAATCTTAGAGGTCTGCCCCAAAGGATTAAGAAAGTCGAAGTTTATTTCCAGCGTTGCCAAGAGAAAGGAGAAAAATTTGGATTACTCCGTCGTAAATACTCCGTAGTGCCGTAAGCGATATATTTTTCCTAAGTTTTGGATTATGACGAATAAAATTTGAGTGCTGTAGAAGTCCATTGTCAATAAAAATCTCCTTACTCTCCTAAAGGTTAAGTTCCATTTTACGCTGGTTATGTCAAATAATCTCTACTAGAAACGGGCCTTCAGCTTTCGTAATTTATAACCAATGAAAAATATATCCGCAATAATCTTGAAAATCGTGTCGTATTTGGGAGTTTTGGTTACATGCATCGTGTCTTCTTCGCTAAGAGAGAGAGAATGCCTAGAATTCTGCAGAAAATCGCTAAGGATATCGACGAAACAAATTCAAGGTTTATTTCTTCAAAATGCGTCATATATTCGTGAGAACATGTTGAAGTGACTTTATAAACGGAGTATTTTTATTAAAACACTTCCTATGCAAAAACTACTAATCCTTCCAACCTACCGAAAGGCATCAGGACTTTTTGAAGAGTGAATATGTAATTGTAAGCGGAAACGTAGTATGTATATAGTGTAGTGTAATGGAAATCGACGATAATATAATTAATTCTTCTGTTGCATTAAATTTTTCAATGTCGCCTCTTTCCCGTTATTTTTCTATACATTGAAGTTTTGATACCGTGAATGACTGAACACTGCGAAGTTACTTGTCCTGTTAGCATAACGAAATAAATGATTTCATCCAGAAACTTCCCTCAAAAATCAATCAACATAATAAATTTTCTGTTACGAGATAATACAAAAGGAAAACCCACGAACTCGCTAAAACGAGCGGGCTTTTAATGTCATGATCCAGAAATCTTCCGTCTCTTTTGAAATAGATTTAAAACGCGCACAAGGAAATAGGTTGGGAGAACTTTTCGGTAATTCATTAACGAGTAAAACATGCAACAACTCCGAGCATGGAACAACTTACTTGAGAAACTCCTTTGTTCTACGTTGAACGGTGTCATAACTAAAAATGCCTCTTTCTCTTAACTTAAGTTGGAATTGTATAATCTTTTCAGAGTAAGTGTCTTCCAGTAATTTATTCCTTTCTAATTGCGCACATGCTCAGAAAACCCTTTTGACCTCCCGAAGTTTGAAAGAGACGTCCAACTTGGGCAATTACAGTACCACTGGATCCAACGAAGAAGCTGTACAACGGGAAACTCATGAAACAGTAAGTTTTCCCAAAGGATCGCTTCGAAATTTCTAAGATGCGGAAATTATCAAATATGCAAAAAGTATCCTTAAGTAAAGTGAAACCCCTATTACTCTATAAAGAGTCTATTTATTAGTTCATTTAGATACAGCATTATAAGGCATTTTCTTTAGATTAGCGGTTCTAAAGTAGGCAAGTGAGAAGCTTTTTCAAGCGGCGCAATCCAAAATCATCCTAAGGTATAAATATATAACATACTCCATACTCGTGTTATCTATACTTGTATTAAAAAAATAAATGGATGTTAAATATATTGGATTTACATTTCCAGAGATCTAAGAAAGTTAATTCCACCTATTAATAAAGTAAGATGTTTCTGCAAAGGGGTAAGAGACACTTTGAGAGTTCAAAGGGTGATAGCAGCTAAAGAACCACAGCGCTAGATTTACCCACCCTTTTTTTTCTACATGCCTTTGTTAATTTTGC
Source organism: Ladona fulva (assembly GCA_000376725.2). NCBI lineage: Eukaryota > Metazoa > Arthropoda > Insecta > Odonata > Libellulidae > Ladona > Ladona fulva. The sequence continues at coordinate 195,536 of KZ308169.1, forward strand.
TGACGGATATTTAAGGGGATTACCAGGAAGACTGATTCACTAGTCTCCTATCTTTTAATCTCGACTCCCTGGCACTACTTAAGTACTCTGATTACCCTAATTATTTGGAACACCAATACTATATTGACGATGGAAGATTCCATATGAAAAGAAAAAAAATCTTTTTTTTAGGAAAGCATCAGTTCTAGTCCTTAAAATAAGATATTTTTTAGTTATTGATTCGTATACACATGTGGTATATACCCAGTTTCCGTACGAAATAGACCGGAAATGAATGGATTTCGAGTAATCGTATTGATCACAATATTCCTACCTACATATAATTTGCAAGAAGAGAGGATGCTTAACATAAATTGTTAATTACTGAAAACATTACATTGTATATATGAAACCTGATACAATAATAGAACGCACTACATTAGATTCCGATATTCTAAAAAGGGTGGCCAATAGATCGCTGTCGACCTGTCAATCATCGGTGGATGTTTGATTGATCGCAGCTAGTTATCAAGAAGATTCATTTCCGACTAATTTTTCGCGGTTCGCGGTTGAACAATTACTTTCAAATTCGATTTCAGCAGCCGAGAAATTGGCCAGTCTTGGTGTATAAGACATGAAGATTTCTCTGAAATGGAATTTAAGCAAGTGTGAATTAAAGAATCGTGAGAAATGCTTCTCGTTTGATTTATGGCATTTTCCGTGCTTCGGTAAAGTTCTTTATTTTTCCTTCAGAGAGATATTTTATTTTTTTGAAACGGAACTCGCGATAGTTAAAGCTTCTTTCAACTCTAAGTTACTCCAGTAGAATAAGAAAAGGATTTATTGAACTGTACATACATCCATATTTTCTGCAAATATAGTGCAAAATCTTTCTTGTTTTGCAAACGATTATTCAATTTTCTTTGTGGAATAAATCATTATTTGTTTCGTAATTACAAAAAAGTTCAATATCCATTATATTTCGATCTAATTCGTCATCATTCTCATTTTAGATATCTATAATTTTTATAACAATGAACTCGTATTCCGTACTTTGATATACAGTGGTACTTCGACTTACGAACTTAATTCGTTCCACTTCGAAGTTCATAATTCCAAAAGTTTGTATCTCGAAAACCAGTTTTCCATTATATCTTATCGGTTTTTTCAGTACGGTCAAAATGAACTGAGACACAAATTCCAATTGTAGACTTACTTGTTGAAAACAGGAAGTTTCAATAAGTCGCATTGGTCGTTGCGTACAAGCGGGAGAAAATAAAGTAGAAGTTGTACATATTTATTCTTCGCTCAACGCTGAAATTCTTTCTGTAATACATAATTGACAGAACTCTGATACAATTGTGAATAAAAGTTGTATAATCTCCAGCCTCTCGCATTGGATTTCTCCATGTCTTCACCTCAAAGCATTTCTTGTCGAAAAATCCATTTGCTATTTCTCAGTTGTCGTTTCTGTTTTAAAGTACCTTTCCTCGATATCTGAGTCTGCCGGGAAACACTCGTAAACAGACCAGAATGCCCTATAACACCTAAGTTTCACGGCCAAAGTTTCCACTACGTATATTGCTTCTCCGATCTAATTCTCTTTCAGTAGGTAAACGAAGCAAGGCCATGCTCACTTTTCACCTTTGTGAGCCAAGCGAAAGAGAACAAACATAACCTTTTTTCCTCCAAACAACGACTGCCTACTTGTTTACACGTTTTCAAATGTAGTCTTTCGCATCACCTTTACCTTGGTGCACTTCCCACCCTCTCTGAAATAAAGGAATTCAATTTATGCTAGATTATTTTAGTAATAGTAAGGAGAACTTACGTGAAGTAGAAAAGGAGTATCTTAAATCAAAATTACGCGGTGGTTAAGAATAATCTATTGCAATATATATGCAATTGATGAAAATTTAAAAAAACAAACATTTATAGAATTTTCCTCGAAGATAATATGTTACAATTTTTCTTAGTGAGCCACATATTTCGACATCTCCTTTTTACCTTTTGAAACTTTTCTGAAAACTATCAAATAATTTCTTTCAGCCCAATAAATATTTCATTGATAAATTTGAAAAGTATTGAATGTTTATCTGTTTATTCGATTAGTAGGAATCTGAAAGCCTTTGTGGAGTCGGCGAAATAAAATGGATTCGATTTGAAAAATATTGCGAACATTCACTATTTTATTACCCGAAATTTAAGTTAATCTCAAGAAGGATAATAGCTAAGAGCGCCAATAAAGATGCTTGAATTCTATTTGAGAAATGTTTTGGTAGTCTATCTTTTAGCCAACAACAATCGCACGGAAATCGGATATCATCCTATTTGAGGCGAGGGTGATGGATCGGTTGTATTGAGCATTCTGAGGATGGTTGTGCCGTTATCGAAGACATTTTCAAAATAGGAAAATATTAAAATCGCTGGCTATTCTTTGTAAAAAGAAAGTATTGTATATGTTCCATTATCAAATAGTTATGTTTCTGGGATTTTGAGTAATCTTCCTCACGAATCTTTGAGATTGGAGATGACCTTCCGAGATTAAGAAGTAATACAACCAAAAATTATAGAAGAATGGAATGATAGAATAACTTCATCGAATGATCGATTTCCTGTCTGAACTCTTCCTTTATCTGAGGAATAGTATTATTAAATTCGGATAAGATGTGAGAAGATACATATTTTATCCTAATCTCGCCCAAATAAAGACGTTATGTACTATAATCCATCTTTCCAGATCCGGGGGTCGAAGGTCGATCGGCTCCCCTTGATGACTGTTTTATGTACTATCAATTGATAAAGAGCTTGAATAAAATAATATTGTTATTAAACAATTACTACATTTATCACAACAAAATGGCATTGGAAAAGTTACTTGGAGATACATTCATAAGAATATAGCCTAAAATTGCCCTCCTTTCCAAGTTTCTAATTTCACCCCTGCTCCAATCTAGTATTAAATGCGTCAAAGACAAGACAAAATGAATAAATACTGGATAATATAAGGGACTCGGAACTCAAAGAAAAGAGAGAGAAAGGAAACCAAAATTTAATTTCGTAAAACCATGACAGCAACTGCCTTCCTCGACGGAAGCGTCATTTGTACATAGAGTGAGTATGGTGGATGAGGAACGGATGTCGACAATAAAAATCTTGTTTGAGAAAAAGGATAAATGGGGCGATTCAAAATCAGACAGAAGGTATAAGAAAGGAGCTTAGAGTAAACCGATGGTAGAATAAGAGAATGCTTCATGAAAATGACAAAACTGGATGACGGACATACTACGGATGAATAAACCCAAATTACCCCAATTAAATTAAGGAATATTAACTAAAGGGAAACGAAAGGTCAGATGACCGTGGAAGAGACGACTGAAATTTTTTGAAAATGGACCAGGCAATCAGCCTAATGCATGTGATAAAGAGAAAACAGTTCTTCTTTGTAGAACGGTTGAAACGAGATATTAGAGACGGGGTAACGGTTTTAAGTGGCCCCACATCTCAATTATAAATGGAATAGGGCTTGAGGCTGGAACAGCTTTAATTTCCTGCAAAGCTGAGATGAAACTTCTGAACCAATATCCTCAGGGTATCACAATATTGTTTTAAAACGTTTCTCATGGTTAAGACATCTGGCTTTACATCTCGATATTTGAATTAAACAATTCAAAGTTCATATACTATTGAAATAGGAAGCGACATAACCTCAAATCTTGTTTGAAATTATGAATAAAAAATATATCTGTTGATATACAGTGGTACTTCGACTTACGAACTTAATTCGTTCCACTTCGAAGTTCATAATTCCAAAAGTTTGTATCTCGAAAACCAGTTTTCCATTATATCTTATCGGTTTTTTCAGTACGGTCAAAATGAACTGAGACACAAATTCCAATTGTAGACTTACTTGTTGAAAACAGGAAGTTTCAATAAGTCGCATTGGTCGTTGCGTACAAGCGGGAGAAAATAAAGTAGAAGTTGTACATATTTATTCTTCGCTCAACGCTGAAATTCTTTCTGTAATACATAATTGACAGAACTCTGATACAATTGTGAATAAAAGTTGTATAATCTCCAGCCTCTCGCATTGGATTTCTCCATGTCTTCACCTCAAAGCATTTCTTGTCGAAAAATCCATTTGCTATTTCTCAGTTGTCGTTTCTGTTTTAAAGTACCTTTCCTCGATATCTGAGTCTGCCGGGAAACACTCGTAAACAGACCAGAATGCCCTATAACACCTAAGTTTCACGGCCAAAGTTTCCACTACGTATATTGCTTCTCCGATCTAATTCTCTTTCAGTAGGTAAACGAAGCAAGGCCATGCTCACTTTTCACCTTTGTGAGCCAAGCGAAAGAGAACAAACATAACCTTTTTTCCTCCAAACAACGACTGCCTACTTGTTTACACGTTTTCAAATGTAGTCTTTCGCATCACCTTTACCTTGGTGCACTTCCCACCCTCTCTGAAATAAAGGAATTCAATTTATGCTAGATTATTTTAGTAATAGTAAGGAGAACTTACGTGAAGTAGAAAAGGAGTATCTTAAATCAAAATTACGCGGTGGTTAAGAATAATCTATTGCAATATATATGCAATTGATGAAAATTTAANTAATATAAATTAACTTCAATAGCAATTACATTGTATTGGTTAAACTGGCAAAATTTTATGTTTTTGACGCGTCCTATATATGCTTATTTATGTCTTTAGATGAATAAATTTATCATTATTGTGATATATGAAGAATCAGTCGACGGATAAATGTTTACATCAAAGAATATGTAAACTTTTAATTCGATTCGGCGAATTTTTAACATTAAATGAAAGAGGCGAATCTATTGTTTGATTAATTCTCAAAAACATTATATGCAAAGAATAAAACTATGAAAAACTAGCATTATTTGATGTCTAAAACATCATCATATTGTAATGTTGAAGATACTTTTGTTTTCCAAGTAACAGGACTGCAAAAGTATACGCTTTGGGAAGTCAGTGTGATTGCAGACTAAGAGTTTGTTTCAGATCTCTAAGTCAAGCCGTTTCTGTGATAAATAGGGAGACGGACAGACATTTGCTTTTTATATATATGATGCATCCCAAATTACTTTACAGCCAAATAAACTATTAGACTTACAGTAAAATTAAAGCTTCTTCTGGACAGATGATTCTTAAGAAAGAGCCTAAATCTTTCTCATGTAGCTGAAATATGCTTCTCTTAAGATTGTTACTGGAAGCAAATATGTCACTCAAATCCTCACTTAAAATTAATCTGATATTTATTTTTCATTTGTAGGAATTAGTTAGTAATTATCAACAATTTTAGTGGATTCTCGTAACATTAAATCGTGGGATTAAGTATTCCATCGATGACTGATTGAAATAGACGAATCTAGTCACCCAAAAAGTGTTAAAAGAAGCTATTCGAAAATACCGAAGTCAAACGATATTTGGTATATCAAAAAATACCCAATAATAAAAAATATCTAAATAAATACCCTGCCACACGCCGAAAGGCGGCTTGCAGGGTATTTATGTAGATGATACTATACCAACATTTGAAGGATTAATTGTACTAACACGCAGTGAGCTATGCCGTATTTTAAGATTTTTCGTACATTTGACATTCTTTAAATGTGAAGCTTCACATTTAAAGAATGTCAAAATTGTCTGTTGAAATCGCCTACTAGGAGAAATCCTTCAAACTCTCTACAATATTTCCTCTGAGGTCGAGCATAGGTTAGAAACTGCCTAGGCGAAGAATCCCTTTGAATTTTTGGACCATAGAAACCAAAGCTGATCTGATGCACTGATCTTTATAGAGAACCGTCCGGAAAACTTGCGGATAAATTTGCTAAAAACTTTGTATGTTTTCCTTCTGAAAAACGTATGACTGCTTCAGTCAGAATTCGAGATTATGTTATATAGTACTAATTCACTGGTCGCAGATGCAGAGTGGTTAGCGTGCTAGTACTCCAACCCCAAGGTCTCGGATTCGAGTCCCGTCTAATCGGATAATTCCGGTCAGGGAATGGTTGTGTGTGTCTGATTTTCCCAATAATGTTTGGCGGCAGGAAAGGTATCCAGCCGTAAATATCAACGCCAAAACTGAAATTATCATCGCCAATCCCAATAAATATTAGCCTACCTCATAACTTATAGGAGTAAGGGTGAGATGGAATAAAGTTAGTACTCGATAAATGGTTTCTTGGTGAGTGCGGGTGGTCAATGATCAACTAGAAACCAATTCCCAAAGAAAAACGGGCATGAAAAAAGTCTGGCGGGACTGGGACCCGAACCAGGAAAATATCCCCGGCCGTTTGGGAGACTTTGTGGGCAAGGGCGCTTGAGTTCGTCCGATTTGCATGCATCGTTCACATCCACGACCTCTCAGAGGGACCAATCATACAAAGTGATGGAAAGGAGAACCCCCCCTAAGGATAACAAACAAGGAAAGGGGTTTTAGTTGACTTGGCACCTACTCAGTTCTGATGCCCAAAAAAGTTTCGATATTTCCGATTTTTGATTCCGATTATTTATTCCATCACTAGAATAAGTAATCGTCATCACCAGCTTATGATGGCGATTATTTGTCGAAACCAGGTAGTGTTAGTCATTCTATGAAAATATTTTTGTTGAAAAAGTACGTCTCTCTTCATTCTACATGATGGATTTCCGCAAGGCCTCGCCTATGATTGCTAATTTTATTCCGTCACTAATTATCCCGAACTGGTTCTCTTCCGGGTGGTTAATTTAAGAGCGGCTAAATGATTATCCACTTACTTATTAATGATCACTTAAATACCATTATCACCGTTGATCCAAATTTGAACAGAATTGAGTTATTCGAGAAACATACGTTGTCCCGTGACAGCAGTTGAACTCTTAAGGACTAGACTTCGGTAAAGTACACATGAAGCATACTTTACTCTGTGGGTTTAATTTGCTGGTGAAATTAACAACATGATAATCAACAAAAATTGTAGATTACCAACACAACGAAAACTTAATTCCATTCTAAGGCACGAAGGAGCTCATTGTTATTGGTTACTGGCTTCACAATGACCCGCCCTCTCTTAGATAACCCTTCTATCTTTCAGATGCGTGAAAAAAAGTTCGTACACAAACGATACGCGTCCGGTTTTGAAAAGAAAGGAGACGAGAGGTCGATCCCCCATCTACTCTGCTCAGCGGGAGTTTCCAGTTCAATATTCAAATGGCAGCTGCCTTTCAATCTCTCTCTGGAACGTGCTGCGGGAAAAATCTAGAGTCCAGTTAAACCACTTGTTTATCCGGCCTTAAATTGCTTAAACTTTTTCTTTCGTTATTAAATTATATTCTCTATTTCTCTTTCGTGGGAGACCTATCTCTCAGAGGTAGAGCTACATCCCCTCAATCAAAAAAGAATGCTTGTCTATTCTTCAGTTTTAACATTTACCTAATCTAGGCCAGCGTTTTCTAAACTAAGTTCTGACAAACTCTGGATATGAATAGTTTCCTATGAAAGCTTACTAAGATTGATGTAAACCTCGTATCATTTCAAATCCAAATGACAAATGTGTGAAACTCCGGCGCTCCCACATTCCTGGTGTTGGTTGTGCCATCATTGACTTCTTCTATTTACTTGATTAGGTTATTTATTGTTATACATTTGCCCTACAAACTAACCTTTTTATATCGCAAAATTTTGCCATTTTGCTCTAGCACTTTTACAGTAATACCTGCGCTATATTTTCTTTTTAATCGTATGAACTGCGTGTAATCGCTGAGCTTGCATTCATTTTTGTTTCATTGTTGACATTTTTGGATGTTAACTCTCTGTAACAGAACTGAGTCGAAACATCGTCCTGATTAAACATTTAGTGCTACGAGTAGGTTGCGCGTTATCTCGTCGAAGTGAATTCAGCCATCGCTCTGAATCGACTCCTTAAGTTACCTTCTGATGTGTTTACCTAAAGGTGATTGCTGCAACGTATCCCGCCACTGTTGAAAACACCCGTGAAACTCAGGATCGAAGGAAGAAAATTACCACGTGTTTATGTAGAAGCGAAGGGATTTGATTTAAACACATCATATTTTGATCTTTTGAACTCACTTCCACTTCTGGAAGTTAACCGTTGAAATGACTTTTGAGGTAATTTATGTATTATTAGTTAATACGAGTTTGGACTCCAAAATCTCTTACTGTAAGGCGAGCACGGTAAATTCGTCTTTAAATCAACGCTCTTTTAATCTACCAATGTTTTGATGAGGAATAAATTAAGAATGTTAAGAAATAAAAATTCAAATCAAGAATATTGGCTCCTATCCCCCTCAGTAAACTTTTAGTAGCAGTATTTGTAAATAAAAAAAAAATTAAGGAAAAGAAAAAGTTTGCATACAAAACGCGCAGGAAAAATTTTCATTGATTCTATACACTATACTACCTTGATAAACCGATTCTTTGGCGAAAATGATCGACCTTAAGTGACAAAATTAGCATAATTCTCAAATTCTAGCTAGTTAGAATTTTATTAACTCTCAGTGAATTCTCAGCTTCTATTAACTCGTGGTACAAAATCTAGGAGATAGACAATACATAACGTCAAATAACTTAATTTGTCTTTAAGTATCCGACCCGGTATTCACCTCATTCTATATTCTAAAAGCATATATTTATTGGACTGATTTTATCAGTACAGTTCATTCATAACAATCGGTGATTTTTTTCAGCCGTTGTAATTTAGTGACTTAAATTTTATTCAATAAATGAGTTAAAAGAGAATAATTTCCATTTAATTTTCGATTGGAGAGATAAATAAGAAATAATAAGTAAAATTTCTGAGAGAAAGAAGATCTTACGCAAGACTGGAAAAGGCCTAAGACTCTGGCAAAGGGCATACAATTTTGGATCCGGATGATTCCCACCTTTCAGGCGCGTTGTCCTCGCATAACGGAAAACAGACGGAATCTCTTAATATTAAATTTATATTTAAAATTTATCGAGACAAGTATACGGCAGCCGGAATGTGCTTTCCTAAAGCGCCGTTAATCGGAGAAAGCGGTCTCATGAGTGAAAATAACCCGACTCGCACGCTGCGAGCCATGCATGCCGTAATCACCTCTTTTATGCAACCAAAAAAAGAAAGAAGTGAAAACCCCTCACGACTACAGTAGGAAAGAGCCTAGATAAGCCTAGGAGGGCCTTCCAAACCTACCAAAACAAACCGCTGCGCAGCTATGAACGCGCATAACCACATGACCCATTCCGACTCTCTCTCGACCCCACTCCCGACCTCCATCTCCTCTGCTCGCCCTTCTCACACTCCTTTCGCCCCCTTTCGGCCCTTCCCCTCTCACGGAGACCACGCACCCCAAGTGCTACAACGAGTAACACCGAAACACGCAGCAGAGAGATCGCCGCCGATTCCTGCGCTTCAGTTCGGGCGTTACCGTCTCCATTCTTAACATCCTTCACCGCGCACCTTTTGCTACTCATCAGGATCGGAAAAAGTCGCCAAGATGTAGAGCCGACGGAAACACGTTGGAAGGAAAAGCTTGCCTCCTAACCGGCAGGCACCCTGTCCATTTCGCGCGTGCTCCTACCTCGGTGTCCAGGACTTCGGAAATACTGCGTATCTGCGTGCGAGGTATTCGGGCGGAAGGAATCCTGCCACTTAAGAAATTCTCCGTTTTGGACATACTTTGTGGTGCTCTCCTGCACTAGGGCGGAGAAGTGCGTCCTCGAATTCACCCAGATTCTGGAATAGTGCGCGAGAGAAACCGTTCGCTGCATGCGGATCCGTCGCCGGCAACTCTCTCTCGACGTAAATAAACAAACGGTCGCGAAGGGGAAGCAACCTGTCGCCGGAGAGGGAGTAGAAATCGCACTTGGTCCTCCCGTGCGACTCGGCGTCCGATGAGTGCGTCGATCTGAGGCACGCGTCGGCCCGGAGGAAAAGGCGCGCGTGAGAAAAGGCGGGAGTTTTAAAGAGAGGTGAATTAAGTGATGGGGGAAGAGGGAGAAGGAGGAGGGGAAGGGAGTGAGACGGAGGAAGGGAAGAAGACGGTCGTGTAGGGAAGAGAAGGAGGAGGAACAAAAACAGCCTCCGGGGGAACCTACGAGAGACCGTCGAGAAAAGAGAAGAGCGTGTCTTTTTCTCTGAGGACCAACGGAATGGTACCCGCTCTTCGTCGAGAGCGTGGGTACGTGACAACCGAATTGTTTCCGAGGGAATCGACAGGAGAGTTCTGAAATTATGCGAATCGGAGGAAACATTCGTGAGCTCGAGTGTGTTCAATGCGGTTTATGGGTTTATTCTCAGTTTTGGGTCGTGCGGCGAGAGTTGAGGGAAGTAAACTCTCCACCTCCTTTTCCTCCGGCTGATCATCGAAACAGTGTCGCGGAAACAAAACTTGCGTTCCCCCCTCCCCTCTACTCCCGTCACGTGACGAAAGCCCCCCAATAGCCCCTGTCTGCCCCCACCGCCGCCCGTTCCCTGTCCTAGCGCCTCGCACATCATCGGGAGAAACAGATAAGGCGCTAAGGAGCCACCGTTCCTAAGAATCTGTCGTGCTCTTCAGTACTTTTCGACCGATGGGCGCCTTATCGCCCGCTCCCTGCCCTGTCCCGGGTACTGGGTCGCGCCGCCTACGTCCCGAACATTCGGGGCCGCAGACCATGATGCCCGAACCGAGTTTCAATGCTTCCAATTAACTGACTTCCACTCGAACGAAAGTTTGATTAGTTTGTTCTCTTCCGATAACTCGGAGGCGATTTTATACTAATTATTTTAACTTCGCTGCCGCTAACCTCCACTATTTGGCGTTACCTTCGCCCTACAACTCGACCTGGCCTAGTCCTTCGCGGCTCGAAGTTCATCCCAGATATTTCTTTGTTTAATGATTCCCTTCCTCTTAGCCTCATGAAGGCGGTGTGTTGTGGTTCCGTGTGAAACCCTTTACAGCGGCAGGAATATGTGGGATCCCAATTCGACGGCATCCGCGTTAGAGTCGCCCCTAGGGGCCAATCCTGCCACCCCCTTCACAACTCGGGGTGCCCGGCACATTAGCGTCGCAGGTCAAGCCGTCGTTACCGCCTCTTACGCCATCGGAGTGGCGGGGAATGCGGCGGCGTTGGCCATTCTGTCCAGGTCAGAGACTGCCCGCAACCGGAAACAGACGCTAATGCTCCGGTGCCTTGCATGGAACGATCTAATCGCACTTCTGGGGATGCTAGTGCAGATGCATCTCACCCTATATCCCCCTTCTTCCCTCTACCTCCCACGCGTCCCCACGGACCTCTCTCCTCCGACGCCATCGCCGCTGCTGGAGGACCTCGGTTCTTCAGAAGGATGGTCGGAGGGTACGCCTTCGTGGGAGGCCGTGGCGCCCTCCTCCGCCAACCTCCTCCTGCATTCCACGGCTTCGCGGGAGGCACTTTTCGAAGCGGAGTCGCCGGAGGACGGGATAGAAGGCACGGACGTCGCTGATGGTATCCCCGGATCGACGTCGCCGACGCGCACCCCTCTGCCCAGCATGGGCACCGCCCACTTTCTCTGCGTCCTCCGAGTCGTGTGGCGTCTCTTCGGCCTCGGCTCCGGTTGCGTCGCGATAGTGATGGCCGTTGAGAGGTGGATAGCGCTCACGAGACCATTCCTCTACCAGAAGGTAGGCCACTCTCTGAAACTTTACCATTCCTACGATTAGTTTTCCAGTACGGCACTTGGATTCATATTCTCATCCCGACGCCATCTTGCTTATTCTCCCTTTGTCATCAGCTACTCCTCCTTAAATCCCACCTTATCTTTGAGTTGCTATTCACATTATACGCATTCTGGTCCGCGATATTTCGGACGCAGAGTGCTTCGCTGGCTCGTCTGTAGAATTAACTTCATGACGGAAGAAAGAGGGTTATTAAACTTTCAAAATTTCTGGAAAATACGCTCTTTTTCTAGTTTTATTTTAACATAACGTAGAATATAATTCAGAGTGAATTCCAGTCTTACATTTTCTTTCGATTACATCGGCCTAATATTTCATTCGCCTCCGCCAATGTTCCAGAAATGATTGATGCTATTTATTGAGTATGTCCCAAAATGAAGGGTTATGAAAAATATGAGATCCTATTTTTATTTACGTGATAACAAAGTATGATTCTGCAAAAAAATCATCTTGCGATAAATAAGTAAAATACAATGGATATTTAATACGTTTCGCGGTGATGTTCGGTGGAATTAATTCACGATGCGAATAAACAATTCTTTTTTGTTGTAGAGTGATATCCTCAGATTACTCTTATAAAGACAGGTCCTTAAAAGATTATTCCTTGACTGAACCGCGAAAGTAAAATCTTGTTATGAAGGAACAGAGTGATACGTTTTCTTTCATAATTTTTGAATGTCTTCCAAGGGTTATCCGATGACATTCTAAGATTACGGATTGATAATTCTCGAAGGGTTTTAACGTTCAAAATCAATTTTTGAAATCTAGGATGAGCAAAATAGAAAGGCTTTTATTTCCTTAATAAAAAAATTGATGATAGAAAACCGTAGCGGATGATGGGGAGAAATCTCTGAAATATGTTGCTGCTGTTTTCCTATCTTGGTGTCTATCATCATCGCGCGGTATATTAGGCACCAGTGTTTCGAACCAACGGGTTATTTTATAAGCGATCAGATTGGTAGCATTATTTATTCTTAAGCGATTGCAGTATTTAATCTCTATTAATAATTTGCAGCTTTTTATGAACACTTTATTAATGTGTGTTTTCTACACATGGTCACGGGAGACCATCTTCAGTGAAAAACGCATTCTGCCTGACACAGCACTCTCCAACTCTCGGAATATGTCTGTTGTTTATAGGAAGTTAAGCAAATAACACATTTCCCGAGATAAATTTATGAGAAGAAATTCCACTGACCTTGATTTATGTATCCTTGCAATCCAAACCAGCCCTTTAAACTCTCCCGGCATAGTTAACTTAGGAAAATCTGGCAAGTGTACTATAATTGATTTTCATGTATGCATCTCACGTGTATTCACACGCAATTCATTTATACAAAAGTGCGTCTATTGAATTTTCATTTGAATCCTGTTCTGTATGTTCTGCTCATTTATTGTGAAGATGCCAAATTCACTAACCACTCCCTAATGGATGACACTGATTGCATACAGGTACATTCATTCACTACTTCTTCATAAATTAAATTTAACTTAAGGTATTTTTGTGAACCTCAAAGCAATTATTCCTTTTTTTAATGTAGTCTTTAAAGTAGCAAAAGGTAATTTATTTTCCAAAGACGATGCCAGTTATTTGCTATCAAAGCGGTTCCTATGCTGTGTATCCCTCATGGGAAATTCGAAAGGGGCGTTTCCTAAGTTATTCACAGCGCCATTAATCATAGGGAGGCGAGAACTATTATAGTCTATTAAAGACTTTCTCCATAGATAGCTGGAAGATTCCAGGTTCCTATGTGGTAATATCCGTTATGAAATATTAGATTCTAGATTATACGGCTTGTAATCTGTTTTTCTTGTTCCGGAGGGCGTTTTTCTCCTAATAGTAGAATTTACTGCCATCCCAATCTATTTTCTGAGCTGTTCCCAAAAGGGACGCTTCAATTTTTTCCTTTTACAGCGCAATACGTAAAAAAATTTTTTTAAATGTTTTTGTTTACTTTATATTCGATCTCTTTGTTATCGCAATTATTAATTGTAACCTAATTTTAGTCATCAAAGAACCCCGAGGAAGTATGGGTTTTCCATTGTGTGAAACCAGCATAGCCTTCACACCCTAGAGAGATATCTAATTTAATAGTTATTCTGTAGCGAGATATAATTTTTTGTGTCACAACTTAAATGTGGGATCGACTGATGTTTAAATCTTTCGAAATCTATTATACATCCGATCACGTTAATTAGAGGACTCGGGCACTGTTTGCAAAGCCGAATTATTCTATTATTTATTCATTTGTGCATAAGTGTATTCGGAAGATGTTTTGACGAAGAGAAATTCCTTTTTTAGGATACATATTCTGTATAAGGACTAAGGAAGTCTTATTCTAATAAGGAATGTTTGGTTTCTCATGATATATAGCATTTCTATTAAAGCTAAGAGGAGAGGTAAATTTGTCTCTTTTCCGTTTTTAATTAGGGGGAACATGCCCTTTTGCCTACTCCTTGAATCGCTGTTCGGGTGAGAACGTATGAGACATTGAAGAGAGAGACATAACGAATGTAAGCCAGCTATCATGAACGCTTCAGTAACAATAAACAGATTTATTGATTTCACATCACAACGTAAGGAATCATTAGATCACATCCCCATCCATTCCTTAATTAGGCCATTAAAATATGGTAATCATCAATTCCCTTATAAAACCTGACTCGAGTCGAAATTGCTGGAACGGAGATGACATTCTTTAGTAGCATTAATCATGTCTCAGGCATGATTCCACTATTTTTTATTAAGAGTATATCTAGGAGGCAGAAGTGAGGGAGAATTATACCTAGTTGGAATTCAGGTGAGAGGCAACGGTTACGCAATGCATAGGTGGAACCTTGGGAGTAGAAATTTTAAATATCTAAATATGCGTGACTCCGGTCTCTATCAAGGAATGCAGAAATAGGTTAAAGCGCCCCTTCCATAGGTGAGTTCGAGCCGACTGTCGTCGTTTGCTAACCAGTCAACCTCCCTAAAATAAATAAGTGAATTTTGATATTTATTCGCCGAATATGTAAGATGTATCTTCTGTGCCTTGGGTGTTCAGATATGAAAGTTACGTAGTAGCCAGACATTTTAAAAATATTAAAAGCATTCGGGTTTATGTGACATTTTTCATGAAGTAGCTTTCTGGCTTAAATGTGGAAAAGATATACTTCTTTTCTTGGAGTTTATATAATATAAGTTATTTGATGTATTTTTCTGTAATTTAAGCATCATTGGGTAATTCTATAGAACTATAAGTTATTAAACTCTTATCATTAAAATTACCTAGTTAAAATTTTTATAGTTAAAGGACCGGTTCAGTTTCTGAAACTGAAAATGTTTTAGAGTATTCCACCTAAAGATGCCGAAAGTAATTGAAAAATTCGGGAGATGCAAGCGCCCGCTTAGTAATGAATGTGGATCCATATTCATGAAATTCGAATTGCTGGGATTTTCTAGATCAAAAATCGAACAAATCCAGAAAGAATTTGAAAACCTTGTAGTTGTGACTCAAGATTGTAAATAACAGAGAATATTTGACTAATGGTCGAAACTATTGATTTCCCAGCAGTAAAAATTTCAATATCTTATAACAGCGAAGAACACTGTATGGTGTCATAGTTTCCCCGGCCTTTTCTTAATCACTTTCGTAACTAATTCACTAACACCTTTTCAAATTGTAAAGTGAAGTACCAAATTAGCTAGCAAACAAGCCATTGGCAATTATCTTGCATATTCATCAGTAAGGTAAGCATTTTTTAATACAGGGGCTTGGATTTGACTTGATTAGACCTGGTAAGGTTCCATGGGGCTCCTCCGGCGACATGCTCTCTAGGATTTCATGGGGTCAATTGTTACCGAATTCGAGGTCAACGGCCTAGCGATCCCCGAGTTTACAGCACTCTCTCTTTTGTGGTCCAGATTTATGCGTAACGCCGCTAAACTTCTCTTTATTCATAAAGCGGTCGTAAATCACTGCGCTGTTTAGCGCGATTCATATTTTAGCTATGGAAAACCTTGGTGCTAAAAGGGAAACTTAATGATCCCCTTTAATGTTAGAATATCCGTCTCATTTACCACTGCTTTTTCGTGGCACATAGATTGTGAAAAAACCATTAAAGTGTAGCGGAAGTCTTACCCTAGATACCTGATTTTGGTTAAAAATACCTTAACCGCCTGTTCGAAAAAATTTTAGACTGACACTCGTGATCATTAAGACAAGAAGTTTGCCGATTTAAACAGAGAGTGAGTTAATTGAAAAGTCACGATAGTCCCGAGAAACGGCCATATTTAAAAATTTTGAGTTAGCTGGAAATTTTTGAACCGATATCTCGGATTTTCGTGCACCTCAAGTTGGTTTGGAGGGTAATTCTGTGTATGTAGGATTTTTTTGTAGTTAATTCTTGAATAATTGTAAAATTGATCATCGGTGATAGATTACTGGGACTTTAGAACGTTTAAAGATATAACTAAAGACTAATATGGTATGATTTAAGATTTTAAAATAATGTTGTGAATATTTTTCAATTATATCTCCAGATATGGGGTTAGGACTGGAATGGTTAAACGTTTACTGTAAAATCAACTCGATTAATAAGGTAAAATATCTCTCCTCGCTTCCTTCGAAATTTTTTTTCTTCTTGTATTGTAAAACTTATATGCGGTAAAATGTGTTTACGGCTGAAGTCACGGTCTTTAATGGGTCCATTTTTATCAAGTTTGCTGGCATTTTCTTTCACGTCATCTGGCAGGTTTAATGAGCTATCCCCGTAATATGCTCTGTTCTTATCAAAGACAACTTTTTAAAAATTTCCATAATAAACGGAAAACGACACCTACCAGCCTATCTTAGATCCACAATGACAATAAAAACCTTTTATTTCTCTACGCCATTCGTTATTACTGATTTCTATGACCGTCTAATCGACACTAAGAAAACTTAAAGTGGGAAATTTATGTTTAATGAAAGTATTAGTCTAAATTTTGCATTCTTTAGCTCATCGTGTTACTACCTATCCTAGGCTACCAAGAATTTGGAAAGGGGATATGAATATCCGAATAGGTAGTGACGTTTTTTCGGTTTGAATCTGTAATGCAGCATCGTTTACACCACAAAAATTTCTTTCGCAGAAGTGCAACTATAATAAAAAGTTAGTTTATTTTTTCGCTGTCATTTATTTTAGTACCCTGACATTCATCTAATGACAAAGTTACCAAAATAATGATAGGTAAAATTTCTACGGTTTCTCTGAAAATTTTAAATAAAGTGTGAGAAGATAATATCGAATAAGGAGAACATTTTTTGACTGTGGATTATTTCCTATTTGATAGTCATGAAGATCAACCTTCCATTGGATTCACTGTTTTTGTTTTCCTTTTACGCTTACTGAAATTTCACATAATAAAATAGTAGAATATTAATTTGTAATGTAATCGAAACTTAAATATTTTTTTCACAATTTATCGGTTATTAAAATTCTTTCGAAACCAACATTCAACTGTAATTGGGCTGTATCAACTATGTCTATAGCAGTTTACCTCATATTGTCATTGCTTAATTTTACTTTCAACGAATAACACTCCATGAAACTTCACTTTACAGGATAACATAAGATTCATCACCCACTAAATCAGTAGTCTTCAATTATATTTATCTTCCGCTCACCTTTAATAATATAATCTCACTACCACCGACCAATAAATTAAAAACTTATGGAACTTATGAAAATAAAACTCCTCGTACACTTCCACGGCAGATCTGATAGATCTTGGTCAAGCACTAATTGAAGTCTTCGTCAAGTATAGTGTAAAATACGAATGAAATTTTCTGAAATACCATCTTCCAAAGAACGAAAAAGTAAAAGTAAGTTCAACATAATACCGAGGATAATGTCCAGATTTTTGTATGTTGTTGCATTAATATCTTCATCCCTTTATTTAACATCACCATTCTTATATTAAGGTAACACTTTCCTACGAGAAATCTTTTTTCGTCGTCGGTTTTCCGTCGTCGATCTTTCGTAGATTTACATTCGCATTTAAACCCTGTGAGTCGCCAGTGGCGCAGGGGAGTATGTTTATGATTATTTATGTTTATATCATTATGCTTCCTAAATTATGAATTTTCACTGATTGTCGGCAGTCGATTTTACCATCCGCAACGCCCCCTTGAAACTTAAACCCCCCCCCTAACGGGCGTTAGGGGACAAATTGGCGACCAATGCACTGAATCTTTAAATCGATTTTTGGGATATGTCTCATGAAAACTTCAATTTCTAGCTCGAGGAAGCAGTATAAAATGTGGCAGAGGTTGTATCTCGGTTCTGTTTAATATTTTACCGGCAAGATCGTGCCCCATTACCCGTTTCCTTAAAATGTCACCAGTATTCCTTTCTTTGGGACCGGCCCTTTCTCGACCTTGTCTCTACCTTTCACGCATCACTTCCACTCCCTTACGTTTCTTTCTCTTTTCCAACCAATCTCTCTTTTGTAGTCAGGGCCGGTTTCAGCCAAAAAGTAGGAAAGGAAACCGCCTCGGAGCGCAGCAATTGATGGGGTATTTTTGCTTAAAAATCGGAAGTAAAATACGAATGAAACAATACGAACGTCTGAAACAATGATGATATGTGAAGACAATTTAGGGACTATTATTGAGAAAAAATTAAGTAATTTAGCGAAGAATTTAAGTCATCCGAACCATAGAGAAATAAAATGTTGAGTCACAGAAGGCAGTTGCAAGAAAATTACCCATGAAAAGAATGTCGAACTGAGATTGGTCGATGATTTTTGTTACTCTGTTCAGAAATAATCGATAATTGAGGGATATACCAGATGGTGAGGCCTAATTATTAGAGGTATTCTAATACATTTTCATCATTGGGTCTGGTCATAGAGAAAGGTGGATGGATATGTTTTCTGCTTCGCACTATATTTTTGCACTTTGGTTTGCGCTAAATAAAATCAAACCCCAGCAAATTAATGAATGAAATATTTTTCATTTTTATCTTGGTACAGGATATACAAATTGTATCTTCCGTCTCCTTTTTTCTCAGTCTTGTCCACGGTCGTGATGATTCATATAAAGCTACTAAGTTATGAGTGATGCTAAATTAGTGGCATTGATCAAGTATGAAAAGCTACAAAAAGTGTTACTCGTAGAGTCATGGTGCTTCACTTAAGTGGACTTATTCCGCTTGTAGCAACATTTCCAACCGTTATAGTCCCACTTTCCATACCCTCGAAACAGTCAAGCCCCTTCAGGTGGCGAATACTGTTTTTCTAAATGTCTTAATTAAATATTTAAGAATATTTAGTTTGCCGATGAATGGCAGTGAAATTTTCGCAGAATCCGTTCGCATTTGAAAAATAAGTAGCTAAAATGAATTAGATAAAAAGACATCAACCTGCTTGAGTACCTCCTAATAGACTCGTAAGTCCCACTAGTGGTACTCATCGCATCGGTTGGGAAACACTGGCTTATGGCATTTTGGCTTGGTGAAAAAAGCAAGGACAAACTACCTCATCCCTTATCTTGCCTTGTAAGCCTCATTCCTCGTTCTTAGTACCTAATGGTAGAGGAGATTGAGTTTCAACCTGCCTTCGGGCTGAGTACTTTGAAGAAAGAATAACTAATAATTAAGACAGCTCCAAAGGGAGTTCATTTCACTTAAGAGCGACCGGTCGCCCGAAGCAGGCGTCGTTACCGCACTGATTGTGCGATGAGAAATAGCATCTTCTTCCACTAATAGGAGAAAGTTTTTTCGCCGTGACCACTTTTTGCTTGAGTAGTCGGTCTCGTTGAGAGCGTGTGGCCCGTCGTACGCATATCCCCGCACGTTGCTCGCCTTTACTCCTTCCGCCTTGACCTCCTTCCTACCGGAGAACAAACATAGAAAACGGAAAGAAAAAAACTGCGGGTGAAGGAGAAGAGAGTTTAGAGGTCAACGGACCAGTCTCCTCAGGGAAACCACGGATTACCGAATAAGATCTCTCTCGGGCGATGCCAAGAGCTGCACGTAGCACCAGCAAGAGTGCGGACTTGTTTCCATTGAATTACGGACCTTGGGGGGTGTGTTCCATCGCAGTGCCGACGAATTTGATCGAGATCAACCGCTCGGAACGGTTTTTTTCTCTAATTGAACCGCAGAAATAAAGAAAGGCCGCTTTTTCCTATTGCCAGCGTTTAAGACTCGGTTCGGATAAAATTTCAACGCCTCAGCACTATCTGATTTCGCCCTTGGGTACATTAATTATCTGGATGCTTAAACGGGTGTGCATAATTAGTGCGAGATCTTGCGTCAATTGTTCTATTCTCATCCCTCGACATGGTAACAGTCTTCCTCGTTATCTGATCAGCTTTCAGCCTCTCTCTTCCTGTAATCCTTGGGAGATGACTTTTAATTTTAGCGCCTTTCTTACCCTATGAAGGACGTAAAATTTGAAACTGTCGGAAAATTGGTAAACAAAAAAGTCATGTTTCGGTTAGTTATTGGTTTCATCGCTCAAGATACTGTCTTCCAGTGTTTATCATAGGATTACGATTCAGAGTAATCCATATTTTGCGTGTGCGAGACTATATTTTTGAAAGAAATTTCATGGAACCGTTTTTTCCGAATTTCGAAATCGTTCTATTGTAAAATTCTGAGTTGTACTTAAATAAGTAGCTCGAGGCACTTAAAAAAAGGAATTCCTCTATCGTGAGGAGCCATCCTTCGTCGCCTTTCCTTTTTGTACTTTTTGAACTTTGAGTCGCTGTTAAAAAATTTTACGAGATGAAAGTAGGAATTATGAGCGAAGGCTGTAGTCTCGATGTAAACATTTTCGTAAATATTTTTTTCCTAATTGTACGTTTATCTTTCTTTATTACATTAGCGAAAATGTTTGCATTACACTTGTAAATCTTCAATCATTTCTTAAATGCTCTGAATTCCTTTTATTTTCTACAGATAATAGTTGGATGGCAGCGAAGAATGTTTAATCAACAGCTTCATACGTCATTCTATAAAGTTTAAATAA
Organism: Ladona fulva; assembly: GCA_000376725.2. Taxonomy (NCBI): domain Eukaryota; kingdom Metazoa; phylum Arthropoda; class Insecta; order Odonata; family Libellulidae; genus Ladona; species Ladona fulva. The sequence goes on from KZ308169.1 coordinate 216,220, forward strand.
TTTATATTATATATTATATTATAATAAATTCATATCGCTGATCGCTTAGTTTGAGACAATGATAATTAACGTACAAACATAGGAAAATACTGACGTCATTCCATTTAAATTTATACAATCAGGTACGAAAATTTTCGCAATTTATATATTTCGTAACACTGTAAATCGGAATCAATTTAGAATATGTATGAACATATTAAATCCGATGAATGGAGGTGTAATGAGAAAATAATTTTTGTTGCTCTTTGCGTTCTCTTTAATTAATTGACGCTTTGGTGAATATCGGGGAAAGAAAAATACTGTTCTGTTTTTATTTAATTTTTTTGTCTGGATTGCGGACTATTAGTTTTAACCACCTTCTAAATGTTATATAGACTGCGCCAAATCCTTGATGCGTTATTTTGGAGCTACACTGAGAGCTTATCCGAGCCCGACTCGATTACCGACTCTTAATAGATATCTTCTGGACCGGTAAATATTGGTAATAAATTGAAGAATTACGTGATCGATCCTTAGGCTGAAAACGACTTCTAACAAGTGACATGCCATCGCCGGTCTCATTGGCTTTAACTCATAGCATAACGTGACAAATAACTTTCTAGTCTACGCTACGGTTAGTTGATTTAAATTTAACGCCATCCTCCCTTAGCAATCGATGTTTTTACCTTTAAAGGTCAAAAAGGTGACAATTGGTTGCAAAAGATTGCATTTGCAATACGCGTAGCCCTTTCTTTAGAATCGTAGGAATGAAACAACGAGTTTAGAAAACATCTTCTTCAGACTTGAGTTCAAGGCTGTAAAACTTGACACGTTTGATTGAACAGTCCATTACCTATTCTTTCTTACTTAAGTGTTATTGAGGGGAGGTCATCAACACATGTTTTGTTGTCTCACCGTGTTTTAAGGCGCCTTAAAATTATCAAGGTTTTTGTGTAATTTATTAGCGTCGCGCTTTCAGACCTCTTCATATTAAGGAGGATACAGGTTTGGTTTCACGCTTTAAGGATTTGAATACGCTAGAATTAACCGTCATCCAGCAGTTGATTTGTAGAAAGAAAAACTTAAAAATCACAAATGAGGCTTTTAAATCTATCCTCGAAACATCGAAGTTAAATGAGAGCATATGGTGAAGAATAACCTACTCGGTACAAACATCACTTATGAATATAAGGTATGAAGAACAAGACTGCAGCATTCGCGTTAAGAAAAGGAAAGTTTCAGAAAGCGTGGTTTACATGGATTTTACCAAACCGCTCGAAAATCAATTTTCGTTGCATAGTAGGTGAAAGCAGTAAACTCATTCGTGCTCTGAGATGTTTACTACAGATAGTAGGACTAAGTCAGTTAGTGAGCCTTCTATCTTTGTTTGTTCACGAAAGATTCTTTCGTCAACTTGGATCTTAACAACCTATATTTCTCGCTAGAAATCTACAAAATGTGAGCCTCTGTCTTTTTTGAGAAGTAGCTGAATATATCATATTGTGAAACTTAGTAAACTTCTGAATATTTTCTCCAGTTCTCATTCTTCTCCAAGTATTTGTCGAGTTGCGAACTCATCAGCTGCTGAGGGAAAATTGCTTTCTCTTCCTTTGGGCGAGGAAGGCAGGTTTATTAACCGCTCGAGTTCCAATCGATGATTTCTCTTCGGTTTTATCAGCTTCTCTTTGCCTCTTGATGTTACGTAGAGTTTTCCGCTTTATCTTTACATTTGTGACCAGATTAGCTCGATCAATGAGTTTATTAATGGTCTTCCTCAGCACTATATTATCTGTTTTACGACTGAAACTTGGTTTATGGCCAGATATTTGTTTTTTGCAATGCGTGTACCCTTTTTCTTTCTTTTGCGTGTAAATGGAGCCTGGGGTAACAATTTTCAACTTGGTTTTAACTTGGTTATCACCCCATAAAAGTATTACACGTGTGCACACCCTAAAGTTTGTCTAACTTATTTCCACATTCTAACAATTCGACGATAGCATTTTATGAAGATATATCTTTAAAAAAATTAACTTAAAAAGTCATATCTATTCATACAGTCTTATCTACGCATTTTCAGATGAGTTGAGCAATTAAAATAAAATATGAAAATTTCAATAATTGAACATTTTTGTTGCTCATTAAATGACTCATATTATTAATAGCGGTTTCGTTCCATTACAAGTGGTACTGTGGTAAAGACCCATCGTCATTTCATTTTTAACTCTGAGCTCAGCACCGATTGTAATTGTGCAGATGACTTGTAAGATAAGAGTTAGTATTAACTCATGCGGTAAAATATATATTTTTTAATGCAACTCAAATTGACGAATCACAAAATTATTCATCAATAAGGCAGAAATGAAGATATAAAATATTACGATATAAGAGGAACGTAACGAAGAATATTTAAGTCTATCGAATAAGTATTCCTGAATTTGCGATAGTACGAGTTGATTTAAGGAATTTTGATTGTAAACGATCTTTACAGAATTAAAAAGGCGATACATTTGAAATATTCTCCGTTACGTTTTCCTGTTCTAGCGTAATATTATTGCAAATTTTGAGAATTATTATTGTGTATATAAGTATTAAATCTGAAGAGAAGAGATTTATGCCTATTTTGTTTTAATTTACTCCATGTATCGTTTTACCGCTCAGATTTTTTGGGTTGTATTTCGTGAGAAACATAAATAGATATGAAATGCCATTTTTCCTTATTGACTATATTCTTTTTGTGTATAATTTTTGTTGACTTTAGCGCCTTATTGCACCTAAAAGCTTCAACCATTTAATATACAACTTAGATTTACCTAAGTAAAATAACACGCGGAAAGAAATTATTCACTAGCCATACTGTTGAAAAATATGTCGCGACACTTGCTCTTTTATATCAGCATTTAACTCCAAAATATTTACGGAGTCTCCATTTGGATATTATCCCACAGTATGTAAACATGGTGCTGAAATATTCACTTAAGAAAAGAAGAGAATCATTAGCATTTGCAGGAGATTGGCCCAGTTCCTCTGATTTATCTAGCACTCAGTTATATTGGGATCCGTATTATTGAGGGCTATTTACAGAAACGGAAAAAGAACTATTTGAATATTACATTCAAAAAATGATTTAAATATGACGTTATTACAGAGAATGCTTTCATGGCCAACAATAACATATTTCCTAGTGCATACAACAGTTTGAAACAAAATTCCTGGGGTTGGTGCCATGTTTTCCTTAACATTCATTTGTAGCATTATCATTCTCAAGAGAAATTCGCTGTTAGTTCCAAGGCTAAACAAACATTGGAAAGGTGTCCTACTGAGCCTGGAAAAGTGTGACTTTCCAAAATCATACCTCATTTTACCGAGGGAAAAAAGGACAGTTGTTTAGGACCATGTAATGTGAACTGATCATTTTTACGATACTAATTTCCTTTTTGAGAAAAATTCGTGAGAAAAATGAGTGGAAAACATTAGGTGCATCAGCTACTGAAATCTATCGAAAGACTAGTATATGGACAATGCTGAGAAAATACGGATGAGATGGCTTCTCTCTTAAATATTGTCATGGGTTAAATGGAAGAGGATACTTTTAAATCTCAGTTTCGTCTCAAATAAAGACTTATTTATTTATTTAAATATTCGTTCCAAATTTTAAATTTTTTGAGTATTGTTTATTTTAAAAGCGTACATTGATGTTATCTACTATTGAAGTAAAAGTTTGAGTTGAAGTAAATTCTTTTGTCATATTTATAAATATATTGGTATGAGATAATAGGAAATCAATACTATAAATCATAAAATTAACTTTTGCCATGTAAATCAAGATGCGTAGGCTGTTAAGCGCGTGCACCATGATTGTTTCCTTTGGGTTTGGGTTGGGTTTGGTTTGCATCATTATTTGTTTGCTTGTTTAGTTGCTTTGGGTGACTGCTGTTTTCAGAAATTTCCTCTGGAAAAATTACGCAAGTATTTATCTTGCATAATCTTGATCGCGGCGAAACATGTAGTGCATCAGTTTCGGACAGGCCTTATCATTGAAACCTAAAATTCATCTTTTTCTGTTCTTTTCTGTTGAATAATTTTTTTCGATGGATTTCAAATTATTGCTTGTGCATTGGGTCTCTGCTCAAATTCATTCTAGCACTATATATATGCGTTTAAAAAATATATGTAGAAAATCATTCTTTGAAATGCGTTTTACTAAATGCCGTTGTGATTTTGGTTGTCGGCTTTCAGGCTTGAGGCGAGTACTTTGTATATTCTTGTAAACGGCAACATTACATCGAAACCGAATTACCGAAATGGGCTTTGTGGGGAAATGTGTGGTGGACTGAGTAGGAACGATACTTAGCGATTTCGTTGACGCTTTTCTATTTCATTGACGCTTTATATTACTATGTTCACACTGTGAACTTCACAGAATAGAAGCGATGATCTCCGATTATATTCTTTCTACTACACTTTGAAATACCCATCTAGTTAATTTTGCTCTTTGAATTCGCTACATTAATTTCTCACAGAATGAGGATTCTTTTTCTTTTTAACAAGCATTTCATGAGATTTTTTGTCACTTACGGAACATTGATCCATTTAACACAAACTCTCTGAGTTTTACCTGTCGGAGATGTAACCTAATATTTTTCCCCAACTTCTTTAATTTCTTCGCTCCTTTCATCGCCTTTGCTATTTTTATATCTTTCCGCATCTCTGATGAAAAACAGGGTGCCGGGGTATTTATGTCCATCTCTCGTCTGTCATCGCGTAACAGCCATTCCTCACAAGTTTCTCGTGACAATATTTTCAGTTTTGACCGAGGAATTATTAGTATCAAGGACTCGTTGTGTTCTTTGATGTAAATGTTTCATTCATGATCAGACTATCCAGCCTCTAGTGTCAATATCTGTCTACACTATGAACTGTAGAAAACTGATTTAAAGTAAATGACTTTCGGATCCTCTCAGCAAAAGCAGTATTCTATGAAAATTCAGTCGAAGGACACTAATTAATATCCTATCAACAGTCTAAAATCTCGTATCTTGTAATTAATTTAACTATTTGGCGTTTGCTTTCCATCGCCTCTTCATATCTTCTAGCTTGACAAGATGCTTTACAAGTTTCTTTGTTTACAAACGATCTTTCTGTTTCCTAGCATTGTTTCTCGGATTAGGATTGTTTCCTTTCCTCCACTTTAGTTGATTATAAATCAATTTCGTCATGATTCACCATTTCGGTTTTGAGATGTTTTAACTTTCAGCATATAAGACTTTATTTAATAAAATCACGCATACGTGTGAATGATACAGCGAGAAATTAGGCTCTAAAGGAAACACATCGCTAAAAAAGGAAACAATGGTAATAATAATAGTAATGATTCGTGGGCGTAGTCCTGAACAAAGTAGATTCTATAGTTTGCATTCATCGTTGCATTTCCATAATGAACGAAAGGATTTTGGAAATTTGGAAGTTTCTTTCACATTTCACTTCTTTCGCAATTTTTAATAACATGATTTTTTTTAAAACCAAGAATTACAAAAAAATACGATGATGATTCAAACTGCTAATGTGATAACCATGATGGGGCCTTGATGAATGTTAAGCGACAAAATAGCTCACAGCTTTGCGTATTAAACAGATTTTATATTAAGTCTTTTCAATGGCTTAAAAGGGAGAAAATGCAAGAACACATGTTACGCCAAATCAAAATATCCTCGAAGAGTTCCATTCAGAAAAATGATAAAGGCGACGCCCAGTTTTGATTACAACCCCAAGCTCTACTAAATATTATTTACTTCCTATTAAATAAAGAATTGAATCAAATAAATGTATATTACAATTTACATTAGATACTACGTTGAATGCGCCACATCGTACGTTACTCCCGCTTGAATGCATGCATTTTCCCCGACTCAGCGAAAGGTTTCTTTGCTTTTTATTCTGGAATGAGGGAGATCGGGCGGTCTTTTTCCGTCTGACGGAACGAGTGGTAGTTAGTTCTTAAGTGGCTTGCGGTCGCTTAAAATAGCTTGCAAAAAATTCCCTGGCGGAAAACACCTTCAATTATTTGGACGATTAATTTCTTGCATCGATCGAAGGAAAAAAAGAGTTCTTTTTTGGAAATATATTTGGTGCTGACAACTCGATTAAAAAGACATCGACACCGAAACCGCAGCTCTATTTTTTGGATGGAAAGTTTGATCTTGATTGGGATTACGATTGAAAAAGCAGCGCACCATTTATTCAATGTTAACTAAGATTTTCGAATTTTCCTCCGAAATATCTTTCGCCAAATATGTCTGTATACAATAAGGGTTTTAAAAAACCCTTATTGTATACAGACCTTATTGTATATTTAAAAATCCTGATAAGAATTTAAATTTGATTTAAAGTTATGTTTAAAACTTGATGCTTTTTTATTGTTATTTTCTCTTGAATAACTTGCCCTATTTTTCCACCTCGAAACTTGCTTTCCTATTTCGAAGAAAAATGATTGCCATTGTTACTTTCCTAGTCTGTGGCAAATTTGACGTACTTTTTTTCTCTTCTTTTACGTCGGTTCTTATAATCTAAAGTTCTTGACGCTGAACTTGCTTTCCTTTCAAACAATCCAGAATTATCGGATATTATGGATTTTTTCATACCTGAACTTGATTTGACTTAGATTTGTATATATAACTTGGAGTGCCACTTCTTTTTCAAGCACACGAAAGGAAATTAGATTGTCCACTCTTGAATTCCACTTGAATGTATTTAACCGTCGTGAAAATGCGAGAGAAAGTTTTTAAGGACGGTAAGGTTCGTGTTCTGTTGGTTAAATTGGGTTTTCTGCGTATCTAAAGTATGGTTTGATATTCACTAAGCTAGACGTGGCGGTTTTTCGAAGTGTATATGTTACAGATGCAAGGTTTAAATGCAAAAAATGAATAACTGGATATCACGTAACTCAGACTCACGTTTTCTATTTGAGGATTATGATAATTTAAAGGGAAGTATGCTTTTCATCATCTATCCCTTGCCACAGGCCGATGAGTGCTAGCAGTGTATGGATGTCATTATATGATCATAAAACTGGTTTTCCAGGGAATAGCATGAATAACTCTTTGACAATATATATTTTCCCGATGTTTTCTTGAACATATTCTTATCTTGCCCGTGTTTATAGCAGTGTTGGTTTACATGTTTGTTTGTCTATTTGTCACAGACTGTTGCATCAACCTCCCTCTCAATAATTGTCTTCTATCTTAGTTATTCGACTGCTTGAAAATGAATCTAAGATTTCATTCTGGTAAACTTCGTTGGAAGTTTTTCAAAATCCCCCTAAAAACTTTATTACATATCACCTGCTTATTTCTTCTAATCATTATCATTACTGTCCCATTACTCCAGCTCCGTGATGCTTCTCTATATCTCTCTGTCTTCGCTCGCTCATTCCTTCACATCATCGTATCCTTTTACATCTTCTGTCTCATCAATCATTTTCTTGACTTCTTTCTGCTCACTCTCTTCGATTTCCCGTCACTGCTATTCCCACAATTTTGTCACCGAGCAGTAACTTCTCAGCAGTACTCAACCCATTTTCTTCTCCTTTCTTGTATTGCTTAAAAAGAGTTCGAAAGGAGTCGCCGGATCTTTAGTCGGATGACATGAGGATATTGGAGAGGTGATTACGACTGATAACCATATGATTCATCATTTGAATTCTCCATGAATTTAACTGTCTTTGAAATCTATGTTTAACTCCTTGCATAAGCGTGAAATTTCCTAGCGAGAGCACTATTTGTATTTCTTTGAAGTTCGTGAGAAAGGTTTAAGCAGAACAAAAAATTAATAAGTTAATCGATTCGTTTCAGTAGCGGCATTGATAATTTTTCCCCATGTACTTTTGATAAATTGACCAATAGAGTATTCAGTACTGCTTGTCGTCCCAGTATCCCGTAGGTGAAGCCAACTTTCTGGTTGAGTAAGCTAAAAAAACTTTGTATTTCCCACAAGATTATAATATTATAATATAATTCCATAAGATTAATCTTGTGGAAAATGCTAAGTTTTTTAGCTTATTCATGTGGCTTTCCACAAAGTTACGTCTTCGCGCATCGAAACTCTCCGGTTCCCTAGAAAGTCAAAGGGGAATATCCCGGGAAATAAATCTCTTCTAGTAAGTTACTCGTAAACTTTCTTCTGAGCATCACCACTACCACACCCGTAGAAGCAGAAAGAGTATTCTCCTCAGCTGGCCTTTTATTTACCAATACTCATACCTAAATGATCTAAGTGTCAACGCTATGGTTTTCGAATAGTTATTTTAAATCAGCTTATACAATATAAAGATTTTAATAGTGTAGTCCTCTGAGAGTTTGTGATTTTTAGGGACATGAGTAAAACTGTTACATTTCTTACCTCTATTATCTTTTACTCAATTTTATACGTAGTATTTAAAGATTGCGTGTAATTAATTTCCTCGTTTCAGAAAATGAATTTTTTTGGTTAGAAATCAATTTTTGTCGACAAATTTGTGTCATTTCACCGTCAATTTGACATAATTTTTATTCCGGTAAATTCCCGGGATCGACAATCTTTCATCCCAGAATCCCGGGATTGTTAAAAATCCGGGAAATGACAAGCCCTAGTATTCTGAGCTTATCATTTCCACTCTCGAAAGCCGGCCAGCGACGGGATCTGGTGGCATATCCAGAGCGGAGGAGGTGCGCAGGCGATAAAGAAGAGGGGCAGATAGCGTGGCGTCTCAGTGGAGGATGGGTTGCGGGGCCGATGACTCTAGAAGCCCGCAAGGCTATCGGCAAACAAGAACAAATGTATAGGAATGTACTGGAATCACGACTCCACTTTTAGACCCAAAACACAAGAGAGAGCATAACAAGAGTGGAATAGGAATGTTTGAACAGGAAATATTCAGAAAATACGCACACTTGCTGTTACGGAAGCTGTCTTTCACCAATAATCTGTCAGAGGAATGAAAGAGCGATGGAGACCCAATGATTTGAAAAAACGGATCTGAGTTCGTACACCGATTCATGGATTTCTTAAGTCCAGCAGTTTTCCTGCTTCCGTCCCTTATCCTAAAAGAAAAGATAAGTGAGCTTCTATGATGTATTTTATAGAAATACCTGCTTTCCGATAGCACAGAACTGTGTAGTAGTATCATTAAAAGTGCTTCGACAGTTTAGGTCATTTCGCACGGTGGCCTCCACCAAGAATCGAGCCCGGGGCCGCTTTCTCCAAAGTCGAACGCGCTGCCCACTTGGCTATCCGGGAGCCCCACAGAATTTTGCATTCGAGCCCCTGGGGTACGTGCGTATGACTCAGTTATAAGCGAGGAAAGCTGAATATAGACGGAAATGCTGTAATTACCTACAAATGCCACGTAGCACGATACTGACATTTCACCACGGAAATGATTTGATAAAAAAACTGGAAATGACAGCAATTATTTGTGTTAAAAAAGGATTTTTGCTTTATTAGGGAAGAGAATGGAGTTCACAGAAAATGGGCAACGCGTGTTAAAATAAAGTTGGGAACCGACGTGATACTGGAAAGTTAGTGTATTTCAGTGAATAGAGGAGAAGATCTTCACATCTTATAGTTTCAAAAGAAACCGGAGAGAAAAATGTCCTTCTCCTAAAATAAAAACGGGAATAAATTGGTAAATTAAAGAAAAGGAGAGAGAGAAAGAAAAAATAAGTAGTCTGTAAAATGTATTTACGAACTAAAAGTTCAAATCATTTAAATTGGGCGTTGTCTGACGGTTTCTTTCTTCAATTCCCAAAAGTTAATTGAAGGGTGAAATCGAAGCAAAACAACTTAAGGTAAACAAGCTAGTGATAAGTTCAACCGCATCACATCAAACATGACAAAATATACTCTACCTCCGCCTCAAGTGAAATATACTTTTAATTACAAACGAAAAATAATCAAAATATCGTGTAAAATGTAATAATTTGCTTATTTTTCATTTGAAATGAAAAGCGAATATCACAAAACATTTATACCGCGGTCTTCTCAGGATCATTTGCTGCTTTCATGAGTCTTACTCATTTCTACACTGGAAGTTTCGGAGTAATTTCTGTATGGCGATACTAATGTGCCTTCATAAAGCGTCTATAAATATTTAAGAATGATTCTTCTCAATTGAAAGAAATAACAGCTAAATATCTTTCTGTGTGTATTATAGTTATTAACGTCTTTCAAGAATATACAGTCACTCCAATAATCCTTTCTTAAGACGAGAAAATAACATCGTAATTTACACGGATCAACTTATAGGAGGATCTAAGTTCCATTCATGAAGGTCGGATAACAAGTGGTCCCCGAAAATCTTTCTGGAAAAAATTCTCAAAAATATGTTAATCGAGAAGAAAAGGAGATCTTAGCAGCAGGGAAGGAAATACGGGTAAATGTTACCATCTGTCATTGAACTGCGGTTTGACTAGATAACTTTTCAAAGAAAGTAAAGTTTTTTCATAAACATTTTTTAAGTAAATGAGATTGCGACCCTTGCGATTGCGAAGGGGAGGCTAATTCTTGCATTACTTTTTTATGTATTGTACTAAAGCGCTGGTATCTGATGTCTCTCGAGAGCTAAACTCCGTCGGAAAAGTAATTAAAGAAAGATTTTCGAGAGATTCTCAAACTTTTCAGCGTTTTGTTCAAGGGAGGGTTGGTTACTATTTTATCTCCCTGAATCGAGTCATTGATTTTAAGTAGGGTTACCATATTCTAACACAATAAACCGAGACTTCAAATATTTAGATGTGATTAAAACCGGGACAAAACCCGAAACTTTTATATGCCCTCAAAACTTATTATATGACGTATGAGTTAATTTCACGTGCGTTTGATACATTTTAAGTGTGTGCAGGGTGACAACTTGAAAATATGCATTTATATGATTTATCTTCTTGAAGTCTCACTATCTTGCATCATAATCTTCCCAGAAGTTACTTTTTCTTATCGGAAGAGCTGAAAAATGAGCCGGGATAATACGCTACAACCGGGACAGTCCCGGTGAAAGCGGGACGTATTGTAAGCCTACTCCTATTGTGTGTTACTCCCATGCGGTTCACTCTACAACGGATACAGATGGTATTATGCGTCCTCCCTGTTACATAAGCCGTTCTGATAGTGAGAGATATATCAGAGAAATAGATGTTAGAACAAGTCGTTTCAAAAATTCATTTTTTCCGCGAATGATACGCCATAGCAATCGATTAGGGAAGTAGAATCACGGTGCATGCAACCCATGCCACACGCCGAACGCCTGCTTGCAGGGTACATAACGAAGATATTGATAACCCGTCGCGGCGTTTAATAGTAGAGAGCGGCGTTTTAAAAGTAGATAGTATACTTGTAGAAGAACCACTTATTCGCGCAAAAGGCGTAATGGGAAGAAATAAAGAACACCGAGAACGTCACGAGTCACTCTAATGGCCAGCCAAAGAACTCAATTCGAGCGTAATACATCAACCGATCCATATCAAACGCACACTTGGAAAAAGCTGTAGGTGTCAGTTTCAACGTCAGTGGACCACTCCGGAAGCCTGACCTACTTATGCCCCACGTAACAGGCTCTTCATTTCGTCATCATCTCAATTTACACGGAAGAAAACATCTTCCTCTGCTCTCCATCCCTTCCCTGCAGTTTTTCCTTTACTTTCCGTCGGCTTTATTTCCAACACTTTCGCCTGCGTTTCCATTATGCGATGTCGATTGAACCCTGGAGCTAGCGCCGTTGGAAAATGACGAAAAGGACTTAATTTCTCGGAATTGGATTACAGAGCCATGTTTATGACTGCCAGTTTCGCCCCTCTTTTTTCCGTGCCTCGATTAGCAACGCCTCCACCTACACGCCAACATTCGCCTTTTTTTATCCACGGGGAAGTGATCGGAGTGGATGACAGCTGGAGTGAGAGTTCGTGCAGTTGGGATTCTTACGAGCACTTGATTAAATTAACGAAGAGCGAGACCATAGCTCCTTTCTTATCAGACACCATTATAGGAACGGCGGAATTCCAGGCAAGAGATAATAATTTCACTTATATGTGAATTTCATTTATGTGACTGATCAATCAAGAATTTATTAAAGTTAAACACAAGAATCGGCTTTCCGCCTGGAGACTAAATCCTGTTTGAGCTTAGAGAACTTAACTCTGCTAAAACAATAGAAAATAAATTCGAGACGCATGGCTGTCATTTTCAAGCGTGAAAAACTCAGATCTAGGCTTGATTCTTATACTCAAGGTAGGGATGAGGTGGGAGGGACAGTGGCATTCAAAATTAACGCAACTCCCAGTAGCGTTTATGAGTGGTTACCAAAGGAACCACTGCAAGCCAAGGCTAGGGTAACACTGAAAACATCGACAAGCAATGGAAGAGAGGGACGCACTCTCGGGGAAGGGAAAGGGGGCAGCAGGACTGAAAGATGCTGAGTTTCCTATCAGTACCTTAGTGGCATAGTAGTTCCATCATTGGCCATTCACATTCGCTACTGGGTGTTGCGTAAATTTTGAACACTTCTGTATATATACAAAGGAATTGGTGATTCTGATGAAAATTATCCAAGAAAACAGCGTTTCTAATTTGTTTGATATTTATTCAATTTCTCCTTAAATATTTAGGCGGCTGCCCTAATATGCTATATGCAGTAGGAAAGAGGATGGACACACTAGTAAATTTTTTGCGTAGGTAAAGGTAAAAGAGGGTCTTTGAAAACGCTTTAAGCGTTATTAAACCCTTAGGTTAAAATTTCTGTCCATTTGAAAGATGTGTACAGCCTTACCATTATCACAGCTTTACTGATACACCCCTGATTTCAACAATGGGATATTTTTTCGTCTATTGGGGTCTCAAAATTAGCCCAACTCAATTTGAGCAAAGTTGGTAAAAATGTTTAAAGTTTACTGGAGAGAAGTTAGTTCCTGTATTTTTCTTTTCTTTGGTTGAGTAATTCCGAGCCACCTCCTTTACGGTTGAGTTTAAACCAAAATAGTCTTGAATCCATAGTTTTTGAAAATCTAAGGAGACCTTTAGTAGTTTTCCATGATGAATGTAAACATGAGACTTTCTAACTCTGTAAAATTATGAAATAGTATAGTTGTATTTATTATGGAAATTTAGAATATAAATAATATTCCCTTCCAATAATAATTCCATTCCACCATTCTGAGATGTAGCTGTTCACTATATAGACACACATTTTCGATAATACGCCCAATTTCGAGCAATAAATTTTATCTGGTTCTTCCTAATTCAGGAGGGTCGTACACTGTAAGAAATGCTTCAGCTGGGGAGTTATTCTGTAAAATATTTTAAGAGAAAACTGAGACAAACAAAACCTTTGAATTAAAAATCTACTTTTCCGTCCCAATTGACTCGATATCTTTTTAAATCGAAATGAGGAGTAGGTTAGACATCTACTCTTTATAATACATAATGATGTTCATTGCTCTTATTAGTCTAAGGAACTAAACTTTTTTCATTATAGAAACAGATACCGCTAGACTCGTGTCCTGAGCTAATCGCTAATCTAGGACCGAGTTTGATTGCAAAATTTCTATTTAATGTATGTGATTATAGATGTTTCAATAACACTGAAAAATTATGAAATGGCTTATGCAAATCTGACAGATTTAACTCGAAACTTAGCTGATATATGAATTTAGCCATAGGTTACGAAATATTACTATAATAAGATAATAAATCTTACTCTTTAAATACCCTGGGAATCCGAGAAGTTGCTTTTAATCTGTGTGTAAAGAAAGATATTGTATTAGTGATATAAGATGTCTTAAGAAATGCACAGCTTTATTTGTGCTCCATTTTAAAGATGTTTGCATGTTTTTTCAGAAGTCCATTCTCGCGCACCGTAATCTAGAACCCATACAAATTCAATGTCGGCTACGAAATCTTTAAAATTAAGCGAAAAGGATGTGACAGTAACGTTGATTTAACATTTACGGATGGTACGATTAGAATAAGTGGGATATCAGTGCGGTTACTTTCCTTTCGTAGAGGATACGAAATTTCTCAAAGTTAGAGAAAGAGATGACTGGTGACTCTATATTTAGGCTACGAGAGAGATAGCATTATCAGCACTCTTTTGTTTTTATTTTCTAAGTTTTATATACAAAGGATCTCTGAAAGTATTTCACAGTCGATGTTGCTCCAACTTAAAGCTAATATTAGTTTTCCTTATCCTAGCAATTGTATGGGAAATAGCAAATATGGTTGCTACCGTATATACTCATGAATAGTTCGAAGTTTTAAGAATTAGTCTGAAAAGTTTCAAATATCCTTCTTAATCTACTTTGGTTAAGGGCTTATATTTTCATAACCACCATTTTAACCCTAACTTTGCTATTTCGGTAATGTAACAAATTTTTACCATCTTACAACCGGTGCATCAATGTTGGTCATTAGTTAGCAGAAATGTATTTATTATTCAATATCTTGAAATCATTATGTAGCCGGAATCAAGAATATATTTAGATCAAAAGGGAGTCATTTATAACAATGGAGAAGTCTTAACTTTGAATTAATTCGCTCTTCTGTGGCAGAGAACATCCTTCGACATCACCAGACTCTTAGCACCTCATTTCCCACTTGTGTGTGCATTTTCAACATGCGCTATTTACGTTAAAATGATTCTTCTAGGATCAAAGATGAAATTGAAATCAATAAATGGCCTTTATTTCAAATCAAGTAGGACCTTTTTGCTTCTCTAAAGTTTCTTTCCAAGCATAACCGAATTCGAAACTAATGTATAGTTTCAGGAATAGAAGCTTTACGTAACCATCTCCAAAATATATTTTGGAATTTAAAGACTGATATTGTCATAATCTATTTAGAATTGGCTGTTAAAATTTTGAAAGAACCTCCGGAGCTTAGAGCTCGTATAAAAAATACACTTCTCCACAGCATAAGGTTTATTCAATCATGTTTTTATTCTATTTTTACTATAATTCAGTTGTTTTTGCCTTTTAATTTGCCGTCAGATTCCAAGTAGTTGGCCATTGATTTTTTCGAATCTGTTTAAGTAAATAAACGTCTTACTTTTCATGAGTCTACCTATATTGCTTAGGGTGGTTTTATCCCGATATAGAAGTTCTTGATCTTTCAAAGTATTGATAATTGCAGTGTTATGTATTATATCGCTTGATCCTCTCGCATCATATGAAAAAGTCTCCGTGGAGCTTCTTAGATTCTTCTCCCTTCGGAATATCTTGACCTATACCTGCCTTACATCGCTTGAGAGAGAGGTATTTCTGGAAGCAAGAGGAAAAGAAAAAGGAGTTACGATCACTCAAACATCTTTTGACCCTCGCGTGTTTTCTGGCCTGTCCGTGCTGTGCTCCTATGATAGCCGTTCGCCTCACCTTTATTCTAAAGAAATGATCGCAACTAAGCTTTTAGGAAGGGAAGCAATTTCCTCCTTTTATGGATTCACGACCTTGCTAAGGGAGCCATTGAGCTCACATTTATGTACGCTCGGTGCTTTCATTCATTCTGGCGAAAGCTTTCGGAAGAATTCGACGAAGCAAAAGCATGCGATAGAACAAGAGACGGATTACAATTGCATGAGACCGAGGAGAACCTATTTATATGACAGGCTCCATACTCATGCATTAGCTGCTTACAAAGACCGTTCCATTCACTGGGATCTATTTAACCGGAAGAACGGAAGTAATTCACCATTTGTAGAACAGTGCCTACCACTGTTTTGATTCCGTATTAATATGGAATGGTTAACTAAACTTCTTAAAATAGTTTGCAACCGAATGTCGGTCTTACGATCATGAAGCTAAAGCATAAAAAACTTAAGTCATGAAAAGAGGGAGAAAAGGAATAATTAGTGGTATATCGATGAAAACCGGGTTGATTTTCAGGAAGAAAAAGTACATGAAATACTGTAGGAGTTATGAGGAAACCATCCATTTAAGAGGGGATTGTTAATTTTTTCGTTTTTCCTTAATTTTTAGACTTTCGATAGCGTACTACGGCGAAAATTAATGGGATTAATTACGAATTATTGGATTGAATTAAAAAGACAGGCACTATTTGCAAAATTTGCTCTTATATCAAACAGAACAAGCTAGGATAGTTGATGGGGAATGAGAACGAGTCAAATTTGCAATGGAGGTAAAATAGGGCTGTTCTTTATATGCCAAAATTTTCAATATATATGCAGAGGAAATGGTGAAGGAAGATATGGATAAAGGGGTTAAGTTTAAATGAGTGAGATATACAGAAAGCGTTTGTAAGAGATCCTGAAAGGGTTTTAATAATACTAGTAAATAACAAGGAAAAGGTGCACTAGTAAATGCTCTAAATTAGGATTGCTGATAGTTGGTCGGGAACGAAATTTTAAGTTTTAACACAGTAGATTCTTGAGACGTGTTATTTTTGAGCCAATCCAACTGAATAAAAATTCTAAAATTGGCTAATGGGCTCCGTCTATCCGTCTAATGGAACTAGCTACTATCCGTCAAATGGAACTAGCTACTATCCGTCAAATGGAACGGAGTGGGTCGCGCCTACACCTCGACTACAACCAGCGTAGACTCCCTGGTATGCCCATGTCATCCATGGTGGTGCGGACTGATTTGGAGTTGGGCTATTACCTATTTCGCTAATCGTCAGAACGCATGAGCGGAACTCTCGAATCTCCATCTAAATAATGCAATGTTCCTTCTGAGGGTTGGGGTAGTTCCTAGCAAGAGCAGAAAAAGTCATCTTTCGGCTACTTAGAACTTAGGAAGATAACTAAAGCGATAACAATATGGGATATTATACCCACTGGACTTTGCTGACCTACCTATAAAAAATAGTCCGAAGAGAACTCAAGAAGTAATTTGAGGATAGATAGCGTAAAATAGTTGTGCGGGTGGGCAAGAAGTGGAGTTTAATAATGTTGAATTTATTGAGATAAATTAATGCAAGCAGTGGAAGTTAGATTAATATTAATGAGGCAAAATAATTTTGGTATCATGCAGTTAGGTAACATCGAGAGTATGTACGAAAGACATTCCAAACCGCCTGAAAGTAAAAAGTGGGTGATAAGCTTGAAAAATCAAATGAAATTGGTAGGATGCAGATGGGGGATACTTACTGTTCATCCTGGTTCGTTGTTTATTCAAGGATCTCCTGTTAGCACTTCATAAGTAACCGAAAATTAAAGCACTGAAAGCTTCACGCTATGCGCTAAAATTTAGTAAACAAAGAAAACACTCAGTGCAAACAGGAAAATGGATGCGCAGGTATTAAGCATGTATATTCAAGAGCTAGATAATGGTACGTCTGTCGCCTTAGACAGCTAGATTAAGAATTAAGAGCATATTTTCCATTAATAACCCTCTGTATCAGTCTAATAAATGACATGACATAAATGGCGGCTAATCTTTTTAGAATGAGAGTGCTGTAATATACCTTGACACGGTACTAATTAATAATAAGGTAGTAATAATTTTTGTAATAATAAAAAATGTAAAAGTTTGATTAATGTATACATCTTGTTTCCTCTTCAACAGCACGTGACTTACAACATAATCAAGCGTTCTATCTTCTCGCTGTGGGCCGCAGTGCTTGTGCTGGTATTCCTGCCATTCCTAGGCTTTGGCCTTTATTTCCAGCCCAAAACTCGAACATGCGTACGTTATAAGATGGCAACTTTACCAAAAGACATTGCATACGCATACGTCTTTTTTACCTTTGGTAAGATATTCATTATTTAAATCAGTTTTAGTTCATTTAATCTTTAATTCAAGCAGTAAATCCGTATTCATAAATCCGTATCCGTAAATCAGTGTCCATTTAATGTTTCAACTAATGTTATCTTTCGATATCCAAACAAAATCTTTATTTTTTGTCGTCGATTAATAATTTTTCACAATGTCATATTTTCATTCCTTAGGCACATTATTATGCATCTGTATAGTATGTTGCAATCTTGCTGTGATAAGCGTCCTTTGTCGAGTTGGAAAGAAAGGACGTGGCATGGTGCGACGCATCAGCCGAAATTCAATTCGCACATCATCTTATACAACGGGAGGGGGAGTTACCTCAAATATCAACCAAAAGTTGCCTAGCCGCTGTAATGGCCTTGCCATTCATATGACTTCTTCCTCATTACCAGCATCTGCATCCCCTAATAATGCAAATCTCGGAAGACATCATCTTCTTGCAGACCTCTCATCTGCAACACACGAAGAACTAGCATTTG
Source organism: Ladona fulva (assembly GCA_000376725.2). Taxonomy (NCBI): domain Eukaryota; kingdom Metazoa; phylum Arthropoda; class Insecta; order Odonata; family Libellulidae; genus Ladona; species Ladona fulva. Next base: position 234,428 of record KZ308169.1, read on the forward strand.
CAAGGCTAATGGCAGTCCTTTGTATAGTTTTTGTTGTATGCTGGATGCCCCAAATGGTTAGTTTTTATTTAATAATTAATTTTGTTTACTAATTTTACGATTATGCATTTAACTAAGTGACATATATATTGCTTCAAAATTTTTTAATTTTCAAGCATAGTTAATGTCAATGAACTATGAATCTCTAAACGTGTACTTTATATGGTTTATACCAACTGATGTAGCATTTTACTTTAATCACCAAAACCGGGCTCATAAATTTTTATCATGATGTAAAAGTTAAATTTATCCTGTCTGAAATTTCAAATGGAATAAAAATATTTATTAAATCAGAAAGAAGCTAATATTTATAACTTAAATGCTCTGCTTCGATAAAAAGTTTAAATTCATAAGCATAGTTGCTGATCTTACATGAGCAAGTTATCCAATTTGTCTTCATTTGTTTCCAGATGTCGATTCTCATATCACAGTTAGCCCCTACCTCAAAAGGAGGCCGAGTATTTTCAAGGCTGGCAGACGTTCTGATGGCACTCCATTTCACCCTTGATCCTTATATTTATGTGTTGTTGCGCTGTCAGCGTAGAAGAACATGCTCTCATGCCATATTAAAGGTGCTTTGTCACAAATGGAGGAATGAAGAACATCAGCCTCCTTCTACACCCACTGGTGAAGGAACAGCATCTCCATTAATGCCAATGGTTTCTCCTGAAATAATTCCTGAAACAAAGAGGTATGGTAGACCTTCTACAAAGCCTAGGATATCAACATCTTCCACAGTACCAGTAGTTCAAGAAATGTCATCAGAAGGCCTAGGATCTGAAGGATTATGAGAACACAGTTTTTACAGCAACTGTTCAACAATAGAAATATTGGCCAAATGGTGTTACTCAAGCAATTATGTGAAATAAGAGTTCATGTGAAAGAACAGTCAAATAATTTTGATCTCTGAATGCAAAGATATTCACAATTGATGACTTGTTCCCGGTGGGAGCCACATGCGAAATGACCAAAGCTGTCAAAGCACTTTTAACAATACTACTATTGATGACTTGAAAGAAAAATTGGGCAAAGATATAATAATGCATATCCACTTTTTATTTCTATTTTTTCCTGTGTTGCAGGTATTGTTATTCCACATGATTATTGGTGTTTGATATACCATAGACTTGTTTCGTTGCTTTCACTAAGTTATTCTCAGCATTCCCTCACTTTCAAACAAATTCTTATGTTCATCATTCCTTTTTAGGTTTTAGTACTTAAATGAAAAATTGTATTCTTTCATATTTATATATTTTTACTTTTCTATAATTAAGATGGAAAAATGGTTGAAATCAGGTGCTAAAGTGAATCTCATTATGAAGAAAATGGACTTCCTGAGTATTCATTCCTCCTTACATGTGTTTCTAGTCTGTACATTCTTTACCGATCTTTCATACCAAAGAAGAAAATCAATTGACCACTGCTAAATGAAGAAAGCAGTGTGCATTTGTGTGTAAATAGAGTGGTTTTAGTATGCTATCAAAATTTTCAGTGACTATCAGGATAGCTCTCAAGTACAACTGTAATATTAAGCAGTTTCAACAGAGATAAGTTAGCCAACTTCAAGAAGATTCTGATTGTGAAAAACTCATATGTGTGATGCTATTTCAATATTCTTCCATGTGATGTGCTACTTAATCAAGACTTGATATTATTTTCTTCTTTCGTAATTGTAATTGCGATCTCTGACAATGTCAATGTGTATATCAACTTTCAAATAATAGGAGCAAGGACCGAAAATCCCACCTACCTTGAAACTAATTTATGTAAATAAATATATATTTAATATGTATATATGCATATATTTTTTAAAAAATGCTAAGGAGTCTAGGATATTTATGCCATGCATATTTGATGTTAAATACAAATGTGTTTCCTCAATGTTTATACATGTTAAATAAAGTCATTTAACTAACAAGTTTTTTGATCCAGTCGAAGCTTTAATCTAATTAAAATTTATCAATATTTATTTCAAAATATGATCAAAACTGACATTTCAGACAACACACAATTTAGTAATTAGGATCAATCACAGCTCTAAAATGCTGTTTACCTCTTTAATGCATAAAAAAGGGACGAAAGAGCATGAAAAGGGATAAATAGAGGAAATGCTAAGCTCAGAGGAAAGTCTAAGAAACAAAATCAGGGGTATGAACAGACATTTAGTTAAAAATATGAATAACACTTCCAACTTTGTAGGAAATTGTCAGAAAAGAATAGTAAATTTAATTTAATATATGTAAATAAAAATCATTAAAAAATTCTAAATTATTTCATTCCTACAGAATAGCAATTAGGAATTTTAAAATAGATGCTAAATATCATGTATCAGTCTTATGTTATAAAAATGCAGTGAGAATTACCTACATAATAATTCACTACTAATTCAAAAAATAAACTGTGAATGTCCTACCTCATTTTTCCAATATATTTCTGACTCTGCTTTAAAGGTTACAAGACAGAATCATTCCACAGATACAAATTCGACCAAATGTATGCTATCTGAACTTAGTAATGCATAAAGGGTATTAGGAAACACAATTTTTCAATAAACTAAATTCATTTGAGCAGTTTTGAATTCTATTAATGGCATGAAATATAAATAGTGTTTGGTGTAGAGAAGTAGGAAGTTTATTTATTTAAAAGTAAAATTTTGCAATTTGGTCGGTAGACCAGGTGGCAATGGTCAAGCAGATTGTAAGGAAAATAATAATTAGATCTGTCTGGCATTTGCCCAAACATGGGAGGAAAACCCTTCCAAAAACTTTCTTAGGAGGATCTCATCAATAATTACAGATCTTAACAATAATTACATAATTCTAGAGTTATTACAACACCTTTACAGAACACATATTCAATGAAATGTAAATTAATCATACATAATGTCGTACATTTACATAGAAAATATATAAAATATATATATAATCATATACCTGAATTTACAAATGACTATTATAAATACAAGCAATTATAATTTTATAACCTTTTTAGCTTCATTTTGAAATTTTTAGCCCTTTTTGGTATTAGAATGAGAAGTTCTCCAGGTAAAGCAGTCCCTCATATCTCTGTTGATAAATGTAAATTTTGCCACATTGGTTTTCTGTTCCTTTATTTTTAATCTATTATCGCTGTGTCCATTATTCCAATATATTAAGGAGTATAAAGCCTCTCTCGTTGTTCGTCCCAGCCATCTTTACAGTTCCACGCATTTAAAACACCTGTTAACCTAGAAGTCTTCCTACTTGATGCCAATTCCCATCCTAGCTGATCTAACATTTTTCTAACAATCTCATCCTTCTTATACTTTCTGATTATGAACCTAGCTAAACACTCCTTGCATATAACTTGAAGTTATAAATGTATGTTACATAATATTATAAGTGAGCAAAATGCATCAAAATTTTACATAAAAATTACACAAAACTTAAACCTCTGTAATAACATAATGCAGAAAAACCACCCAAACCTACAAAAAGGTTTCCAAGTTTATTTTATCCTCCATGTGACCTTGAAGATGTCCTTGAGGAGGACATAATGTATACAAAATCAAATTTTAGAGGGAGACACAGAAAAACCTCCCCTTTTATGGGGAGGTTTTTCTGTGTTACATTACACAAATCATCAGAGTCCATATTTGTAGCTCTGTTGTAATACATAATAAACCCCCTTAAAGACTTATCTAATAAATTTTCCAAAAGGTGGAATTGCATCCTATATCAACTAATTTTACTCACACCTTTGAAAACTGAGTAAATAGTTCAATTAACAAACGCATCCTTTTAATAACAAGGCACATGTTATAAATCTGTGTTTGCGTTGATTCTTTTAGAGGATCCATCTTCCTCATAAAATTATGGAAAATCTTCAGACAAGTATTTGTTCCCTATTTGATGATGAACCTTGGTTCATTCTAATAAATGTTGCAAACTCATAGGATATTAAGTATGAATTAAATAATACATTTTAACAATTTTTACCACCTTCTCAAAACTATTCAAATAGTCATCCAAGGTCATTACATTACTTAGTAAGACCTCATGCTGTGATCTTATCAAAGGATTGATAAAAATTTCAACATGATGTATTCAATATTTATCATAAAAGCAGTTAATGAAGACTTTGTGTCACTGTTGTTTGTTGTCACTTTCAAAAACCTATTTAATGCTAACTCAATGTTTTCCTCACATTATTTATGTAGTTGGTACTTCTTGAATGCAGGCCTATCTAGAATCAATTTGTGCTTGTATGGTTAACCCTATTATTACTATAAAAATATCAGCAATAATAAAGGACAATGTTTCAGTGTCTAGTCCCATGTTTCTCAACTTTTTCCATCTTAGGACCCTTTTAAACTCTCAAAAAAATAACTCTGGACCACCAAAGACTTTTGTCTTGCAGGCAGTATGAGTTGAGTGCACCTATATTGCAACATAACTGCCACTCTGCATTTGGTAGGTAAATAATCATACCAGGTTAGTAGATAGACAATCTAGTACCCATGAAAAGTCATCTTTGAAACAAACTAAATGTTAAACCAAGTGTTTGAACATTTTGAACCCATTAACAAGGTAGATTTAGTACTTGTATGGTTTTATCACTATTACAGAAATTATGTACATTTTGGGATCCCATGAATAGGTCTCAAGAGTCAGATTCAGTGAGTCGGATCAACACTTTCTGAATAAGAGAGATGTAAAAAGTTAGTATTCTCAAAACAGTTATGAGAGATATGACAGACTATCAGATAATGAGAAACGTCATAAGAATTGTAAAGAAAATGAAGGTACATACATACATACAAAAAACGAAATTTTTCCAAATTAAATTAAAGCAGAGGAATTTACAAGAAACTCAAGGAAAAGCAAGTCGAATTGCGGTTTCAGTTGCAAAAAAGGGGGCAGATGATACAGTTGGTCAATCTAAACAAAGAAAGCCTAATAAGGTTGATGCCAGAGTTGGCAAATTACAACTTTGATATCCTGCTAATATCAATCAAGAATAAGTCAGAAATCCTCTAAAATCATATTTGATTCAGTCAAACATTCCATGAAAGGGTAAGAGTGACAAAGAAATTTTTGTGTTCAAATATATTTTTATTTAAGAACCATACTCTTAATTCTATCAACCAGACATGGAACCTCAGTTTACAAAAGCCTCTCATCATGAACAATTCCATTCACAAACAAATTTTCTAAACAAAAGACTTCTGGGGGGTGATCTATGTATTTAGTATAGAACATGCAAGTAGGCAAAGAGTTTATCAGCAAGGTTAGAGTGTCAGTGGAACCAATTGCTGACATAATTAATTGAAATAAAAGTACTTTGTAAATTCACATAGAGATTTATAACACAACATGCATCTGTAATTAAATGAGAACTGTTATCAAGTGAAGAATAAAGTAGTAGTAATGCTTAATAAAACATTTGCAGAGGGGGGTGTGATATTGACAATATGTTATGTGAATTAGTTCAAAGAAAACACAATCTGACTCTGTCCACAGAAGATCTGGCAGTATAAATACAAGGTGGTCAAAAGGTTTTTTGCCAGTCTTTTTAGGTCTGCTTGTAAGGCTTGGGTAACAAGACAATTTTTTATAAGAAGTATAAATAAAGTTTTTTCCCCACATGCGAAAAAATATTTTTAAGAAAATAATTTGACCTTGAAATTGCTTCCTGTGGCAGATAATACACCAGCTCATCCACCATCTTAATCAAATGGGTTAGTGGCAGTTAGTTTTCATGAAAGTGAAGTTGCTACTTCCTGACATAACTCTTTTTATCCAGGCCATAGGTCAGAAGGCAATTTCAAACTTCAAGAATCCTTACACCAAAGCACTTTTACAGAGGGATTTGATGAAAGCTCTAGTTCAGATTTAATTCTGCAAGACTCCTGGAAACACTATTATAATACATTTTATGCTGTAGCTCTGATTGATAAAGCCTGGCAGCAAGTAACCAACAGGACTCTATCCAACCAGTAACTCTTCTCCAAATAGACAGGGTAAAATTGGAAGTTTTCATCTACATTTTATCTATTTTATTTGATGGTTTGCTAGGGAGGTGGGAGAGGAAAATCTGACAGATACTTCAGAAGAGTAATCTCCCTCATCAAGTAAGGCAGAAATTCATTTAAATTATTTAAAAACATTAATCTGTCATTGCATAGATCTGGTTGGCTATCCTAAACCAGGTGTCAACTTAAGTCTGTAATAATTGAATGTTTCAAATATGATTGATTCCCTCCTTAATAATAAAAAATGAAAACTGCTGCTCTCTCAAATCTTATCCATCCCACCTTCACCTTCATGCAAACCACGGTGGTCCAGATTACCATTCCTAGGTCCCCTAAGTAACAAAATCGTAAATTCTCTCCCTAAGGTAAAATTTAAGCCCACTTTCTATATCCCAAGAAATCTGATTGAAAATAACCATTCCTCTGATTTAAAATTTTTCCCTCTCCATAGGAATATTCAAGGCTGGAAACTGGACGCTTTAGAGGCAATGGAAATACTCCAGAACCTACATTATGGCTACACTTTAGCCAATAACCATTTGTTCCTGTACCACTCCCTGCTGATTTCCACGGTAAAACTCCTACTACCCCTTCCCTCTCCTTCTCCTCTCTCCACCCGTTTAACTCTTCTTCCTTTCCCTTCTCCCTATTGTCCTGAGGGAGAGTTATATCTCTTGGTTTGTGGAGACTTTCTATGACTTGATAATGACACTCAAATGTCGAAACTAGTCGTCATTTTCAATAAACGTTCTGTGGAAACCAGAATATTTTGTTCCAATTTTTATTTCGCCATGAATAATACAGCATTTTCTGGTAAATAACACGCACCTACTGGATAACACACATTTTTAAAATCTCTTCACTGTGATAATGTATAGATAACACTCATTTCAAAAATTTCTTCTGTGATAAATGCATTGATAACACGCATTTCAAAATTGTTATTATGTTGACGAGAATGTTTTTACACTACTGTAATATTTATGATAATTACTCTTGTATTTTGAATGGAATTATTTGGTTAATATGTTGGTTGAAATAAAATTGCCGTAGTATGGGAGTATATACTCCGTGACTTCCGCGATATATGGTGTGTGTTGTTTAGTCATTTGTTTTCAGAGTTCAATATTCAAGATAGTCAATGAAACAAGGTTTTCCATTGTATATCACGCACTATTATTTTTATCATTTTTCTATATTTTTTGTATAGATAATACGCGGGTTATCTACCAGAAAATACGGTATTAGAAGGTTCCATGAAGTGAAGGCTTATGTTATCCATTATATAATGTAAGGCATTTCTACTTCCACATTTCCTGAAATTTTTGTTGTTACACATTCAATGAGAATTTTCTCTACTAATTGACAACAAATTTGACAGAATCTAGCAGAGAAAAAAGACAAATTAGCTACTATCTTACACATTCTAAAGAGAGACTATATGAGGAAATGCAGTGTTCATTGTAATTTGGCTCCTTAATGCAGTATACCTATTGTAACAGGTTGACTTAACTATGGATGTCAATGTTCTGCCAATGCTGATCCAAGGAATACACAAAAAGAAGGATAATGCTTACTCTCTCTCTTCATGAAATTTAAAGCATTTGAATCTATCCTCTTTATAGTCTTCTCCACTCCAAGAAAGGTTTCCTTGAAGAAATAACAATGTAATGACCTTAAAAATCAATTAAAATAGTATTATTTTTCTCTTTATTCCCATACTTCTTAAACAAAATTCTTATAGCAGCATTGGCTGGAGAAGGAATAATTCAGAATTTAGCCTGGAAGTCACTAAGCTTAACTTAGCTCCAAATCACTGATACTGTTAAATTTACAATTGTAAAATAATAAATATGAGGGATTTTCAATTTCAGCTCTCAGATTTAGGCCTAAGACTGGCCAGAGCATAGTTCTCAACAATAATCTGTTAATAATGATCAAAATGTTCATTTACCCACAAGCACAAATTGCAAAATTATTTTCTGATGGTCAATCAGTTTACCAAATAATTTGAAACTGCAAATCCTCTTTAAAGAACAAGAACTATGTGATATACGAACTTTATAGATGTCTATGAAAATAAAGTAATACGATTTTGTAGAAATAAACAATGATATAAAAAATAAAATGGCCAGCCTAGAGAAATTCACGAAAAACAACAGATTGAAATACATTTCTTTTGGACAAATTAAGAGGGTTGGACAGTCTACATTATTCCTGCATCAATTGTAATCAAGACTATGGATACATGTGAGATTAGAAAATGCTTTCTTTGTTGGATGGAAAATTTTTGGAAAGTAGTAAGCCACTGCTACAAGTTTGTTAAAGTCATATCACCTCAACTGGTGATCCCTTGTCCATGACAGAGGTATTATAAATATTGGTAACAGTATTCCTCAAAATTTTAGCCATATATTAGAGCCCCCACTCGTAATTGAACATTCTTATGCTTTTAGCAATGGCAAACACATTACTTAGGTTACATTGGCTACTTTGGACATAGGTTGCACTAACCTATTTTGGAGCGATATTAGGGTATACTTCAAAATACACTTTAGGTCAAAACATCAATTAAATTTTATTCAACACTTATAAAATTATTCAACACATAATAAGAAACTTTAAACAACTCATTTTCCATAAATAATTTGTTTCAAACAATTTTGAAAATTGCAGATTGCAATATCAATGTCAAATTTCATATCAAATTTGATGCACTCTGAATATTTCAGCTCTGAAGCCATTTAGGTAACTTGGATTAAGCAGTAAATCAAATAATAAATGTTCATTTGGTATTCTAAACAATTGCCATACACACCTCATACATAATTTTTTAAATAAATAATACTATGCAACAAAAATTTTCACAACACAATTTGTTTTACGATTACATACAGGACATTTTCCTGAACTCGACCAAACTTTTTTTGCACATGGGTAACAACAGCATAAATGTCCTATTGTTCCATGTACAAAGACAGCATTTTTTGGTTCCTGCATACATGTAATACACTTATCTGCCTTCAAGGCTGACACAACATCAGTCCCTTCTGAATCATTTTTATTCTTTCTTGACTGTTCACTGACTAATTCTGAATTTTTACTTTCACTATTAATATTCATACTACATTCTCCATTTTCCTTAGTTCCATTTGAAAAAGAACCCAAGCCACTGTCCACACCATCCTTGCTTTGATTAAGGTCACAGTTATTCCATTTCTTCTGTTGGCCTTTCTTTTTCTTTTTGAGTTTATGTCTCGGTCTAGGAGGGAACCAATTTTTCCTCACCTTATTAAGAGAAAAGGAAATAAACATCAGTACATTTGGTTACAGAGATGGTAATTCATTTGCTCATCAAAAAAGGGTTACATGTACAAAGCTAGAAATATGTTGGGTCTGTTTTAGGTTATTTATCCAATTATCAATCAAAATCTTTAAGACTACAATTCATAGTTGTTCCTTCAATGCTTACCATTCTATTAAACATTTTCAAATTATGACAAAGATTGTGAACAACAAACTTTTTAGGTCACTGTTAAGAATTTCACATCCATATGTTGGTATGTATGTTGTGATAGTGAGACAAACATGCGAAGCTGCATGAAACAAACTTCCCACAATTTGCATCGTTGTTTTTGAGAGGGAATTAGGATGCTGTGGCTGGACCAAATTTATTCTCTCATGCATTATAATGTGAGTGTGGGGGAAGGGGGTATGCTGCCTTAAGGTGTATTGTTGTAATTAAAATTGTTAATTACAATCCTCCCTGTAACTGCTCCAAAATGGTATGTGGAGCATGCTCGGAGGATAAATAAAAATGCCTCCAACAGTCCAATCCCTGTTTGGTTCAACACGGGTTAGCATAAGACTGCTAGTAGGACTACCTTGGTAAGTGGTTTTCAAGACAATGTGCCACAAAAATTTACAATTTAAACTACTTGTATTACCATGCTTTCTCTGGTCATTTTTATCTCTATCAGATGAATATTTCTTAAATTTAGGCAGTGTGAGGACGGTCTCTATAAGTTACTTTATTAAGCATTTTCTTCCAGATTGGTCTAAAATTTTTGTATGGAGTTTCATACAGTCTAGAACACAGGGATTGCATATTGTTCTCACAAGCCATTAGATGCATATAATAATTAACTTTTTGTAATTAAGAAAAGATCTTGTTTTTTTTCCTGGCATATCTTCTTTAGGAAGATTTCTTGGGTTTTCAACTGGGTAATGTCTGTCTAAAGTCCAAGGAATAATTGAACTATTCTGCCACGCCCTTACTTCAATGTACTTCCTACTTCAAGGGAAGTACTATGAGCAAACAGACAAGGTGGCATAGGATCTCCACCTTCGCCTTCTGAGTATTCCTAGAAAAACTTAAAAGAGGAAGGCTAAATGGACTGGACATATTGTAAAGAAAAATAATGTACAGATATTAAAAGGAGAGAAGGAAAGTAAGGGGAAGGTATGGGATGCAAATGGATATCAAAGTAGGAATTATGCAGATATGAGGAGAGAGGTCCAAGACAGAATGCCATTGAAACCTATCTAAGCTCAGACGCACCAAAGAAGAACATTGTGTGACCTAGTAAAGGTTAATAACTAAAATTACTACAAAAATTTCTCATGATTCGAGAGGTATTTAAATATGGAATAACAGTTTTCCTATCTGATTACCAATTAAGTTAGTAAACGAAATAAGTTTAAAGTCAATATAAATGCACAATATAATTTTCCTGCATAAACAGATTGCTTGAAAGAGTTTATATCATTTTCCTTCCCAAGTGGATCACATCTGAGTGGAACAGAAAATATCCAAGATGGTAATCTAAAGCATTGTCATGATATATTAGCAGTACAGTGGACTTCTTTCTAAAATTAGGCCATTTGCTAACAAATTACCAGCAAAATATGATGGCTTCGATTAGATTTTAATACAAATCCTTCATAATATCATTTATGGCTACCTTATGGAATGTTGTTCTATGTTCACAGAGCAATCAAATGATTCAATTTTTGAAAGGCTAAGTAGATGGAATAGCTAGAAATTAAGAGAACTTTTGGGACTGATTTTTTTATACTACCACATAGAGAGGTATTTGATTAAGAGGAAGCAATGGTCATAGCTAAAATGGGGAAAGTAATTTTAAAGAAAAAGGCTGATTCTGGAGCACAAGGTAAGAGTGGTATTGCTGAAAATATTTTCAATTTGGAAATACTTCACAAATTTCTAAACAAACTAAAGACAGAATAAATCATTGCTTAGGGGCCACATTTAACAATGACTATAAAGCTTACACACTCGAGTAAAAATTATAATCGTTCTTCAACTTCAACCAATGGGTAAAGCAGATCTATAGTCTAAAGGATACAACTTTTCAACACTAGCATAGATTTGAATCTTCCCTTTCAATGCAACTTAAGATTTTAAGAGATATTATATTACCTCCTCCCAGTAAAATACAGAATAATTTTTATTGCCGAATTAAAAATGGATATCCTTCTACAAATTTGGTCTCACACAGTTGAAGTTTTTGCTAAGCGCCATTTCAATGATTTAGAAAAAATAAGCGAGGGTGAATTTTCCTAAACCCATTGGCGGAGGAGATATGAGGCAGCCTATAATGATGATGTCGCTCCGGCAAAACGTCATCGCCGCCTCCTCGGTAGAGATGGCTGATTCAAAGCGAGAAATCAATTCAAATTGTATTCTAGGAATCGACTCAATCCAAAAATCTGATTGCAGAAATTGATTTGAATCGATTTGTAATAAATCTGAATGAATTTCAATAACATCAAAATCATAAACACATTTTCATCAGAATTAACATCAAAATCGAATTGCCGCAATACTATAGGTTACTAAAATCACGTGATTTGAAGCTGAAGCTGTAAAAAGGACTCTGTCGTAGCGTAGCATATTCTTTTGGCAGTAAAGAATGTTGATTGATAAAATTTATTATTTTAATCTCCATTACTTGTTCTTCAAATTTAGAACTGATTATCATTATCATATGAGTCTATTGAAATAATAGGTGGATTTACATATTTTATTCATTTTCGTAGAAAGCAGCAGGAATTGAAGTGTGATGATAGATTTTATACTTAACACAAGAACATGTCATGCGGAATACTATGGTTATTTAAAACTTTCGGTTATAAATACATAGAATTTCAGAAATATGACGGTAATGTGAAAAGTTCTCAGCCTGACACTAAGATGGCGTTCCAATCAGCAAAAATTTATGATCCCTGCCTGGGTGCACGTGTCATTAGTTCGTAAGACAAGTCTCAACTTGTTCTCTCAAGTAGTTTGTTTACATGTATTGTTCCAGTAATGCCTTTTGTGTTTTTCGTTAAAATAGATAAACTTGAATATCGTGCGGTCATAAAATTCTTCGTTTTGGATGGATTAACCCCTAAGGAAATTCATCCGAAGTTGACAAAAGTGTACGGGGACTCTGCTCCTTCAATTTCAACTGTTAAAAAGTGGGCAGCTGAATTTAAATGTGGTCGCACATCCCTCGAAGATGACCTACGCGAAGGATGGCCAAAAACCACAACCACACCGGAAACCATCGAAAAGGTGCACGATATCGTGTTGGACGGTAGGCGAGTGAAGGTGAGTGAGATTGCTGAGGCCGTGGGGATATCGGAAGAAAGCAAAAGCTCTGCGCAAGGTGGGTGCCGCATTTGCTGAATGCAAATCAAAGGCAAATGCGCAAGCTATTTTCGCAGTAATGTTTGGACTGATTCAAGAGTGCACCGACCAATTTTGTGCAGCGATTTATCACCATGGATGAGACATGGGTCCACCACTACATGGCAGAAACGAAACAGCAGTCGAAGCAGTGGGAGGAAGCTGGTGGTTCATCGCCAAAGAAAGCGAAGTTGATCGCATCTGCCAGTCAGGCTTTGTGGTCATGGGATGTTTTTTGGGATGCGAAAGGATCCTTTTAATTGATTACCTTGAAAAAGGCAGAACAATTACAGGCGAATATTACTCCAACCTTCTTGACCAGCTGGAAGCTAGAAGAGGCCTGGCTTGAAGAAGAAAAAGATCATCTTTCACCAGGACAACACACCTGATCACAAAGGTGCGTTGGCGATGGGAAAACTACAGGATTTGGTGTACGTTTTTTTTTTAACGATTGGAGAGGAGATACGAGGCAGCCTATAATGATGAAGTTGCTCTGGCAAAATGTCATTGCCGCCTCCTTGGAAGGAGAGTGTGTGCCCAGCATTTAAACCTTGTGCTGAGTGTGCTTTGGCTACTATAGCTAGTGCTACTCTTCTCTAGTTGATGGGTATTAAAGCTGTAATTTAATTTTATGTAACATTATAGTGTGTAGAATTAGCCTCTTGAATTATAACTTAATATTATGTACATGACTATATGGACTATCTACCATGTAAGCTAGGTTATTCACTAACAATATTATCCTTGTATTGTATTATTATAATTTTTTCCATGTCATTATCTAAGTTTAACCTTCTATGATAAGCTAAATGTTTATATCTTAACTGTGTATGTACATAATTGTATGTGTCTTATGTAATGTATTGCCTACGGGAGGTTTTTGGAGGGGTTTCCCTACCGTCCTTGGGCAAATGCCAGGCAAACCTATGTTTAACATGTTATGCTCCCCTCCAACACTGCCACCTGGCTAAAAGGCCAAATTGCTGTGAAGATGAAAATAAAAAAAATAACTCAGTAACTCCAGAATATAATTTTGCTCGACCACACAGGGTCTATACCACAAATGCATTTGAAATTGTAAGCAAACAGATACGTCTTCAATGAGTCCATACAAAATCTCTAGAATCACCTTGAGGGAAAAGGATTGCTTATTGCTTTGGAAGGGAATTTTAGTTGAAAATATCAGTGCTTGTTCCTTTAGAGGAATTTACATTAAGCTTCATTTTCAGAAGTATTAAATTATTTTCAGCAACTATGTAAAGGGGCATGGTAATCTTTGTCTGGCACTTTCATTGAGTTTTTGAATGCGAGAAGGGATCATCTTTATCTGAACTTACACATCTGTTGCCCATTGTTCAATTCTCAGTGAAGGTTAACAACATGAGTTCTACCTCCTGATGTGGCAAGGGATTTACGGGGAAAATCCACTGGGTTCACCCCGCAGAGGAGCAGGTTTCGAGAGAATAAAATGTTTTCTCTTAGGCCTTTATGAGACTACCAGGTTCTTACCATTGAAAATTCCTTATCGCTTTTGTATATGAAACTGAGAAGATTCTTGCTGGTCTTTAACCTTTACCTCCCTTCCCTGGAAATTTTTATTTGCTCTCTATTAGTCCAGTTGGTTGGTTTGTTCTATTTTGCAGATAGAATATACCGTTAAATAGCATTTAAGAGAAATCCATATTTTTCTTCATCCTTTTGGGGTTAGAGCACATTAATAATATTCAGAATGAATTCATTACTGATGTGACTTAGTATCCACAATGTCACAGCCAACATTCTTCCTCTGAGGAGGACTGCACTCCCCTACCAGTACAGTTGATACTTTCTATTGAGGATAAATCTGAAGAGCATGGTTGGAAGAGGCCAAAGCTAAAGTGCGTGTAGAAATATTGATTGCAAACGTTTTATCTTTCTATGAAAAATCGAAAATGCAAGAAATTGAGATTGTTCCTAGCCAGATGGTGAATGTGGCGCTATGTTGCGGTATTTCCAAGCATACCGTGAAAAGTATCAGTAAGGAAATTAAGGCAAGTGATACTAAATAAGACAAGAACACTTGGTAACCCTCACAGGTACACCTGTGGAAGTTATTAAGTATCCTTGTCTTATTTAGTATGGCTCCCTTCCACAAAGATGAGCTTGATCATATCAGATATATTTAGGAAAAGTGATCATGGAGTTATATATTCCCAATAAGGGTGTCCTTGACCCCGAATAGTAGTAGATGAATTTTTCCAAGGTGTTCTTAGAAAAATGCACAACTTTTACCAGTGAGAAGTTTACCCATACGTTGCTAATGTATCAGGTGATTTGCACGAAGAACATGACAACTTTCCCTAGCTAGGTATGTCGATAATGTGTCTTGTAATGAGGGGATTGGGATTCAAGTTTAGAAGATATAACAGTAAATATAAATGTATAAGACACGAGCATTTCTTGTGGAAATTCCTCAAGGGAAAGACGAGTAAAAGTACCACAATCTTTTATGTTTCAATAGGCACCTCACTTGCAGTTAAAAGCCTGATTAGCACAGTTAAATGCCAGATGTGCTCCAAGGAGTAGAGATGGGCGATTCCGATTTGATTGTTCCGCTGAAGGAGTTTTTACGAGTATCCCTAATCTTATGTTGCCATGCAATTTTTGAGTTATTTCCGCTCATGCCTGTACAATAGAAAGAGAAAGGAGAAATAGGCTGACTGAAGATTGCCTATCCAGATTAAATTTTTTGAATTCTTTAAATCATGAGCAATAGAGAAGTTAATAAGTATTAGAAATATTGAACAAATCAAGATCTCACAAAGTATTGAGGAAATAGGTATTTAATTGTCTTTTGCATGTATTATGTATATATTTGTATATACGAAGGTAAGGTGAAAAGTTCTCGGCCTGACAATGAAAGATGGCGATATTCAGTTTAAAAATTATTTTATTTTTCTACATTATCTCCCTTGACTTCAACACATTTGGTCCAGCATTTCTCCAACATCAGTATTCCTCCCCGGAAGTGAGTCTGGAAGGCTGTGAAAATATCCATCTACGGCCCTATCAACTTCTTCATTGGAAGTGAAGCGCTTCCCAGAAAAAATTTCTTCAAGTTAAGGAAGAATCAAGTTATAGAATCTTCAAGACAGATAGAAGTCTGAGGGTGCTAAATCAGGAGAATAGGGGGGATGGCCGAGCAAATCGTACCTCAAATCCTGTAGTTTTCCCATTGCCAACGCACCTTTGTGAGAAGGTACGTTGTCATGGTGAAAGATGATCTTTTTCTTCTTCAAGCCAGGCCTCATCTAGCTACCAGCTGGTCAAGAAGGTTGGAGTAATATTCGCCTGTAATTGTTCTGCCTTTTTCAAGGTAATCAATTAACAGGATCCCTTTCGCATCCCAACACACTGACCATGACCATGAGGCCTGACTGACAGATGCGATCAACTTCGCTTTCTTTGGCGATGAACCACCAGCTTCCTCCCACTGCTTCGACTGCTGTTTCCTTTCTGGCATGTAGTGGTGGATCCATGTCTCATCCATGGTGACAAATCGCCGCACAAAATCGGTCGGTGCACTCTTGAATCAGTCCAAACATTGCTGCAAAAATCGCTTGCTCATTTGCTTTTGATCAGCATTCAGCAAATGCAGCACCCACCTTGCGCAGAGCTTTTGCATCCCCGACTCTTTGTGCCAGATGTTTCGCACCCTTTCTTCCGATGTCCCCACGGCCTCAGCTATCTCACTCACCTTCACTTGCCTACCGTCCAACACGATATCGTGCACCTTTTCGATGGTTTCCGGTGTGGTTGTGGTTTTTGGCCATCCTTCACGTAGGTCATCTTCGAGGGATGTGCGACCACATTTAAATTCAGCTGCCCACTTTTTAACAGTTGAAATTGAAGGAGCAGATTCCCCGTACACTTTTGTCAACTTTGGATGGATTTCTTTAGGGTTTAATCCATCCAAACCGAAGAATTTTATGACCGCACGATTTTCAAGTTTATCTATTTTAACGAAAAACACAAAAGGTATTACTGGAACAATACATGTAAACGAACTACTTGAGAGAACAAGTTGAGACTTGTCTTACGAACTAATGACACGTGCACCCAGGCAGGGATCATAAATTTTTGCTGATTGGAACGCCATCTTAGTGTCAGGCTGAGAACTTTTCACATTACAGTCATATTTCTGAAATTCTATGTATTTATAACCGAAAGTTTTAAATAACTATAGTATTCCGCATGACATGTTCTTGTGTTAAGTATAAAATCTATCATCACACTTCAATTCCTGCTGCTTTCTACGAAAATGAATAAAATATGTAAATCCACCTTTTATTTCAATAGACTCATATGATAATGATAATCAGTTCTAAATTTGAAGAACAAGTAATGGAGATTAAAATAATAAATTTTATCAATCAACATTCTTTCCTGCCAAAAGAATATGCTACGCTATGACAGAGTCCTTTTTACAGCTTCGGCTTCAAATCACGTGATTTTAGTAACCTATAGTATTGTGGCAATTCGATTTTGATGTTAATTCTGATGTAAATGTGTTTATGATTTTGATGTTATTGAAATTCATTCAGATTTAATACAAATCGATTCAAATCAATTTCTGCAATCAGATTTTTGGATTGAGTCGATTCCTAGAATACAATTTGAATTGATTTCTCGCTTTGAATCGGCCATCTCTACCGAGGAGGCGGCGATGACGTTTTGCCAGAGTGACATCATCATTATAGGCTGCCTCATATCTCCTCTGCCAATGGGTTTAGGAAAATTCACCCTCGCTTATTTTTTCTAAATCATTGAAATGGCGCTTAGCAAAAATTTCAACTGTGTGGGACCAAATTTTTAGAAGGATATCCATTTTTAATTTGGTAATAAAAATTATTCTGTATTTTACTGGGAGGAGGTAATATAATATCTCTTAAAATCTTAAGTTGCATTGAAAGGGAAGATTCAAATCTATGCTAGTATGCTATATAAAGCTGTATCCTTTAGACTATAGATCTGCTTTACCCTTTGGTTGAGGTTGAAGAACGATTACAATTTTTACTCAAGTGTGTAAGCTCTATAGTCATTGTTAAATGAGGTCCCTAAGCAATGATTTATTCTGCCTTTACTTTGTTTAGAATGTTGATATCTTGATGTATATAATTTTAAAGATAAGTAAATGCTCTTTTGAACAGTATTACTATGCAACTAGTAATGCTACTACTATACAGTAGTAGTTGCATTTACCTTTTCAAAAAAGCTTGCTTCAATTTAAAAACAATGAAATCCAGCTCAGAAAATGAATAAACCTTACTGATTACCTACAAACCTTTTGTAATTATAGTCAATCAAATATAGTAACATTTACCTGGAAACATTTAATGCAAAATCTAGGAATAGGTTTATTGATGCATTTGCATCGCAGGCAGGTCCAAAAATCACTTTGTGATAACTCTTGGTCTGAAGAAGCTGAATAGCTATCCATATCTGAGTCATCACCCCAGCATTCTCTCTCTATTGCCTCTTCTTTTTCCACCTCTACTACAATTTCTGTCACTCTGGTTTGGTCATCCTGATTTGGAGATAACAAAGAAAGAATATTCATTATTCCACTGAGCATTATATTTAAGAAGAATTATACATAAATACATGACAATCATATAACAGTAAATAATTTGATACAGTATACTCAAAATATTATCTAATTCAAAGTCATGAGTAGCCCAATGCAAACAACATAAGATTAAAGATCAGTTAATTTGAAATTGATGTAAAATGATATTGTAGTATTCATTTGGTTTGATGACCTATGGAAATGTCGTTTAAATTTATTTGGTCAGATGTTTATGCTACAGACAAAATAAATTTCTAAGGCTTCAAAGAAAATAACATCTGTAAGGAAAAAATGATTGTGAGAAATTTTGGGAAGTGTCAAAATTTGGGATATACATTGGCCAAAATTCTTGTTTTCAGTATTGAACCAAGGTATACATAAAACCACCCTCAGACTATGAACCATGCATTATCAAAACAACAAGAATTTACTGTATTCTCTTTGAGAGTTAAAGCAAGCTACCAAATGTTTTTATTCCAAACTTACCTCCTTTTCCTTGTTAAATTCTTTTGTTACAAAGTTTTAGTGAAGGGGTTAACCTAGTAATGAAGTAGCAGCCTAGTTAAGACATATCAGTATGAGTGCTGATATCAAAGATACCGACACAATCCAATCTCTCTTTCTTAAGCCACAAGAAAAATAACTTTGATGAGGGTCAAACCATAACATCAGTATGAATCACCAAGAAAACAATAACACAATGAAATACCAATCATACACCCAGAAAACAAAAATCAAATAACCAATGAAAGGAATAAAAGAAAAATTTTAAAGCACTGCATTTAACTACAGAATTCAAAGAATAAAGAGGATTGAAGAAGTTGGAGACAGCAGAATTTGAACCCTTATGTAATATTTTCTAACTGACCCTTTTAAACAATTAGGCTATCATGCAAATTGTATCACTACATGTGTAGGGAGCAAAAAATCATATTCTGCAAAGTTTTATCTTTTTATAGGGAGCCTCATGTCATAGAGAGGCTGGATTTGAAACCAACTGGTCACTGAGATGTATGTTTTCTCTAATTCTGTAGCTTGATAATAAGTTTATAAATTAAATTAATTGGTAAATATGGATAGCATTTTTACACTATTAATTTAAATTCACAAGTTTATTGACATGAGAAGCCTGCACAGAATCCTGAAAACACCACACATGCTACTGAATGCTAAATATAGACCAAAATCTTAGATAATTTTTTCTTCCGCATAAAAAGATGTCACATTAAATTAGATAGGTATATACATTCATGCACAGCAACAACAGCTCCCTTTCACTAACCATCCCACATTTTTCCATACAAGCATAAGCAATAATTATTTATTCTATTCTTTGTATCTAAGTCAAGTCTTTACAACACAACAATTAGCATATGGTCGATTTTCCATACAATTACAAGCATACCATGATACCTCAACTCTAAAATCCTAAATCAATATAGCAATATAAGCAAACACATCATGCTTCCCAAACTTATCAGATTTTCACAGGCTCCCCTCACACATATATCCACATGCTCATTTATAAAAGCTTTCGGGCAAGCTAAATCATTCTTAGGTGGCAAAACAGTGTAACTAAAGCATTTGTTAATGCAACAAGCTCAGTTGTGAGGAGAAGTCAGAGTTTTTGAACTGGAAACATGGTACCAAGCTAGCATTTCTATGTAATCCATTTCTGAGAAAAAGTAGTTTAACAAAATTGACAACTTTTTAATGTGCCCTGGAAATAATCTGAAACTCTTCATTTCATCCAAGAACACATATTCAAAGAAAATTTCAATTTGAGCAGTCTGTTAAACAGCACAAATAAACTAGCATTTTTGTGATAAAATATCAAACAGTTAAAAAAAGATTTTTGAATTATCTTGTAAACACAGGATGAAACTACCTACAATTTGGTGTAATTTGCTTCTCTACCAGATCACTAGTTAGGTTTTTATTCATAACAAAAGCCTGTTAGCAGGATGTTTTATACTCTGCTGCATGCTGTTGATCATGGTCAGGCTAATGGTGGTGAAATCACGCCTAAATATCTCTACCTCTATAGGTAAAAAAACTGCACTCATTACCTCTAATACTAGCTCAATTCGTGTACACACATGCACTGAGACATATCAAAAATATATTTGTACATGCTACACTGATTTTATGGAATAGATGGCTTTAGAAGATATGGGATTCTTAATTTCCCTAACAGATTGGCAACTAAAGAATGACTCCTGTAGGTAAAGAAACTTCTCCTTATCATATCTGATCTTAAGTCTAATTTATCTTTTGTGCAAATCATGTAATATTTTTTTATAAAGAACACCCAGAATTGTTAACCGTACAAAACTTTTTAAAGAAACTTAAAAATAAGAAATAGCTATTAAGTTTGCTTGCATGGGATAAGCATGAAAAACGTTAGAAATAGGACAACTTGCTTTAAGACTTCATTTATTCCAAGTTGCTGTGCCAAAAAAAATATTGACTGCAATGTGTAGCATCAAGATGAGAAATCAAGCTTGCCCAAAGAGTTTGAGAAAGCAGGTAGAAAGGTCACACCCTTGCCTTAAGCTTCTAACACCCTTAAAACTTCTACTCTGCTCACATCAAATATGCTTCCACCATAGATAGTTTGTATGGCATACAATGACCCAACAACTGGTGATAAATAAGATATATAGCAACAGAAAACATCATATCAGTTACTACGAATCAATGGTAGCAAGACTTCATATGATATTGTCTTCTTTTAGTGGCATTGCTGAATCTGAGAGGTCCCCATCATTTTTTTATTTTTGTTGAAACCCACTGAAGACAAATTTCTGGGCCCTCTAGCCTTCAAGTGGTTGTTGTCCTTTACAATCCTTACTTTTAACCATACATGAAATCCATTACACCCCAAGTGTGTCATGAGGCAAATTAGTGGGCAGTATCCCTGTTGCATGAGGCAACTTTTCTGGCAATTCAATCATATATGAAATCCATTAGACTCTTGCTCTTTACAAACCTCTTTGCAAAAGCCATTTTCCACGGCAGCAGTCTTCTTCCTAACAATCGAAAGGGAAATACTTTCATATTTTTGGAATTTATGTAAGAACTGACACTTATCACTTAAACAAGTTCTGCTCTTAAGACTAAGCCAACAGCATCTTCTGACTACCGTATTTCCCAGCCCACACTTTTTAAACTACATAATGTGCTTTGAAATCAGCCTGTCTCTCATGGGCAGAGGGTAGACAGGTCCTATAAGACACAAGCCAATTTACCAAGAAAAGAACTTTTTGTCTACTTAGACGTAAAATGGTTACATTCATTACAAATAATGATTATAACACTACTATGAGCCAGTTAGCAAAATAGTTTTAATACTTCCTTGACTGTACTTTTTAAAAAAAATCATGAATAGATCATAAATGTACACAGTGTAGTGCATTTACTTTCATTCTTTTATGCACTGGTGCACTTTAGCGAGTCTTGACTCATTACATCACTTCTCGACATGTCTTATCATGGGATTTACCCAAACTTATATATTGCATCTCTTACGATAAACAATTCTACAGATACTCAACCTACAGCAGTAGCTGTTGTTCATAAGTAATACCTTCCTTGGACTTTCTTGAGTGCATTTCTGCTATTTCATTTCACAGAATCTGGTTGTTACATCATAAAGTTACCTCATGTTACATATTAAAAGTATTTCATGGGATATCATACAGTATTGCATTAAATACTGAAGTTGAAAATAACCTTCAGAACATGGAAACAAGGCAGCTGAAAGGCATTTTGGCCCACTTCCAACTGAGAAGATAACACAGGAATGGAGAAAGCAGAAGATTAATTTAATAAATGCAGATAGGAGTAAAAAGATTATAATTTTGTGAGCTCCTAAATGGCCAAAGCTTGAGGAACATGTTAAGAACTGGATCATAAATCAAAGTAAGAACTGGATTATTGCTTCAGAGAATATGATTTTAATGGAGGCAAAAAATATTAGCATGACTAAAAATAAGTACGACTATTACAGAGATTTTGGGGACAACACGATGAAGTGAGAGATTTACAAAGAAAAACAGACTGAACATGCACACCAGAATTACAACAGCACAAAAACTGCATATTGAATACAATAGAAAAGCTATAGAATTCCATAAATATGTCAGAAACTTGAGAAAAAATATTGTTTTAAGAGAAGATAAATAGGATACAAATATGAGTCCCCCAGACATTTGATTTTCCATCAAATAAAACAGTAGACATGAAAGGTGCTAAGACAGTTATGATGAGGACTTTGGAGAATGAGA
Organism: Ladona fulva; assembly: GCA_000376725.2. Classification (NCBI taxonomy): domain Eukaryota; kingdom Metazoa; phylum Arthropoda; class Insecta; order Odonata; family Libellulidae; genus Ladona; species Ladona fulva. The sequence goes on from KZ308169.1 coordinate 257,074, forward strand.
AGCTTGTTATTCTTTTGTGATGATTGTTCAAAAATCTCATTTTTATAAATCTTTAAAATAAAAATTTTGCCTCAATGTAGAATTCCAATTTATAATATAACTTATATCCATGTTCATCAAAAATGTTTACAGAACACTCCTCGACACTTTGTAAAGGCAGTCAAAGGCAGATAGGATCTTCCACACCCTCTCACTCTCAAGTGCATTGTCTCTCTCCCCTTATTTTTAATATGCTATATACACACATTAAAAAACTAGGACTAAATTAATTTTTGCAAGGTCAGTTGTATAAATTGATTGGACTTAAGGCAGAAAAAATAACTAAGCCACCAATAGAGACAAAAGTCGGAGATCCTCGACCCTTATTTTCAAGCGTAAATTAAATATGAAACTGTGACAGATATTGCGAGGTTCCGAGAAACATTGAGTGACCATGCCTGACTAAACATTGCGATGATGAGAAAGGAAATCTTAATTTGTTGACAGAATAAAGGAAGTCATTATCAACATGTACATGAGCTCTAAGACAGAAAATAAATCAGAACGTGAGATGAAAAATTTCATTTAGATCCATCCACCAGTACAGAATAAGCTTTTTCTTCAAAAACACTCGTGACGATTTTATATTATTTTTTAACTTGAGGAAATATACACAGGATGCAATTAGACAGACATCAAAAGCAGAAAAATTTAGCTTTTATTTAAACTAACTTAAGTGTCACATAATAAAGCATGGGAGATAACAATTCTTAATGAAAAGTTTGGACGCAGAGGCTACTTCACACATGCTTGAGGGATCACACGGCTCCATTTTAAGCCACGCCTGAGGGGTTAAGCCTCTCCATGATCAAGGATCAAACCTGCACAATGCTTGAATTTAAGTGAAAAGGTTAGAATTACCTTCTCACTTTAACCACCTCAACAACAGCTGCCTTTTAACCCTCCATCAGTCGCACATGTGTATATTATAGAACATGGGTGGTTTTTCAGGCAGTTTCTTCCTAGGATTTCCTAAGAACCTTAGGCACAGGTCTATTCCTTTATATACTCTTCTTTACATATTAAAGGCACCAAATGTTTTGTTTCATTCTAAGTCTGACTTTGAAAGTGATTTTTTTTAATAATAGAAAGATAGAAGTAATAGAAATATTTTTCAGCTCTGCTTATATAAAACATCTTAAAATTAATAATTATTTAGAAAAGAAAGTTGATAAATTTATAACAAAAACTCATTACAAATATCAAAGCTAAAGTTTAACCGTCATAAATTAGATAAACTTACTTTAGACATCTGGCCAAAAAAAGACCTGTCATATGGAATAAAACGTGCAAGTGTTTCTATTATAATTTTAGATGTGATTGACGAAACCAACTCCATTCCATATGCTAGAGTTACTTTAACCCAAATCACTATTCTGAAGTAGTAACACTAAAAATTTTATTCTCTTGAAGCATACTTTCTCCAACAAACCCTTCAAAACAGAATCCTGCAGTAAAACTCATTTTTTTAGACTTTGCGCTAATATAAATTTGGAGGAATCCTTCCTATGCACAATTATTGCTAGTGCTGAATATTATTTATGTAACAAAATTCCTTACATAGGAAATAAATTTCCAGCCATTTATTGAAAATACATTAATTATAGCCATAATGATTATGTACAGAGGCAAGAATTTCCATAGTGATCTGAGAAGTTGCACCTTATGAATCACTAGTAAATACCCCCAGCAAACATGACGGAACTTAATAAAGTTTAAAAAGTCTTATAACACTTATAATATTTATTCTACTGTTTTCAAGTCATGAAAGCCTACTTTACATACATTTCTTATAGAAAAATTTAAGAACTGGTTATCCATGTGTACTTATATGGGATAATTGATGAAATCAACATTTAACAACAGACTTAGTCATCAAAGGGATGGGTTCTTTATTTCCCAAAAATTTTACAATTTTCTGTATTTTATCAAAATTCTCAAAAGTTCGGATCTATGTCAATATTTCACAACTAAAATAAGAATCTATGATCATTTTTCTTTCTTTTGACACTTAACTCAATTTTGTAGGACCATTGTTTCCAATTTTCTAAAGGAAACAACATCTTCAAGTCATGAAAACATACATTCCATCTCTTATGGAAACATATTATGGGCTCCTGGGTTCAAACCCAGGCCTTTACAGAGATGAGAATAGTTTTCCTGAGAGTTTCAAGATTAAAGAATCACAATGCAGTTTGTTTCAGATCTCTAAGTCAAGCCATTTCTAATATACACAGGGGGACAGACAGACAGACATTTGCTTTTTATACATAACAAAGATGCCAAGACAGAATATTTTAAGTAGTGACTAACAGAATTGCTATGGAGGAAAGTACTACAGTAGTTTTTTCTCTGATATTCCTGAAACATTAGTGATAAGAGGAGGAAATGTATAAAGTATATAATATCTTGCTGTTTTTTTTTTAATTCAGGACTTCACCTTCTATAATGAAAAATCATCTTTGTCTGGGTATTTTGTCCAAGTCAAACAGGTGTGAAAAACCATAAAAGAAAATCAAAATCAACTAACCATATTGACTGAAAAAGTTCTTAAATACAAGGGTACCATGTCACCTAACAAATATGCACTTTTGAATAAAAAGTTTTTTCAATACAGTCAACAATTTGCTAAAAAATTATTACAAAAGCAATACAATATATTTTTCGATACTAAATTGGTCTTGGTCTTTACCAAGAGGAGTTAATCTTAGTGAGAGAAAAAGAACATGAAAAGCAAAGTTTGTAGCTGGATATTCTGACAATAACCCTCACAACTTGACTGTGAGTGGATTATCATAAAGGGCATGGAAGGTCTAATTAAGAAAAGGGTGCTACACTGCTACATCTTCTAAATTTGACAAGTGGAAACTCTGATATTCTCTATTGTTTGCTTTTCAAATTCTCTATTCTCTATTACTGCAACGGTATTTTGCCGAAGAAAAAGGTTCATTTAACCTTGAACCATGTAAATAGGGTGTTGAAAGAAATTCTCAGGCAAGGTGGCTATACTAACAAATGTGTAACTCTTCAAAAGTTGAGTATTGAATAATTTAGTTAAATATTAATTGAAAACTTAGATCCTTTAATTTTTATAGTAAACAGGAATAATTTCTTGGAAATAATTTTGGGTCAGTAAAAAAAGATACTTCATCATAATAATACTCTGTGATATTTCTGCGCATCTACTCTAATCAATACCTTTTTATTTAAGATAATATTTCTGAGCACTTAATATTATTTTTATATTGTTGTCAACATAGGAATATCTTTCCCATGCCATTGTAAAACCTGTTTTCTTTTAAAAATCATAAAAAATTAAGTTGAAATTTGGTAAATGAAAAGTATGATGAATCAGTGAGTGGTCTTAAAATGATTCATATTATATTTACATTCCTTAAAAAGAACTACAATAACAAGAATTGAATTTGTAAATAAAGATAAATTAGTCTCAATTAAGAAATAAAATAAGCTAGCTGGAAGTTGTTAAAATGTGTAAAGTTTAAATAGCTAAATTTAAGTATAACCGGAGGTTATTAAGAAAACAAGAAAAGACGTTTGAAATTAGATTAAGCAATAGTATTTCCTTTTATTCATTGTACTTGCATTGCAGATAATATCAACATTCTTATAAGCTGTCTTACTTTTATTGGAGTGCTACTACTCCTGCATAGTATTTATAATTTGATGAGCGAAATTGAGACCTTAAAGTCTCCTCTTCCATTTAACCCATCGTCAATATTAAAAAAGTTATAAATCAATAATGATATTAAAAAGATAATAAATCAATAATAACCATTTACGTCGAATTAAGAAAAAATTGGAAATATTTAGTTGTGGATTTAAAAACCTAAGTGAAGCCTAGGAAAAAATATCCACAGCAGGAAAACACCCACATAGAAGGGGGGGGTGTGAAAAACCTGCACAAACCTACTGAGAGTAATGACTAAGAGAATATGAACCTTAACTGCATGATAAACACACAACTTTCAGTAGCTTAAAGACTGACAATTTGAAAGTTAATGCATATTAAAAAATTACAAGAAAAAAATCTTCGAGAAAAATTAAAATTGAAACAGAATTGCAGAAAATTTCAGAGAAATTGAACTTACATCCTCAGTAGAGGAATCACTGCTGCCACTTCCTTTGCTGCCAAATGGATTTTCTGCCTCGGATAAACTAGCTACATCAAATTCAATCCCTGGACTGTCTCTCACGTGATCTGTATCACTTGATGAATCTGTAGATGTGTCCGGGGTGTCTTCACAAAATTCTAACGAGTGAATACGGAACAACATTTTCAGCATATACTCGATGTCGCGTTAGCGTTGAAAGGAAGGAAATACTCCTTTTCAACTACATAATCTTACAATCCAGAGAACACCTTACCAGTTTCCCATGCCTGCATACTGTGAACACTTTCATCCCCTGATAGTGCCGGCAGACTTTCGGGGATGAAAATATACCAGTCAGCGTATCGTTTCTTACTTGGATGAATTTCTAATTCTGGAATCGTTACAAATAAATATTTAGTTCTGATTGCTCCAACATATTTGTGTCATAGTTGATGAAAACAAAAAATTAATTAAACAAAATCTATTTCGATAATCATAAAGTACGGGCCTCACATAATAACACTGACATTCATCATTGCCATAACTTAGAATGATACTGCTAATGTTAAAACTAGACTAGTTCTGCAGACCTTTACAAAATAAGTGAATTCAATCAATCAAGCATTCGACGTACCACAACTATCTCCTTCCCTCTGCCTCTTCAGCGATTCAGTTGCTAGAATGAAAAATGAAGCTTACGAAATATGGTCTGACAATTTAAATTAAATAAGAGGATGTTGATAAAGTTATCACAAGATACATTAAGAAGACGTTCTCAAAATAACACAATATTTAAGATACTCGACCTACCACAAGTCTATCTTTGGCAAGTATACGCATTTCTTATATAAACTTATGTTACGAGTATGAAACCTACTGAGGTTTACTGAATACATTTCTACTTTAAAAGAAAACAGTATTTTGTCCGAAAGAAATTACATAGGACCTGGCGATCATGCAAATTCAAAACACAAGGATACAAAAAAAACTTTAAAACCGTCTAAATAATACAATATGTATACGCCTGAATCATTCGCAGATACAATTAAATTAGATTTATGTGAGAAATTCATTAACATTGAGTACTCTTACAGTATGCTGACGAGCTTGCTGCCACTTCGCTGTTGAAATTCATCGTCAATCCAGTCGAGGAATGTATCACCGCAGGAAACCGCTTCGATTTGAAAATTCATAAACCGACAAATAATCATTCCATCGTAAAGTCCTTTCTAACGACTGAAGGTAGCACACAATTTCAACAAATGCAACGACTGTGCCAATCAGCCACAAAACTTCTTCAAGTATTCTTCGATAATCAACCAGTACGGACCTGTCTCTCCATAACATACGTCATTTTGCCGATTAGCTAGTTAGAATCCCAGCCCGAGCGTCAGAGTTACCACACATGGATGTTACGGAACAGAAATTTGTGCGTTGTCGCGTAGTTGCCATTCTGTGCATAGTAATTTTCGTATAAGGAGAATGAAGTTAATTTAATGTATTCAGTGGACACATCCAATAAAAATCATAACACATATACTGGATTTTAATGCTAAAATACATTAGTATTTTCTAGTTATTGTTAGTTTCCTTATATTACTCAGAAGAATACAACGACATCTTCTTACAGTTTCAGAGACTTGGAGGGAATCTTAAAAAATATCTTTAATATTAAAACATTCAAACAGGACAACGTTATATTTGTCATACATGAATTGTAACGTAAATCCTTTTATTGTAGCCCGGAATCTTTTAAATTATAAATTGTTCGAAAATTCATAAATCGCCAATGTATTGTTACTCTGCCATCTTTAGGAAATTTGAAATAATTTGAATAGGTGATATTTGAATCCATCGAAACGTGTGATTTTTGTTTCACGGATAATTTACTAGTTCAATTTTTACAACCATTTATTTAAATTGCAACGTAGCATCACTGAAATGTCAAATTATAGGGTAAGGAATACAATTTACTGGTGAGCCATGACCAAAATTAGGTTTATTTTAAAATCTAATTTTATCTCTCGATCAAGTAGGTTTCGTTACGATTTACATCTCATGTTTCCCAATAGTGGAAATTTTAATATTTACTTTATTGTGGTGTACTTTGAAATTACATAGTGAGATGTAAGTAGTGTGTAAATAAACGCAGCTACTCGGCTGTTTACTATGTAGGCCATTTGACCCAGGACGTATTAGGAAATTTTCTCAACCGCTGGGGTATTTAAAAATGCTTGTTGATCTTTTGCAATTTCAGCCTCTCGACGCCAAACGCGAAGAATTCCGGCGATACCTTGAAAAGTCTGGTGTTATGGATGCATTTACGAAAGTCCTAGTTGGGTTATACGAGGAACCCGAGAAACCCAATGATGCTTTGGAGTATCCTTTTTAAGCTTCTCAATTTGTATAAAGTTTAGTTTGATTTAGTATCGTCAAGCGTAACTAAAGCGTTTAAAGAAATTTTATAAGAAATGTGACAAAAATTCGTTGCTTACGGTCTGGTTACAGCTAACCCAGCGGTAGGCGTATTTTTCTCATACTTTTCATTGTAAACTCCTTTAATCGGGAAAAAACGAATTCCCTATGTTATTGCGTCAATGGAGATATACCTTAAACTATATGTGAGCAATTTAGTGTCTTCACAACGTCGAAATAGTTCATATATCATAGGCGGTTTCCATTGCATTGTGATGATTCCATAACGGTGTGCAAATTGTGTATCGTACGTGTGACTCGGTTTACAATTATAGAAAAAGATTGAGATTATTTTTATTGTATATTAATTGTCAGTGTATCTCCTGTAATAATATTGCCTAATATTTTTAATTTGATCATGATGTAAGTTCACATGTGAACGGAATACGTTTGCTTGCTCTTGCTTTGTCGGAACGAATCATTAAGTTTTTCAATGCTCCGGTTAAGTTATAAATATAGGTAGGCATCCTTAAGCAGAATAAGATATGTTAAAAAGCATCTTGGAGATAGTAGGCCAGATGATGTTGAGTTGGAAACGATGAAAACAGAATTAGAAGAATGTAAAGCTAGAATAAAGGAAATGGAGCAAGAAAATGAAGAACTTAAAAAAAGACTAAGTGCATATGAACCAGCTAATACTGGAGAGAATGCAGATATTCCGGCTACAGAATAAGGTAAGTTTGGTACTAGCATACTAAATTAAATTATCTTGCATGATAAATTATCTTGGTGCATTTTCTGATGATTCTTATTTTTCAGAGACTGCCCCATTTTGACCATTGTACTCTGAGGACTACAGAAAATGTTTTTGACGGCTGATTACCATATCTTTATGGTGCAATAAAACAGTACAATTTGAAATTGTTAGTGATATTAACTTCACAGTATTACCAATTTGATTTTCAAATGTTTATTTTTCGCAATACAGTAGCATTTACAATTGTAAAAATTGTAAATTTATATTTAAATATTAAAAGTTTTTTACAACCTTCTATTGCATTGTGAATAAGCTTGATGGCCATTAACCCAATATTAATACTATGGTTATGGTTTTTAAAAAGGTATTAACATTGTGTAGCAAACAATTTCATGAGTTGGATTATCCTAATATAAAACATTAGACATGATTTTCAGGATGGAGAAACATATTCATTGATTAGTTCCAGATTTCTTCGCTGCTTGTCTGCTTTTCACATCCCAGTTATAAACTCTAGCCATATTTACCTCAGTTGTAGTTAGTTGATCACTGAAATGAAAATGGGAGATACTTACTTAAACAATAAACATTCATTGCATAATCATAAACAAAAGATATTACTTATGATCCTTCTATTATGTATTTTTTCTTTTCAACCAGAGTGTTAAACTGATCACTATGCAAACTTATTTGTTTGACTCCTGGCATTTTACTTAAAAATTCTATTCTTACATACCATTCATTGGACATGGATCCCACACAGCAAATCTTAAGGAGAGCTGTCTAGCACAAGAAATAATGCCAACGTACAGGGTGGAATTACTGACACAACATTGCTTGATAAATAACTCTACTGAGAGCAATCAATGAACAAAACAAACATTGCAATAGGTTACCTATAAATAATTTTTATCATTATATATTATAGATTAATCTGTTGAGCTCACAGGTTTGGATGCAAAGAAAGAGAATGAAATATCGCAATGAACAATAAAGTTGAATTTAGTACCATTAGAACAGAAAAGTGAAATTAATCTTCTGAAGTAATATATGGTGGCAAACCATGCTAAATTTTAATAAGGCAAGCAAGGATGATTTTTACAATGCCACAAAATAAAAGGTGCAACCATTTTCAATGGAACATCATCGTTAGGCTGGAGAAGTTGGTTAAGGAGCAAGATAGGTAACTAGTAAACTCCACTATCAAGTGTGATGGACTTACATTAACTTATTTTAAATATACATATCATTGTATACATCTGGTCACCCAAAGTCAGAAATTGTAAGTCTATAATAATTTAATATATGCGTGACTGGTAGATTGATTGATTGGTACTGGATGAATTTTGACTAAATTTGCTGATAATTAAATGTATGAGGGAATATTTCGTCATAACTATGATGGCAACATTGATAACACTTATGTTTTTCTATTTTAAGCCATTAAATTAGATAAAATACTATTATTTCTTTACCATTACTTCTAAATTCCAAGAGTATTCTTATAAGATAACATTAAGCTCGGCTTCAATAATCAGGTTTGGTAAACAACCTCATCGAGCATGATGGAACTCAATGTGAGTTGAATTAAAATTCTATCATAACTGAGTATGCAATTAATCATACCCTGACTCTTTAATAAGTACCAATAAGGATAACTTTTAACCAAAGAATATTAGCAAATTCCAAAAATTGTGTCTGTTGAACATTAATATATTTGTGAGATTTATATAAATTCGCAGCTTTTAAATCTTGTTACTGTATGTTTGTCTCCCAAAAATCTTCTCTTTCCTTTTCATGGCATTTCTTTAAATGTCCTCAGGAAAATTGGGTTAAGAAACAATCCTATGTGGCCGTATTATTGTATAAAGATTCTCATATAGTACCTTATATTCAGGAATATCAGAAAATTGCCTCCCCTTCATAAATTTTGTCATAATATACTACCACTAATTCTATGTGGACATATTATCTCCATGTGTTCAAAACATGAGCTCAAATTCAAAAATTGCCTTTTTTTGTCAAAGGGATGATTTGTTTACAACCACAAAATTTCCATTTATTTCATCAACATTTCCCCCAATTTTGAATCTATAACAATACTGTACAGCTAAATTAAGAATCTATAATCATTTTCCATTTATTAGACACTTGTGTTCATTTCATAGGACCATTGATTCTAAGTTAATTTTGTAAAAGAAATGAAGTTTGCAAGATATGAAAACAAACTTGACAAGCATTACTTATGGAAACTTATTATGGGGTCTTGAGTTCAAATCAGAGCCTTTGGAGAGACAAGAACAGCTTTTCTGAGCCTTTCTACCCTGTAAAACATACAGCAGTTTGCCTCATATCTCAACATCAAACCGTTACTGGAACAGAGGGAGGGGCTGACAGACATTGATATTAAATAAAGAGGATGGAGTTAATGGATAAAGCAGGTTCGGGCTATAGGTGTGGGGAAGGGTGGAGGGGGCAGTAGTGCTTGTGACACTGTAATGAGCAATAAATTGTACACTTTTTTCTCTTCCTCATTCCATCAGGAGTTAACTAACATCATTCTTCTCAGTTTTTTCCCAGAGATTAAATTTTAGTTTGATTTTTTGTTTTTACCCTTAAATCTTCTAGATATTACTTTATTTTTCCATAAGATACTTCTATCTTGTACATCAGAAAAAGATGGAGTCTTAATGTTATCATAAAATACTGATACTAAAAAATCTTCATCAGAGAAAAATTTAAACTTTTAGCATAATATTACAATTAACCCATAAGAACACTAAATTGATTGAACACATTACAATGAAAACCCAGGAGAACCCTTCTATAATAAGGTCAGTTTACTAACCACTCTGCCATTGAGGCCAACAAAATAAAACCTCATCTATTAATAGCACATAAAATATTGAAAGCATTAACAATTTCTTAATAAGAAGATAGTATACCAGTTATTATTACCACAAAAGTGTTTTAAAATACTAGTACAAGAGTTCTAAACATTTGTGCAGCAGAAATCAAGATAAGAAGGTTGCCACATAAGACATCACATACTCACCGGAGGAAATCCAAATCATGCTCAACATATCCTAAGTTCTTTTTAGCAGTTTCAATGTTTTTGCTAAGTAATGCAGCGGCATCATCTAATGTGTACTCCAGCATAACATTTGCCTAAAATTAATTAACCATCCATTAACAAATAAACTCATACTTGAAACTGCTTTCCCAACAGTAATGGTACATCTTGCTGTATGAATTAATACATTCCAAACAGTAATCAGTATAGTGTTGTATGATTACCTACAGAAAACTATGCATTGAACTTGGTTATAATGAAAAGATTAGGTTTCTGTAAAACACTAATCAAAGAATAATGATTTGATAATTTTTATTACTAGAATAACATACTATGCAATTATATAATAGAAAGAGTAAATGTATGATATCCTCTTAATTCAAATGGCAAACAAAGTAATTGGATAAAATTCACCATCATAAATGAAACTTGCAAGAAATAGGTGTGAGATAATTTAGCACTAGATGTTCTACACTGCCATAGCAGTAGTTCAAGAATGTTCTATTTTTATTGTAAGGGTGAAATGGAAATAAAAAAACTGATGTTTTAAATGAAACTTTAATAAGTTTTCAAAAATTGAATTCAGAGGTTTGCAAAGGGATGTACCATTTACAGTGCTGCCCATAATTTTTAAATCAACATTTACAACTGTACTCCACTAATTCCTTATTCAAAGTTTAAAGACTAAAATCAAAAATATCTTTTAACTTTTAAGAACAATGTACAAAGAGATAAAATCATAAACCAGTAATCAAAATCAAGACAAAATTCACAAGCGTCCACTCCTCAAATGACCATTATTTGAATAACTTTAGTTAACAAAAATTATTGAGCTCTGTCAAGAAGTTTGTCAATTAAACTCTTTATATAAAGTTCAAGGTTCTGACTATTTTCATACCTTATAAAAAAGCTTTCTTACTGAATAAAATGTTAATTCTTGTAGAAAAATAAAGCAATGAACAACTGCAAGTCTATGATAAGAACCTTAAAACTATTAATAAATTGCATTCTTAATTATGATCATTATCCTACGTATAAACATAAGTTATACGAACTTAACAATTCTCCTACACAGCATATCTGATACTCAAGTCCTTTACTTGTTCTAATTATTATCTTGACCTCAACTACTGCATTATAACAATGACCAAGATCTCTCATTCAATAATTCACATCAGTACTGAATTTCCACATCTTCTACAGCAATAATAATTGTCAATTGACGAGGAAACCGAAAAATATAAAACGAAAATAAACATAACTAAACTCACCCCGAGCCAAAGACAGACTTTATCTGTGGGAGGGACTAAGGCTTTCATGAACACTTGCTCTGATAGCAAAAACTGAGTTTCAATATCATTACGAGAATCTTGGTGCTTCCTCAGCAGCTGAATCATTAGCTGAGAGTGTTCCATATCTGGCAACTGTGACTTCAACCTTGAAATGAAATAATTGTTCAGTTTAATTTAATTAACAGCATTCCCGACATTTGTCTTTGATGTGGTATAAAATATTACACTTTAATGGTTGATGGAAACAATAATTAACTTAAAATAACATCCAGTAGACTACAATATTGCACTTACTTCCCACGCTTAGCTAGGAGGTGTAATTCCATGAATTTATATTTACCATGCTGCTCATCTAGACGCGCTAGGGCGAAATTTACACTGCTATTATTTTCCGGTCGAACCACAAAAGCATCTACATCATCCTATTGGTAATAAACACAAAAAGATATCAAAGACACTGCATGGCTAACTCAAAGGAAGAGTTTCGTATGATAAGAGTTTATGCAAAACAGAACTGCATAATTCATCAAATGAAATAAAATTTCAAACGCTTAGTTTTACCACAAAGGCAGCCTCAGGAATCCCTGAAAAAGATTTCTTTTTCTCATCGTTCCCGGTCTCTTCCTGACCAGCAGCCATGTTGAACAGTAAAAAAACAATACAACAGTACCGTAATCCCGTAATCTATGAGAAACGGATGAGAATCATGAAAAAGTTTACTACTTGAAAATTGTAGGAAAAAATGTAACACGTTTAAGATCTGCTTTATAGTACGATAAAAAATATTGAATTTAAAGCGGAAAAAGTAGGTCATTATTCCCAATATTTGCCATCTCTAAATTTTTGATAAGCCAGATTAATTGGCGGTAGTTTTAAAAGGTGATCGAAGCATGATCAATTTGTTTTATTTTAATGTTTATACATTTGTATCTTAAATTTTATTACCTATATTTAATTTTATCTTTATTTATCAATTTCATTCTATTCGTTTTAAACTGATTTTATGAATCGAACCGTCGAAATAATGTATTCCGATCCAATAATGATAATTTTCATTTCTTAAAAATATTCAAAATTTCATTGATAAATGAAAATTGAAATTCCTCGCCTTGCATATATCATTGAAAATTTTCTAAAAATCCTTCAGCTCCAACGCATGCAGTCAAATTATTATATTTTTGAATGAGGAATCTTTTCTTGTTTTTTATTGCTTTGGTATAGACTTTATGTGAAATTTCAGGTCCTTCTGATCCCATTTCTCTTGCCGATTGAAACAAGATTATGAAAATTGTTACTGGAAAGTTACTGCCCTCCTGAAGTTTTATACTACCATCGTCTTCATTCTTGCACATACATTCTATTTCTGCTTTTATTGTTAGTCATGGCATAGGCTATGTTGTTTCAAAACCTGAGGTCATTCCTTTAATTTCTTCTTAATTTCATCCTTAGTTAAATATAATTTTCAGTGACTTAAATAGCAGAGTCAGTTTCAAGAACAATAGAGGTGGTTCTTAGACTCAGTTTCATTCTAAAATGAAGTAGAAAACCTTTTATGGAAATATCTTGAAAAGGAATCATTTGAGGTGGATCAATTACACCGCTAAAAATTAAAGGTTAGAATTTCCATAAGGTCTGTAAAAAGAGATCCAGGCGCATAGTAGCTAAAAAAGGAATTCTTTATGATATGTGACTCTTAGTACTTAGTAAGGACTTGCTCTTTCTTCCCTGTTTTTATTCTTTCTCAATTTTATGGCTCTGCCTCTCAATGAGGCACCCAAAAGCTCACTCTTCTCTATTATTCTAGATTGGGAAAATCCCAGGTGTATTGCACCATGGAGAAATCCAAAATTTGGTAATGCATACCATCTCTTATATATTTTTCTTCACTTGTTTCTGAGTTTTGGCTACATCCATGTGTATATATAGAGTACTATACATAGAGTAAGTATGGTTCTATGCTGTTACTTTCTTTGCGATTATCATTGATTAAATATGCATTGTTTATATAAGTCAAGGTACTATGGATAGAGGAAGCTACACTCCTCAACCTAAGAAGAGGAAAATATCTGCATAGGATGTCGTTCTGGAAATGTTGTTTCATTCTGACTGTGAGATCTCTATAGCGATAGTGAGCATTTCACTATCTTTAGAAAATTGTTTAAAGGATTTTCACTGTCTAAAAAGTTTTAGATAATTACAATACATACATATTAGCAAAGAGACTAAAAAACAACCAAATTATTATGTACAAGTAACATAAACTCTTACTTAGACTTAGTAGAAAAATTAAGGTTTTCAATTTGTTACAAGAATACATTTTCAGAAATGATAAAAAACTGTGATTCAAGAATATGAAAATTCATATTTAAGTTTGGAATTCGATTTGTGCTACATAAAATGAAATAATAGAATTTAATTAATAGTAATAACTTTATTTTAATTCCAGGAACTTAGAGTACATAATATCTTTTGATCATGATAGGTTTATTTCCTTCTCAGATATGGCTTAAACAGCATCTTCATTTGGTTCCTTTAGGATTTCATGGGAAAAACATAATTACATTTGGAGCAGCATGAATAAGTATCATTTGAACTATCTTTTCCCATCATATAGGGCAAGTAGCAAAAAGGCCAGCATCTAAAAAAAAAAGAAATTAATTTTATAGGCAATATTTATGAGTAGAATCTATATTCCTCAATTTTGAGAAATAAACAAATCTAGTGCAAAATCAATCCTGTGAAAATCACATTACCTTTTAATTAAAGCAAAATTGAAACCAAGACAGCTTAGATTCTTTAAATAAACATTACAATTGTAGCTTTTATGAGTTCATTGATTTCAATCATTTCCTATTCATAACTGAATCAGAGAGGCTATTCATTTTCCCTGTTAAACTATATCTAAATTGCCTTAATGAAAGAAAAGCAATGAAAATGTTATATTTTTAAGCCAGGATCTTCTCTACACAAAACATCTACTTCAATTAACTACATAATATATTTTGTATAGCTAAAATCAAACTTTAAAAATCAAGATAATAAAAATCTATTTAATGCAAGAAGTAAAGAAAAGGATAATACTGTGGGATTAAGAAATGTAGAAGAGGACTCAGGAAGAATTTTCCATTACAAGAGATCATCCATTGAGAAGGAGGGTTTGATGAATCTACAAAAACTATCCATACAGTGGGTTGGGTTACGGCATATGAAAGAAAGTCTGTGTTAAGTAAAATTTAGCACTTTAATTCTGCAATAATGCAAAAAAAACAAAAGGAAAACAAAACTTCAATATTCAGGCGACACACATGTTGCAAACGTTCCTCTCACTAGTCCTGCTAGTTTACCCCTGCCACTCTCTCTTGCACTAGCAGACATCAGACAAATAAAAATAGAAAGTATGCTGTTGCACCCATTATATATTAAAGAGAAAGAATCATGCTCAAAAAATTGAATACATTAGATATACCTCGAACATTTTTCAATTAATTAACACGTTGACTCATCATCATCATCGTAATTCTGTCCTAGGACAGGTCTCAACGGCACTGTTGTCTCCATGCATCTCTATCCTGTGCATCCCGTTTCAAATTTTGGTATTTCCTTCCTTTCTTCAACTCACTTAGCATTCCATACCTCCTTCCTTTTACTCTTTTCCCATTTATATTTCCTTCAAAGATTTTCTTCTGTAGGCAGTCTGCTCTTAATATGTGGCCTATCCAGCTTGCTTTCCTTTTCCTTATACTTTTCATGATGTCTCATTCTTCTCCAACACTCCTCAGTACCTCTTCATTTCCAATCTTGTCTGTCCATCTTATCTTCTCCATCCTTCGCCATAGCCACATTTCAAAACTCTCTAAGTATTTCTTTTCCTTCTTTCTCAACGTCCATATTTCAGATCCATATAATACAATGCTCCATATAAAGCACTTTGCAAATCTTTTTCTTAACTCCATCTTGATGTTCTTAGCTGTCAACAGTTCCTGGATCTTTTGGAACGTTGCCTTTCCCTGAGCAATTCTACTTCTTATTTCCTGTACACAACACCCATTAGATGTGATGGTGCTTCCCAGATATTTAAAGTTTTGTATTTGCTCAAATTCCTTCCCGTTCAACTTAATTTTTACTGGCCCATCCTTTCTCGACACCTTCATCACTTTTGATTTTTCGATGTTTATATTCATTCCATATTCTTCTCCTTTCTTACTGATTTGCTCTATCATTTCTTGTAATATTTCTTCACTCTCTGCTATTACAGCCTGGTCATCTGCATATTTAATAGTCTTCACTCTTTCTCCTCCTACCACTATCCCTCCAATCCCTTCCAAGGCTTCCTCTATCAGTTTGTCACCATATATGTTGTATAAAATTGGTGACAGGCAACACCCTTGTCTCACACGTCTTCCTATAGATGTCTCATTTGTCTCATCTCCTTCTATCTTCACCACAACTCTTTGACCTATGTACAGTTGTTTTATTGCCTTCTATCTTTCCAAACCACTCTGATTTCCTTTAGAATCTGCAGTAGTTTATCCCATTTCACTCTATCAAATGCCTTCTTATAATCAATAAAGCATATGAATATCTCTCTGTTTACCTCCAATACCCTTTCGCTTAACATTCTCATGCATCCTATAGCATCCCTTGTTCCCCTTCCTCTTTGAAATCCAAATTGGTCTTCCCCCAAGTTTTCCTCTATCTTAACCCTCTTCATTATTGAAGAGGGTTAAGTTAGAGGAAAACTTCTCTGTCTCAAACCTCTTCATTATTATTCTAGTCATCATCTTTGCCACATGAGGTATAAAACTGATTGTACGGAACTCTTTGCTGGCTTACGAACACGTTGACTGCCAGCAAATTATCCCTAATTATACTCCCTAATAATTATAGTCCCTAATATCCAAGGTATTAGTACCCAATACTTAAGCAAGGGCATTGTGAAATTTTTAAATGAATAAACTAAGCCAGAACCTCTTACTCTTAAAAGGAAATGAAGGATACACATGTCCAGTTAACTGGACATTGGTGGACGAGTAAGCAATATTAATCACGAGTTTTGTTCAAAAATTTTTTGATACTGAATTCATAGTTTCATGAGTGATAAATAGATAATACCAAAATAATAATGTAAACCAACTATTACATTTACTGCAAAATAGAAAAAAATTTTTCCTTCTTGATGTAAAGGAGCTATGTTACAACATAACAACAGTGGTCCTTCCTTAAATAATCCTTAAATGCCTGGCCTTTGTGCCTTCCATGCTAACTTTTATAATTAATTTTCCATATATTTCTCATGATGAAAACTATTGTCTGATAAAACTTTGATATGGTCAAGAGAACTTGAAATTCTAGATGAAATCTTCTTGGAAAACATCTACCAAGTACTTTAGCTAATATTCCTCCATCAAAACATGGTCATTTAAATTATTCTCATGATTGATTCTACATTCAGTTTGGACTGAACAGAAACACTTATTTGGTTGTTATGAATTTTTTATTACATAGCAATATGTTCATTACCTATTTGAAGAGCAAGAGTTCATTTACTTCTGAGATTAAAATAGCAGACTGTGGTGGCTAGGGTACAATGAAATGACAGAGAAAGAATTTTTCAAAAAATTCTACCCAGGTAATCCAGGGAGCAGGTAATCGAGAGGAAGGCCATGAATAATAGATAATATGGAGAATTACCTGATAAGGATGGGAGTAAGAAGATGGAGGGAGCTGACAGAGAATTGGACTGGGCTGAAATTGAGAAGGAGGCTCTACAATGGCTATAGCGGCAAGGAGGAAGGATTTGAAGGGGCAGCACATCTATTTCTTTATTACCAAAAAATCACTACCACCACCCTCATTCTTTACCAACGATGTATTATAAATATTTATCAAATTATTTAATTATCTGAATGGAATGCAAGCTTGCTGATAGCAGACTTAAGCTTGAAACTTATTCTAAGATTAATTCTTTCCCCATCTTGAACCAAACTCAATGAGAGTTGTGAAATTATGCTTTCAGTCATTTTACTGAGAGATTATTTCATTGTTAGATTTTCCTTTTAAAAGTTTAATTTATAATTATTTTAAAATAATTGAATGCATACAATCATATAGTTCTATTTTCTGACCTACCCCAAGAGAAAGAGTGCTGCTGTTTTGGAATCAGTAACAGTGTTTTTCTTGTGTTTGATAATAGGAGTGGTATAAGCTCCACAGTTTTCACATACTGAAGCTGTAGATGCACTTTTCCATAGTTCAACTAAAAAAGATGAATTCTAGTTGTCATGTCAATGTCATCGTTACAAATATACTTTAAGCCAATATGCAAAAACTTTTTAATGAGCTTATCCCTTGCTTAAAGGCTTTTACTTAGCAAAAATCACATGGTATTTTTATAAAAATTGTGATAATTTCCTACAATTAAAATAATTATCCTTTATATAAATGCATCAAATATATTAATACATAGGATTCATTCCCTGATGGTTACATTTTGCAATAAAAAAGGAAGCACAAGAGTAGAGCAGTTGGTAGTAGCCCATCAACTCTTCATATATTATTGCAGTTTCCCAAGGAGAAACGGACATGAAAAAAGTCTGATGGGATTGGGACATTTTCATATCCGTTTCTTCTTGGGATATTTCCTAGGTGCACATCTTATTGAGCCAGGTCACCTGAACCATTTTCCTCAAGTACAGTTTCATTTATGAATACAAATAAAATTTAAAAATTTCATCAATTATAGCATTAATGATTAATAATGATAATTTCTGTACTTAAGTACCCTTGTTAAAAAGCTATAAACATGATTAAAATAATTATTTTTGGTTTAATTCATGATGAATAAACTGCAAAACAACAAGGAAATTCTTCTTATTTTATCATTCAGACCAACTCAAGAGAAATTTCCACTTAGACATCAGAATCTAATTCTATTATTATACTTAGAGTGAGGTATCATTAACCATTTACTGCTAGTGTATACAGCTCCCTCTTAGCCTCTCTCTGATTGTTTCAGCCACTCAATTGCATATTCAAGGACTCACTCCAATCTTTGCTCTAGGAGAATTCATCATAAAAGTTCAAGGGCCAATAAAGGTCAATAATATGATCCCTTCAGTTACCGATTGGTTTGTGGACCATTGGGATGTTTTATTTCCCCAATATTCTGAATATCTTCTCAGAAATTGTGGAAATATATGGGATGCATGCTATAAGAGTTGCATTATTTCTTTTACTGTTCTTCCTATGAATCACATCAGACAAGCAAACTAGGGGATCTTCATCCATGGAAAGATTTTAGCCCTCTTTTGGACATGTCTAATTGCATTGGTAAGTCCACTTTCTTCGGAGCTACATTGATTTCTCTCTGTAGCCATTCTACAGGAAAGTGATTCACAGGTGACAGACTAATGCACTTCATCTAAGCTGATAATAGCCTTTGAGATTTGTTCTGTGATTGATTATTCTCACATGTACAAAGTCTGTTACTTGCTTCTTATTTATGGTCCAAAGTGGATTTCAACTTACATCATGTCCTACATTGGAATTGGGATTTTAGTGGAAAATTAGGGGGAAAACTGTGGGTATCTTATCCTCCTTAAAATTTATAGTAGATTTTATTTTAGGATGGATACCTATAAACTCTGGATACCTATAGACTCAATGGCTACTAGACAATGGCCAATTGCACTATATTAACAATACTATCATCAATGAAGTATGATCCATTAAAAATTATTTAAATTACCAACAAGATTTTATCTTTTAAATTTCTATACAAGTAAACTTTACTTAGAGTACTTAGCCACTTAAAAAGTATGTGGATGTACAGAGGAAGTTGCAGTATGTTTCAAGTAGATATTTCAAAGAGGCATTACTTGAAGGTATGGGAGACAGTTGAATAATATTTTTTTTACATAAATAGATGTATGCCTTCCTGCACAACTTAGGAGAAAGGAAGGACCGCATGGTTATGACAGAAAGTAATTGCAGGTTGCAGATACAGAATTTTTTGAGAAACCTTTCTTAGAATTTACAAAATATATTAATTTATACAAATAAACATGAATAAATATTAATAAAAGTCATCTTCTTTCAGAATCAGCCTTTTTGTAATTTTTAATATAATTAGAGGTAAATGCATCTTCCAAATACTTCAATGTCTTATTTTATCACACTGAAAAATATCACAAATGTTTCCAAATGGTATTCTATCCTATAGAATGCCATTTAGAATATACCTATTGTAGGCCTTAGAGGGAGTGCTATTGGGCTACCTGTCGCCCACAGGCCATATACATGCAATCAACAATGTTGTCAATTTATGTACAGTAAGCAATTTTAAATGTTGACATACCTGTTGCCTCATATTTATCTTTTACCCCTTTCTTTTTTGTAGGTACTTTTTTGTCATTACTTTTGGAATATACTTTACTTCTGTCTTCTATTTCCTCTTCTTCAAATGACAAAAACCATGCCATTTGAACATCAGGGTGCTTTTTCTGCAAATGCTTCACTAACCTTCCTTTGTCTTCCTCATTGAACGAAATAACCTTGCAACAGAGTGAACATTTAACAGTATGACTCTTTTGGCACCTGTTGAGTCTCTGAGCAGTAATTTTACTATCAAGTTTTAGTTGATGGTATACGCCATACATTCATGGAATCTGTCAAAGAAATTGTCACAAAAAGTTATTTTATGCAATATGTAGATATTGATTATTCATTAACTGATTTCTGGGTAATATTTCCTGAGTTTGACATGAACACAATCTTAGGTTTTCAAAGTTGGAAACTGCCAATTCTTAAAAAATGAGAAAGTAACCAGAATTAAGTGACATCAGTTTAAAGAATCTCTAGATAACTATTCATAGTTGTGGCAAATAAAGTAAACTAAAGAAGTACTATTTTTGTTATAAGGTGAAAGGCACTTATTTAAAGATAAAAAGAGCCAAAAAACTCTTCCCTGTTGTTTTCAAATTTGTAAGAAATAAAAAGTTGTCATCTCCCAGGTTAAAATATTATCCTGCTTGTAACAAGATTTCTACTTCATCTTCTGAAAAGCAACTTGATGCTTTTGCTCCTGTTGTCGTCTATAGACGACAGATACTTTCCTCCCTAAGCAAATGAATGTTGTGTATACACTACGCAGGTATAAGTGGTAGGTAGAATCAGGAGTTAAGCTTCCAGTTATTGTACTACTTTACCCTTTTGGGCCCATATCAGCAGAGCGCTAGACCCTTCCCATGGAAACAGCATGGGGGATACACCTATCTTGTCCTAATTCGCAACCTTTCTCCATGTGGGGCTGCAGAAAGTAAAATGTTATTGCAGTTGTTCTACTAAAGATATATCTGTGGCAATTATTGTCCTTGTTACCTCGGATTTTAAAATTTTGTGTTTTGCTGATAATGTACAATTTTTAAATGAAACTCTACCATTAATATTAACATATTTACCATATTACCATAATGGTAAAGAAGTATCTGGGATTTTCTCTAGCAACTTTGCATGTGCCAGCATAGACATTAATATTAACAGTAGAGTTTTGTTTAAAAGTTGTACATTATCAGCGAAATATAATATAATCATTTCCAAGGTAATGGATAATTTTTTAGAAAAATGACTATAAGAGCATATAAATTTTTTCAGCCCCAAGCTGTGAAAGGGATTAAGATTTAGCTTAACCAAGAGTTGCCCCCTTGCGATATCTGAGGAAAGGGTCAGCAGCCACATTAAGATGGGCTCAAAAGGGTAAAAGACTCTAACTGACACAAATCGTGTCTCAGAAGTGTTCTGTATACGGGTAAAGATTTTCTTTGCAAAGGCTTGGAACCAGAATGCATTTCTACAAGAACTCTGCTGTAATGAAAAGGTTAAGTTTGACTGTAGTTTAAAAGATGAGATTATGGAGAATTTTTAAGGGAAAGGATGAGAAAATATTATGGAGAATTTTTAAGGGAATTTAAATTTGAATTTGTGTTTCTCAGTGGAATCAATAGATTTTGATGACAGTAATTTTTGTACATTTTCACTCTTTTTTGAATGTTGAATTCATTGACCAATTAAAAAGAAATAGAATAAGAAATCAATATTTATTATAATTGTGGTAAAATATCATTTAAAAAAAATTACTGCGTTTCTTAATGGAATAATGTATCTGCTCATTAATATGTAAGCCAGAGTTATATATAGATCATTTAAAGCTATTGCATTAATTCTTGATTCCCTAGAGCTAAACTAAGCTCCATTAAAAATATTTTGTACTTATACTTGTCAGTGGAGTAAGTAAAACTTGGTTGAATGCTACAATTGGTCAATATACAATACACAAACAATATAAATAAATACTACAATTTGACTAATAAACATAAATATTGGATTTTGATTCAAAGATATTTTGTGGAATCCATGATCACATCATAGAATAGTTCAATTCTCATGATAATTTTCACATCAAGAGATCTTAGAGGAACTTCAGGTTTATAGAGCAGTGGTTCCCAACATAAGACATTCCCCTCTGAGAGATAATTGGAAAATGAGTCTTAAGTAGGGAATGTTTTTGGCTCTTCTTTTATTATTTGCTTTGAATGCCATATATTTTGGAGGTATTTTGAAACCTAGTTAATGTCCTTTTATGCTTGAATAGTAAGTCATATCTCGAATAATAATGATGAAAATAGTTGGAAACAATTACAGCAATATTAGCATCAAAATGAATCCTTTTTTGTCTAAACAATATACATGTAAAAATATTTACATTAGGAATTAGACTTCTCAAGAAAATTTCAACAAGTAACAAAATTACTGTTTGAAGATTACATAACAATTAATAACAGAACAATGATGATACAAGAAATATCTATTTACCTACCTTAAATCACAACTTCTACACTTATTAAATAGTTTTAACTAATCTAATTCAGCTATTTGAGGGTAAGATGTTCAATTATGTATTTTGAAGATAAAAATTTTGCCTTTTTTCACTACGCACAATCAGTTACTTGCCAAAGTTTTGAATGCAATCTAATATTAATAAATAAATTTGTGATAGTTTTTAAAACCATTATATTTCATTTATGAAAGAAAATTGCTACTAAATTCGGAATAGCTTTATTTTTATCCAATTATATACAAATTGATAATACTCCCTACCATATTTCACTAGCAGCTTTCAGGAAAATGTGAATATATCATTCAGGCTGAAAATAATTATAAAAATAAATTATTGGAATCCATTTCTACTTTTTGAAAAGGAAAGCAGAACATAATATTTATCAATTATTACTTGAAATTTCTTTGTAAGACTGTCAAATAATATGAAATTGTAAAAAAAATCTCATAACTATAGAACATTTGAACAATAAAAGATAATGATGTATTTATTGCTTTGACTATGTAACTTCATATAAAGCTAAATATGTAGTTTAAATATATTTTCAAATTTTAAATTTTGATGCTCACCAATATCACTAGTATTAATAATCATCCTTAAATTTTGTCAGTTGTTATTGATTTCTATGGTTACAAGGAAATAATTCATGAAAATAAATAGAACTATAAACTTCCTTAGATGAGAATAAAATCAAGGGAAATAATTATTGATAGAATTATTTTACTAATTAGTTGTATTAATCAATGAAAGTGTGAGTCAAGAAACACACTTCAGCATAAGCAAAGATTATTAATATCCTGAAAAGGAGATCGCAAAGGAAGAGACAGAGAGAAAAATGAAACAGAATTTGATGAATCGTAGAAAAAGAGGGTTTAATTCAGGAAGTTAGGACAAAGGTTTCATGTAAGGAACTTTTAGGTATATTAATCTAATTGGAGCTATAAAACTCATTTACATGTGTAGAATCCAAAGAACTCTCTGACATTTCTGCATCATCATAATAATTTAGAAAAGATCCTGTTTTGTGGTAGGGCCTTAAGAAGAAAATTTACTATTATGCAATATTAAAAGTAAAAAGGTTTTAAGGAATAATTAGCTGAATTCTTAGAAGGTTACCTTCAAGAGCTTCAGTAGTGGAAATTTTTGGTAAACTTTGGGAATTAGTGTCCCAGTTTATAATTTCTGCCACCTAAGAAGCAGCACTAGTTTTCAGTTAAATACATGATACATAAAATGCCCCAGCTGGAGCATTGACTCACAGCCATAACGAGTATTCAATTTAATACATACAGTACCTCAGGTGGGACACTGTCTCAATTATGCAGGCAGCACCAGTATTCAAAGCAATCCTGTGCATCAACTCACAATTTGACAGAAAATTTATTTAAACAAAAGTAAAATTAAAAGTACTAAGTGAAATCTGGTAGAATTTCATTTAAAAAAACGAAGAAAAAATCAAAGATTTACTTTCCACAGAATTTATTACTGCGACCATGGTTTCAGTGCAAATTTACACCATCATCAGGCACCGAGGCTTCGTTACAACAGCTTAAGAACAAACCAGAGAGGGGGGGAGGTGAACGAGAGTTGCAAAGTAAGGGAGCCAATTAGTTGTTCATAATAGGTCGTTAAGCGGAGGAGGAGGGGGTAATGAACGGAAAAGGCTGGTAATGTAACAATGTAGAAGGATTCTCTGTGAAAAGGAATTCATTAGCAAGGGAAAAGGAATGGTGGAGATGGTGGAGTATTTGAAAATTTTCTAGTATATCTATTTTGTACGTATTACGGCAGGAGTGGAGGATTACAGGTGAAAATTCAGACTGGTGATTTTTAACTAAAAGGTGTTCAGCAAAATGAGATCTATGAGGGGAGTTATTAAGGAAAGCTCTATGGTGTTCATTGCATCTGGTAAAAATATTCCTACTACTCTGGCCAATATAACTAATTTCACAGTCTTTACAAGGAATTCTATAAATTCCAGGCTTAAACAGGGGGTCGATTTTATCTTTATTGTCACATAGTAAAGACCTAAGTGTTTTGCTGCTGTGGTATGCTAGGTGGAAATCATTCTTAGGAAATATATTACAGATTTTGTATGATAGATCACCAATAACATTTAACTTGTGCCACTTCGGAGGGATTGAGTCGGTAGGGGGAGTGAATGTAGAATGGATAGCAGTTTTTCTCAGTTTCTGGCAAGTATTTTATTAACCAAGGAAGAGGGGTAACCATTATTAATTGCAATCGTTTGTATTGTATTTAGTTCTTTTTGGTAGTTGTCGGGTGACATAGGTATTTTAATGAGTCTGTAAAGGAGGGAATGAAAGGCTGCAAGTTTCTGTTTGTAATGGTGGTTAGAAGAAGCTGGTATTACAAGATCCGTGTGGGTTGGTTTTCTATATATGGAAAATTGGATTTGGTTGTCGGAGATAAGTATGTTTAGGTCTAGAAAGTTGATCGAGTGATCTACTTCAAATTCACAGGTGAATTTAAGGAAAGGATGAACTGAGTTTAACAAACGAAGTAGTTTGGTAATTTGTCTTTGGGACCTTTTCCAGATGCATAGAATGTCCTCAACGTAGCGATGCCAGGTAACAATATTGGATAGCAAGGGAGATTTGCTATTAAAAAATTGGGATTCAACATGGTCAAGGAAAATGTCAGCAAGAATGGGGGAAAGTGGGGAGAAAAGGGGAGGAAATCAAAGAAAGAAACTTCAATAATGATAAATACATTCTTGGAAAAAAGTTTATATGCCCCATTTTTCAACAAGATATCATCCAATATTTTCAGGAAATCTTACTTAGATACATAAGCAAGCATTAGTTTCTGTTAATCGGAAATTCCGTTACAGACTAGGTTATGATATTCCTTCCCTCTTTCAGCGCTATTTCTTGTTATAAATTCATAATTAAAAGCGAAATGAAAACAAAATCCGAATATGAAGTTGAGATAATCGAGAAGTATCTTTGCTGTAAAATACCAATTGGCAGAGCGCGGGGCTTCTTGCCAACAATTACACCGTGGTGCCAGAGTATGCTACTATATCATAATTTAAGCCTAAAAATGCTCAGGTCTGAAACGCCGGACCCTCCTAAGCGAGGGGCATAAGGCGGCCGTCTCAGTCAGACAGCACCTCCTGGTCCCAGTTGCCGCTCTAAGGCACAGTTGAAGGTTGATAGTTCAAACCTTTGGACAAGTCAATATAGTTGGTCCCAACCCGCACTGCTCCTACCGTTCCTACGTCATCCAGCAACAATACTCAGATAATCATCCAATCTTGTTACGTGCCTTTAAGTTTCTATCAGATCTGAAATTGGGCGGGGGGTGAAGTCTGTGACACTTGATCACCTCGGATATGATGCTCCGTGTAACACTTTGTGACAGAGGGGAGGTAGGTTCAGAAATCCCGAAAAATTTTGTGACATTATTTAAGGACAGCCCCTAAGAAATCTAATGTTCCACGAATAATGAGAGAATTGGAAAGAGTTTACAATAAGGATGAATTCCGGCCTCATGGACATGAAACCATTCGCTGATTTCTCGACTGGAACACAAACGATATTTCTGCGTTATTCAAGGATGACAAACATACGATACAGCGAAACAAATTATGAACTAATTTTAAATAAATGTAAAAGAGCTCAACAGCGTTAACTCAAAGCAACTTACGATTAACTGCTCGAAACTATTGTGCGAGATTCTAGGAAGCGCCGTAACGTAGAAAAAAATAACTCGTAGATATCTATTACTACCACCAATTCTCTCACAGAGTAAATTAATTAAAAGCTTTAGAATGTTTTCAAATAAAACTATAATACAAAACCGTATTACAATAATGAAAATATTGAGGCTTCCGATAGCCAAGTGGGTAACGCGTTCGACTTAAGGGAAAGCGGTCCCGGGTTCGATTCCCGGTGGGGCCTACGTGCGAAATGACCTAAGCTGTCGAAGCACTTTTATCAATACTAATAATAATGAAAATGTTTTTGAAATTTTGGAATTCGTTTGACGAGAAAATTTGGGAGCCATTAGAAAAGAAATTTCTTCACCTATGTCATGCCTTTCGAAATTCAGGAAAACTATTGATGTGTTTTTGAGTTTCTTTCAATCCATTTCGTTGAATAGTGGGTCTCGAGTTTTCAGCGAAAATTTGGGAGCCATTAGAAAAGAAATTTCTTCACCTATTATGTCATGCCTTTCGAAATTCAGGAAAACTATTGATGTGTTTTTGAGTTTCTTTCAATCCATTTCGTTGAATAGTGGGTCTTGAGTTTTCAGCGGAGCATTTAACGACAAGAAACACGTATTCCCGAATTCTTAAGTCCCAATCTGGTGAATTGCGGCAGCATTACCAGAATTTTCATTTCAATCATTTTAAGTATTTTTTTCCAATAGAATTGCACTGAAAGAATATATTCATCTCCAGTTTCAATAAGTATGTAAAGTTTGTACTTTAGATGCAGCAATTTGAGGATGTACATGACCGTTTCCTAGTTTCATTTTGGGCCTCTATTTTTTCTGTGAACTGCAAAGTAGGATTGCATGAATTATTTAAAACTAATTGTAAGATCAGTCAGCTCCGGCTCTCGCTACCACACTCTTTGCTGAACATAGCATGGTTAAGTGCGAAGAGTCATAGAGAGGGAGGAGAGGGAGTGAGCCGCGTTGACGAATCGAAAAGTTTCAGTAACTCGGCAGGGCGTGTGAATGTTTGGTTTTTCCCACCATACCCATTCTACTTTCCTCAAATCCTACCTTCTTCGCCTGCAGGCGCATCCTCCGGCTGCGAAGATCGTACGTGTTGAATATGGATGAGGAAGGCAACAACGTTTTACATATTGCCGCAGCAAACGGATATGATCTACCGGGTAAATCATTCAATATTGATGACATAAATTGCCAGAATTATTTTGGATGGACACCCTTAATGTACAGTGCATATCACAGGCATGAATTCCTGGTCAACAAGTTGTTGTCGTTAGGTGCCGACGTCAGAATGAAGAATGACTTTGGTATGATAATCAGTAGAAACAAGTCATTGTTTTATGCGTCAAGTAAATTAAATGATGCCCCTATGTCTTATTTCTTCAGGTGCATCTGTGATCACATTGGCTGCTGCATCAGGAAAAGTTGATGTAATCCGAACTGGGATGAAAGCAGATAAAATAACCTCAGAATTTGATTTTACATCACCTTTGGCAATAGCAACAGTTCTTGGACATCTCTCTGTCATCAGATACCTGATTGACCATGGTTTTGACCCGAATTCTGCCATGCCATCTTCAGGTTTGTTGTCAAATATAATAAAACATTGACTTTGTTAGAATACTCACCTGGAAATTGGAAGACCTGGGTTTGAGTCTCAGTCATGTTGCTAGTTTTCACACTTGCTATTTCTTGGGTTTCAGCCACATGGCTCTTCAGTGCTTTGTTATTCACCTTTCCTTAATCTTCTTCACCTACTGAGAATTCCAGCCTCTTCATTGCATTTATATCATCACCATTACAGGACTATATTAATGTTCTTTAATCTATTATATGACTTAAAGCAGTGAATATCCTTACTTTCCTTCATTATTGGTAACTTCCCATGTTCTTGAAGTGAACAGAACAGTAATACCATTGAAAAGGCCATTACCATTATTTTTTTAAACCAGACTCTCCTCAATTGTATGTCTTATATCTATTTCTCTTTCTAGTTTTAAGCAATTTGAAGATCAATGGTTAACTCCTCCATGCCATTCAAAAAGTCTTTCTTCTTAAATATTAGTTCTTTTATCAGCAAGGTCCACTACAAGTATTTCCTGGGTCATTAACTTAGTTCTAAATTTCCTTTGCCCAGTATTTTGACATCCGCAAATATTATATATTTCTTTGTATTAGATCTTTCTCTCTTTAATATTAATGTATCTTTGTTTTTATCAACAATTACTTGTCTTTATGTATTCATTTGTTACTTAAGGTTAGTCTTTCAAATTCAACTGGCCAAATCTGATACTTAGCAGTCATATGACAGCAGCTTCACAACAGCTATACAGTAAAATCTTGTCTGCAAGTAACTTAGTTTGTGAGTCTTTTGCAAGACAAGCAACACATGGAAAATGTCTATGATGTTTTGTCTGCTTAGTGTCACATGATCGTTATTTCCCTAATAATCATTATGTAATATAATCAGTATATGAATATTTTTAGGTTCTGGAACAAATCATGATCATCGGAGTTTCCATTATTTCTTACAAATAATTTGCTTTGGTACACAAGTGCTTCGAATTACAAACATGTTTCTGGAACTTATATGCTCAAAATCCAAGGTTGGAATGTATGTATTAAATCCTATTGGAACCAAGCCACTATTTATAGAGGCCATGACTTCTTGAGGAATTTGAAAGTGTTTTTGACATTGTTTTCTTGAATTCCTTTTAGAAATATTGTTATATATAGTTCATTTTTCCCCTAGACAAATGATAATAAATGATTAACTTTAAGTGATCACTCAATACAAATTTTAATATTTTCTTTACCTTAAGATGTATCACAACAATTAGAGATAGCTATGATTTATAGTAATGATTTTTTTGCGAGTTTTATTTATCATTGCTGAAGGCTTCTGGGAATGTTGGTCATTTTGGGTGACTAGTCACCCAAAATTACCAATGTTCCCGAAAACCTCTGCATGGCTTAAGCTCAATATTCCTCCACTATTTGTTCTTTCCAAAAATATTTTGTCTTAGATGCAATACACTGAAAATTTCAAATAAATGTAAAAAGATTCTTGTTTTAGACATACTATACAGAAAATCATTTGGAATCTAGATACATTAATGAAATATTAATTAATCTGCTCATATGCTATCTTCATTCACACTCATTTCAGAAGGTCCTCAGAATGCAAAGAAGTGGTAGCCCATTTACCTTTTGTAAAAGCTGTCTCAGGTTTCATTCCAGATGGCTACCATTATGTTGACCCAGCAATTTGAAAAATTGGGAAGGTAGCTGACTTAATAAATAGTATGTCCAACACAGCCTAGAAAACTAAATAAGGTGATGTGGGTATCAATGAGCTGACCATAGGTCACACAGCTAAGCCATTCTCAAGTAGGAGTTTTTCTGTGATGGACTACTTTCAGCTTATTTCACAAAAACAATTTTTTCCTTTAGATCATGTTCAAATGTTTTTTGTAAGATATACAGTAATTTATCATCACATAAAAACTGGATTTAAATTATTTTATAATTCAAATAATTAAGATGGAAAATACAATACAAAATTTCTCCTAACAGGTGTTACACCCTTGATGCTTGCTGTCTGTCAAAATCACATTGAGGTGGTAAAATTACTAATAGAAAGAGATGTGTGTATCTCAAGTGTCAATATTGCCGGTTATTCAGCTTTGGATTTAGCTATGCTCAAGGGTAACAAGGAAATTATATCAATCTTACATGAAAAAGCAGAAAAATATTTGGGTAAGTACTTACATAAAAAGTTTTATCTGTAAGAATCAATTTTAAGCAAGGCAAAGGGTCATTTCATGTCAAGTGGACCTATTTTAGAGATGTGCTCTGCTCAACCATCACAGATTCCAACGAAATTTTGTGTGAACATTAACTCATGTTCTCAATGAACATGGCCAAGTTTTACATCCATCAGAGCAACACTTGCTGAGATATAGTCATTTGTGTGACCTTTAAAAAAATGGAAGGAATTAGGGAACTGAAGCTTTTTATTTGAACACCTTGTATTAAGTATAATTCTAATTCCTTCCATTTTTTTAAAGGTCACACAAATGACTATATCTCAGCAAGTGTTGCTCCGACGGATGTAAAACTTGGCAAATGTTCATTGAGAATATAAGTTAATGTTCATACAAAATTTCGTTGGAATCTGTGATGGTCGAGTGAAGCACTTCTCTAAAATTGGTCCACTTGACATGGAATGGCCCCAAAGAAATATATTCTCATTGAAAATAATGGTATTTTACAATTGAAATAAATTAATTTTAATTGTTAAATTAATTGCATAGAATTGAATCTTTAGAAATTGAAATTTTGTTTATAATGATCTAGTGATAGTGTTATAATGTTAATATTCATAATTAGTCTTCTGCAGAATTTCTGTAGTACAATATTTAAGAAAAATCTATCAAAGCGAAGAGAGAGAGACATTGATTTTAATTGTGGGGAAAGGGAAGATGACATGAACAAGAATTAATTTATGAGGTATTTATGGAGCCAATAGAAGGTACCTGATGAAAAAATTCTATTTTTGAAGTATGAATGTTTCAGGTATGCAACAGATCTTATGTCTATTCTTACACTAGGGAATTTTCCTTTTTCACTGGCAAAAACAACCAGTTATTTACTTGAGTTATTGCAAATAATGAATGTGAATCATAAACAAAGGCAAAAAATTTTAAATTTTACTTGGTATTATTGATTTTTGTCAAAATAATTTTGTACACAAATGAAATTACAAATTGAAATTGAAATGAATAAAGAATATTAAGGCCAAAAACATGAGACTAACTAGAAAATTTGCTTTCCATTTCAGACACTAACCAAGATAATTCATATACTTCTGATGAGGAAATGTCATTGGCAGCAAAATCAGGGAATTTACTTTCTTTGCGGAATCAACTGTCCAAGAACTTCCTCACTGACACATTTTACATTGCAGATATGCAAAATTTTAGCAAAATGTGCAAGTCAAATGATAAGAAATGTTGTTCACCACTGCCAGAAAATCAAAGTTGTTCAGGAGGCAAGAGAGGGAAATTAAAATGTATTGAAAACTCAAATATTGGAAGATTTAATGAATTATCTATGCAAGTACGAATTACTATGCAACAGCCTATTTGACATTATAAGAATATTTTTTTAATAGAGATAACTGGCATTCTAGTTGAAAAATTCATTAATCAAAAAATTTAATTTTCAGAGAAACAATGCTGCAGTCTCAGGTGACAACTCTGAAAAAACATCCAGCTATAAAAATGTAGATTTTAATTCTAGGATAAAGGGTAATTATGCGATAGAAAATGAAAAAGTAAATAATGCATTGATGGCAGCTTGCCTGGGAGGTCACATGGAAGCTGTATATCTATTACTTGCTGCTGGTGCCAACCCAAATTACGAGCAGAAAGGACGGACCCCACTTATGGTTGCTGTTGAAGGATCGTAAGTAATTCTTATCATTGGTAGGCATAATACTCGTATTTATATAGACTAATGCCTGATATTAAAATGTATACCTTATGTGGATTTTAACAAATTTTCACTTTAGGATCTGATTTGGTTTTTTAGAGTAAAAGTGAAAATTATAGTTAATTTCTTTTACATATGATAGACTAGCATGGATATTTACTGTAATCTTCACTTTAGCTTCAACACAACATTATAACACTAGGCCTTAAAGTGAACATTACTTAATGTCCATTTTAAGTATGTATTATAATATCAGGCCTAATAAATTTGTTTAAACACGAAACTGCACTTGAGGTTTAGCAAATTGCAAATAAATGTAGTTATCCGAAGAATTTAATTCATAAAAAAGGTTTTACAAAACATGCAAGCAAAAAAGTATTCAATACACAAGAGCAAAACTTTTTCCTTGAAAAAAAGAGTAAAATTAACAAACAAAATGATTATTTTTAAAGTGAATTTCTTTCAGTAGTCAATAATTGAATTCNTATTCAAAGTGGAAGCAGAAGAATATAATATATTAGAAAGCAAAATAAATGTCTGAAAAATGAGGTATATGAGTAAAATGTATTTAAGAACTTCTTTGAGTTCTCTGAATTCATTCTCAATATTCTAGAATTTTTCCATAAGCTATATTTTTAATCTTGAGTATATGGACGGTAGCTATTGAATTTAATGTAACAAAATCACCTGAGATAAATCTTCCGTAATGTAATTCCTCTTTCTGCAAAAATATTGATTATCTTTCAAAGTACTCTGACAGGTGGGTTGTTTTATTTTTTCAACAGATTTTTTTCACAAATCAATGTGTATTGAATTATAAAGACAGGATACTGTTTCTATGATTTCAATTAAATAGTTCTTTAAATGTTTTTTAATCATACAAGGAAAGCAACTTTCTTTCAATAGGTATGGGATTATATAAGTATGTACATAGATAAAAAGAAGAAATTCCAAAATATTTAACTACTTGGAGGGAAAATTCAAATGAAGAATATCTACAATATTTCCTAATCCAACGCAATCATTTCTTGATTGCAATGAAATTTCTCAACCTAATCTACAAGTTTTAGATTTATCAATTGCTAACAATTTTAATAAGATACTGCTATATTCAAATTGATTCGATGTTTTTTTACAGGCTAGTTAAGAGTTAATGTATACATTAAATGCGTTAAAGTTCATGTGATAAACTACATAGGCCCTTTTTTAGGCAACTAGAAATCACCAAATTGCTGCTGTCTGTAGGAGCAGATCCACAACTGTTATCATCAAAAGACTATCTTACTGCTTTTGACTTAGCTACACTCTCTGGTGCATCTACTGAGTTAATAAGACTTCTCGCTAGCTGTACACTGCAACCACCAATTTTGGACACAAATGAAGTCTGTCAGTTGCAGAATTCTTCTGAACCTGAAGTTGTTTCTTCTCCTTTTGACAAGATTAAAAGGTTCAAGTTTGTTAAGTCTCCAAAAGGATCCAGTCATTTAAAATCAAATAAATTTCTCTGGAATCAACTGAATGAAAAGGAAAGCAGGAAAGTGTTAAGTCCTTACAGGTAAACATTGTCATCCTCAGAATTCTTATGTAGTTTATTGAACAGACTGAATATTTTGGATATGATAGGTTTCTAAATGATTAGCCTCTTTCAAATTCTCAAAGATATTTCTAAATGTACATTAGTATGTTAAGCATAAACTGAAGAGGGCTCTATTTAGAGTAATAATAATAGTTTCCTATCACTGCATATTAACCTTGGAAGTTATGAGTTTGAGACTGCTAATACTTAGCCTAAACATATGAAATTATAGTAATATGGTTGGTACTATTCTTCTACCACCTATAGTTACCTAGAGTGTTACATACATACTCATTTTCACAAGCTGAGTTAAATTTTGACTTAAAACCCCCAAAAATGCAAACAGAAGAACTGCTGTAGCTGGGAATCAAATACCAGTTCATTTGAATGGCAGACAACTGCCTTAACCTCTTTGCAACCAAGACTAACTTATGCTGCACTCTTGAAATGGGAAGGATATTAATAGTCTAGTCTAAAACTTAGAAATTGTGGAAATTCAAAATTTATCATTAACAGGATCAATTGTGGAAAATTCATGAATAAATTGGGAAAGATAGGAAACCAATTAAAAACTTGTGAAATATTTTCAATTTTTTAGGCAAAATTATTAGCATAATGACTTCCTCTTTTCTTAAACTATTATTCCACAATGGTTCTTTTCTAGATGTTGAGTTAAATTTTTAACAAAAACGGGAAGTGTAGGAGTGAATACTCCAATACATGCTCTAATAAAGCCACTGTAAAAAAATAAACATTATCTCCCTAAAAGCCCACTTGCAAGTCTAGTATCAAATTTTAGTTGGAGCCCCCATTAGAAAATTTCAGTAGTCTTCCATATGATGTATGCAAAAATACATAAAATTTCGCTTTTGTTTTGCAAAAGATTTATAAATGTGGAAATCTATTTTGGATTACGAATTAGATACCATGATTCCCTCTAAGCTACCTTCCTTGGTGGCCATGCAATACTTTCTTAAGAGTCACCCAACTAATTAGTCAAGTGTCGACTATTTATTGAAATATTTTCAAGCCTTTAGATTTTTTTCACATAAGCATTAATCATTTTGCATATTATGTTGTATAGTTGGACTACATGATTCATTTTGTCATTCAAAATAACAAAATCAGATAAATTGAAACAAAACTTTTCCTGCAGTGATATAGCTACATATATTAGGCACCCAAAGTAATTTCATTGCTGCCTGAAAATTGCAAAAAATAGTAGGATCTAAAATGATAACAATTTATATCAAATGCTTATGCTTTACCATAGTCTTGTCAAAGAGAAAATAACTTTAATGAAAGCCAACCATATAATTTCATAAAGACTGCTTTTATTTATCATTCTCATTTTCTGACATCTATTTTCCAGATGCAAATTGTTAGGAAGCAGTAACTCAAGAGGATCTTCTAATCTTTGGGGTCAACTTATGAATAATGATAAACAAAATCTTAAAACTCAATCAGACCATAGAATAAGATCTAGAAGACCACCTTTGTCTGAAATAGACATCTCAAAGTTACCTTTTCCTAGTGACACACCATTCAGGCAATTACCTTCAGATAATGCTTTATCTATGAGAGTTCCTCTTTTTATTCCTGACAGGGAAGTAAATAGAGTAGTTCAGAAAAAATCTTTCAATGAAATGGAAGATACCCAAAATGAGGTAGCAATTAAAACTACAGACATACCAGTAAAAATTCTTAATCTGATATAAGTAACAAAATAAAACCAAATAAAACCTGTCCTCCATTCCATCCTACCTAAGATATGCCATAAAAATTTGCTAATGTTAACATATGACATCTTCAGGAAAGACCATGTAAGAATAGTAGAATTCAACCTCTCCTTCAAAAAAATGTTTTCGAAAAGAGAAGAAAAAGTCAATCTCCAAAAAAAAGTCTGATTTCTCCACTAAATAAAAAATTTACTTAACTTCTTGCTTGTCTTATTACTTTACTTTTAGGAAATTCCATTGTATGCTTTGATGATAACATCACGTATATGGTAAATTGAAAAAAATAAATAGCTAGGTGATTAAGTATTTTTTGTGCATAGTACTCCCCTGAGGCTTGGGTCAGATTTCCATTAAGAGGTTAAGTTAAAATGAAAATGCAAACAACAAACATGCAGATGGAGGCAAATCACCCTTTTGCAGTTAATAGTATGTATATTCAAAGTGGAAGCAGAAGAATATAATATATTAGAAAGCAAAATAAATGTCTGAAAAATGAGGTATATGAGTAAAATGTATTTAAGAACTTCTTTGAGTTCTCTGAATTCATTCTCAATATTCTAGAATTTTTCCATAAGCTATATTTAAGTTTATACTTTGTTTATTGATTCAATCCAAGGAATTGAGATTTATAATAAAATACATGTGCTTTTATAAGGCACATAACAACATAAAATCAAAGTAACAATAAGAATTAAATGAAATAGAACAAGAAAATTTTCCAGCAATAACAATTACATAACATTTAAAAGTATAACAAGTCAAAAAATTGATTCTTAAGGCACATTTTTACCATTGATTAATATCACTGACCATGAGTATTACTAGTAGATTGAGATAAATTAGTTTGGCTTAAAGAAGGTAAACCCAAGTAATTCTCTACCAAATGAATGAGATTACATTTCTTTTCTTTCACACGACAACTGACTCCTTTATCTCGTAACCAGCTGATAATTGTTGTTGTATTAGCTTTACAAAGCATTCCACCCTTTGCCAAAGCTTCAACATCTAAATGTTCCTATTAAATAAGAATTAATTTATATTAATACTCATGAGAAGTAAATAACAATGGAAAAAGATATTATTTAGATCAATATCATGAGAAAGTACTCATGTAATCATAATTCTCTCATTAACTGAAAACAATTGCTTAAATATAACCATAGTTCTCCTTTGGCTATGTGGATCCCATTTGTTAAGAGCAATTTAAAGGATGTTTTTCAGGAATTGCTTGTTTTTGGAAAATAAAATACCCTTATACTGCTAAATTGTTAAGTTTCAGAAATGAATATTTTATAAATCTTTACCAGGTAATCAGATGATTCAAAATAAAATATCAAAATTGTTAAGTTCAAGTAAATTACCTCTTATAACAAAATATCCAATTAACTGAAAATGGAAATCAAGAAAAGGCATTTAAAACTATTGTAAGTTTTACAGTGTAGAATGAGAGGATTCTTGAAAATTTATGATCATTTTTCAATCATTTAGGAATTGTATTCCATGAATACTCCAGTTATGCTCAAGTCTAAAACATAAAAATGACAATCAAGAAAAATGATATTTTGATGAGTGAGAAATAAGTAATTTTTATGTAGTGATATTTCATTTTGTTTTATTCTAAATTATAAGAAAGTTTCCTGTGAGCTGAATAAAGTTCTATTCTCTCTCTTTCTTCCAAATGCACTATTTCTCTTTGGATACAATTTTAATGTCTTCAACAATGTCTTGCATATACTTAAATTGATCATAACAAGCTAGCTATTCAATTTCTAACCGGAAATAATTAAGTAAGAGCATTTCAATTTTCCACCCAACAATATTCATTCCTAACCATCTGCCCACACATTTAATAATAAGTAAACCACAAAATACTATAGAGGGTGGTCTGTCTACATAAACCTTATTGGGGAATAATTATTTAGGTATAACTTATTTCATGGAGAGCAATTCTTACCTGAACTGTGGGACGGCTTCTAGGTGTTGGCTTCTTATTTTTCACAGTATTCATGGATTCATCTGTGTTTTTTACCTGAAAAGAAAACTGTCATGATTTAATGAATAAACATTTAAATGGTGATGCTATTATTTTCCACTGATGACTTTTATAGAAGACACAGTCAATTTTATCAGAGCTGAAATTAACAGAGAATCATTTATCTAGTTCTATAATTTAAAAGGTAACATTTAATTAGAAACGTGGCCACCTAAGCAATGAGATTTTTCTACAGAGAATAGCTCTCTTTTGGGGTGAAATAGAAGCAGGTAAATGATTTAATTTTCAGTTATATTATTGCTTTTATTAATAAATATCCAAATTAAATATTTTAGAAACCAATTTCATGGAGAATGAGATACAGAATGCTTACCTTTACTAATGACTCTGAACTCACAGTAGCTACCCCAGCATTGATAGGCTTCATTGGAAAGTATTGGCTAGGCCTATTATTGCTCTGCTTGACTGATGAATAATCAAGCATGAAATTACTTGTACAGTTATTCTGCTTAAGTCCTGTGTTCCATGCTTGATCACCAACATATAACCTGGTACTTGCAATGCAATATGTACCTTGTTGGTTGCATAAATCATTACTTTTGAGTAAGACCTTTGATGTAGGTTGTGAAATATTAGTAAAAGAGGTAGATGAAGGTTGTAATATTTTCTGTCCAAAGGTAAGGGATGTTTTATCCTTATCATCCTTCTGGAAGATCCTCTCCTCTCTCTCCTTCCTCTTGAAAACCTCAGAACTCAATGAGTTTAGAGGCTGATTTGTTCCTATTGAAAAATGCAACTTTCCTTATAATTCCTTACACAATTGACTATCTGTATAATTGAATTACTGTTTATGGAAACCAAGATACTCTAAGTTCTACAAGAAATACTTTTCCAACTTGTTATAGAGTTCTCTGAATGACGTATTGTAACAGTGGTAACAACCTCAGGTAGTGGCTGACTAACAACCATTTTTAGTTCTAATTATCCAGTCGCAAGCTGATTCGAACTTGAGTCTGGTTTTTATCAGTTTATGATAGAAATACCACCTGTAGCAGAAAGGCTCGTGATATAACTTCTAAAATATATACTTTGAAAATTGACAGAATTGTAACAACTACTGATGAATTGCTGATATCTGCCTTCATGAACTTAGACAAATGTGTCTACATAAAGAGAGGCAAAATACCTGTCATCATTAGTAAGACAGATTTTATCTACTTTGGCTATAGCTTGGATTGTATGTGAAAAACTGTGAAGAAATAAGCTACTCAAGTAAATGGATATATATTTAAGGAGGCCCAAGAAACATGGATGGGAATCTATGCAGCTCTCCAGTATTAAAATGAATGAGCAGTCCGAAAACAATATAAAATGTTGAGTATTCAAGTTTTATACCATATAATATTCCATATATAGTTGATTGTATTGTTCTTATGGCAAACACTGTTGCCAAACTTACCCTCCGCCTACTCATCTCCTGATTACCATGACAAATTTGACTTAGTTGCCGTAAATTTAAATAAAGCATATCAGAAAGCTTTTGTTAGGTTTTAGGAAAATGAAGGATTTAAGCATATTTAAACTTTAGTTTAGATCAATGTTCTGAATACCATGTATATTTCTTAAAAGTAAACATTTTAGAGATAAATAATGCATTATTGGCAGTTTAATTTATCTTAAAACCACTTTCAAAAAGAAAAATAAAAAGGTAATGAGAGAAAGAGTAGCAGGCTAAACCTTACAAATCAGAAAATAACTGAATAGCAAATTGCTTTATGGAAAATATGGAGAACTTGAATGTCGTCTCCAAAAACAGCAGCAGTAACCATTTTATTCCAATTTTATACGTATTTACCAAGCATTGCATTTGCACCAACCATTTTTCTTGAAGATACTAAGTTTCTAGAGTGCAAAGCACCAAGCCCATTTGAAGTAACTCATCTAGACAATCCTGAATTGGAAGAATATTTCAAACAAATATTTCATGCATTTTCCTTTTCACTCCCAATTTTCTGAATTCATAGTTAACCACAACTCTTTCACACAGCTGTTGACTTTCTTAATTTTTGATGGAGTCACTAATGTGCCTTGAGATCCTCCCTGAAAATTGTCATAGCAAACACCCAGTGTATTTCACTGCTTCTTAGTAGACTTTGGAAAAACAAAAAATTAGTCTGCCCAACCCCTCCCACAATTCTGTCATATTATTGGATATAGATGTAAGTGTACCATTTTCAAAATTTACAAAGGCATTTTTTTTCCATTTTCTATAGAATGGATCATTCCTCATCCATGCTTTCCACAGCAAAATAGGCCTTCAAAGGTGGAATATCGGCACAAAGATAAATTTATAAATTCCTTATTTATCAAGATGAAGTTTTAATCCCTACATCATAAATATCTCTATTCTTCTCTTTTCATACACTGAAAGGATGTATCTCTTAAGGCACAAGATTTAGCTGACAATCATTTTTTAGGATGTTCAATTTGAAAATCTTAGATCATAAGATCTTATAATTGCCATAAAAGAGTTAACATTACATACAATATAAAATTCACTGTTGCAGAAAGTAATGCATGAAAATCTTTCTGTAAATTATGTGCTAAATGAGATAATGCCTTGCTTACAACAGCATCTGAAAATAGTCTTTCCATACAGAAATGCAAGAAAATAATTTTTATAAATTTTACATTGAAAGATATGGATAATTATAATCCACCATTCTATGCATTGTTAATTTCTCCATTATAAATTTTTTTTATCAAAATATTGCTTTTTGCTGGATTTGACAACACCATGCCTTGCTCCTGATGGGAAAATGCAAGGGAAATGAAGCTACATAAGAATGTTTTAAGTCAACTCACACTGTATAGAGCTTGGATTTCCTACACAAGTCTCATTAAAACAAATTGCACCACTTAACCCTTTGAGTGCCAGTCAATTTCGCAGAAACTATGCTAAAATTGCCAGGGCATTTTTGCTGATTTTGCAGTAGTTTAGAAAAAAAATATATGAACTGCAAATACATGAAGTTACACATTCAGAAACTTAAGGAAGTCTTTATTACATTTGTATTTGAAATATTTAATGAAATGAAGAGGGAAACTATTGAAATGTCATAAAGTCATTATAATTTATTGAAGGCAGTTTTGGAGAGTATGATGGAAGGAAATGACAGTAGAGGAGATTTTGGAATGAGTAAGAGACAAAGGAAAGATCAGTGAATATGAAGAAATGGAAGGAAAAGTTAACTTGGAACAAACAAATGTTCATGACAAAGATGAAGGCCAAGTATTATACAAGGGTCACGCAATAGTTTCCACAAATTAATAAAATAAATGTAAACTTAGATCCATACGAAAATAAATATTGATTATAAAATAATGTAAGCTTTAGTTAAGGCAGTTCACACAAGGTAAAATATGTGTCCACAAAATTGCAGCTAGCAAGACCACATTGCATATCCGATAGGATATGAAAGTATGGTTTTATTTATACCTACCCATGATTTAGCCTCCACCAGTTCAGCTGATGGGAAGGATGACTGAATGAACACTCTTTGATTACTTAGAACAATGGGTTTACTTCCTTTGAAAATATCAGTATATGGCATTAAATCTTTTAGATTCAACTTCATCATGGAAGGCTTTACCTGAAAATAAGGAAGATATTAAACAAAAAGTGAACTGGATGTAAGAGAAACTGACAAATATCCTAAAATTGGAATTAGTATTAAAGTATCAGATCCTAAATAAGTTTCACTGCCCCAGGAAAATAAATCTAATTTATATTATAATTTCATACTCAATAAAACTTTGCAACTCTGATGAAGGAATAATTTTTTAAGATTTAAAATCAAAAATGTTTATATTTATTATAATGTAAAAGGGACTTCAAATTAAGGTTCACACTACACACAGGAAATTATTTTGTACGATTAAAATAATATGAAAGACAGATTTCAAGATATATATTGTAATACTCACACACAAATTTCTTTCATTAGCATAATGTAGCTTTGGTACAGCATAGCCAAACTCCACCTGGTTTCCAGCAAATGGCAGATCACATACTTGAGGCATTCGATTAGAGAGATCTTCAAGAAATATTTTAAGAGGTAGAGCCTGGTTTGTACAACCCAAAACAACAGGAGGGCATTGGCAGATGCATAAAGAAGGATAAATGTAGACTGAACCTGACCAGCCTTTTGATCCCAGAATAGGTCTGTTGTTACCAAATGATACAGTGACATAAAAAGGAATGTCATACTCCTCCTCAGGTAACCTGTAACCATACTAAACCATAGGGAAAGCTTTGAGAGTATAAGCCTGTTACGTAATTTGAAGATAATAAAAGAACATAGTAATATTGTCTCTTGAACAACCAAAAAATGAATTATGTTAGTTATTGTGGTACATATTTAATAACTCTAGTGAGTGTTTCTTTTATTACCACAATATATTGGAACTGAAAATCAAGGAACAATATTAAATTCAATACATGCAATTTCATTAAATGAGTTTTTCTTGTAACTCTTTACAATTCATTGATTGGATAAGACCAGAGCTGCACTGTCCTATGGGTACATCACACCAGGGCGACAGCATCTTAGGAGTGGCAACAGAGGCATAGCCAACTATTATTACAACAACATTATTTGTTGTTTTCTTTGTGATACACAGGACTTATCTAGGAAAGATTATAATGTAAAATAAATATTGGCAATAGTTTAGAGTAAAAAATTAGGTATAACTCAAGACAAGAAGGGAATATTTGTTCAGTGGATTTAATTGAAGTTAATGATGCTGCAATACAATTTTTATTAGAAAGTTACATATTTAGTTGCAAAAAATAGATTCCTACAAATCATATAATTTAGACTTATGTGCATTGCAATGATAATGTTACTCGAAATTAATGTGAACTATTAACAATTTGCTATTCATTATGCTGATTGTTCACTATGTGAACATATGGAATATGCATAATTAATTGCTACTGATGTTCTGTGACCAATGTAAGCTGGGAAACAAAGTCATAAAACATTGCTTTTTCAGAGTCTCTCAAAATAATTTTTACCTATAAATCAGGAACTGAATGGTTTTGGTATTTAATATTAAGGGGTGGCAAATTATGTATGAACCCATGCGGCATATAGACTGGGTGCAGCTCTGGATAGGACATTCTCCATATTTTCTGTATTGTCAAAATGAGAAATAAATTCAAATATAAAAATATATTTCATAACGATGAAATTAATTGAAAATGAAAAATTTCTTTATCTTAACAGTTGACAATGTACATCTGCTGATACATAATGGTCACATGGGTGTACCACTGGTGATACATGACGTCATCAACAGGTTAATTAATCCATATTGATTGGTTGATATTGAGCAAATATTTTGAAGCTGTAATTGTTATTATTTAATCTGAAGATGAAATTGTCATTCCAACAACTCTTCAGTGTTCTAATTTTACAAATTTATCAAGGCTCTTACATTATTTTTCCAATGTCTCTTCAACTGTTTGTAAGACAGGAATCGACAATGCTTTGGAATTCGTTTGGAGACGCTCAATACCTGAGCCTTCTTCAAGCTGAAAAATAAAATGCAAATTATTAGAGCTAACAGTTGAATACATAGGTTTATAAAGAAAGTATTTCAGGAAAATTCACTTGTTATCTTTTCAGACTGTCCAAACAAAACAATATCTGTAGTTGACCTTATTGATTTATGTCACCTGAAGTCCATATGACAAATTAAGGAATTTCCTAAAAATTGCTACTTTTCACAGAAATATAATAACACTATAGTAAAGTATCACATAGAAAAACAAGTAGTAGTAGATCTATTTAATCTAGATCAGTCAATAAGATGGTGTGGGATTGGATGTGTTGACCATGTAAACCCACTGTAAATGCAACCTGACTGGGCCATATCCTACAAAAGGATCTTATGCCTTGTAATTTACTTTCTTTGCTTAAGTGATAATATAGTATTTATAGCCATTGATTTATTTTATTTTGCTAAGAATTTTCTTTTAGAAAACTATGTGTGATAAGTAATGTGTACATTTTATACTCATTTCATTCACTGCTAAGTTTGCAGTATTTATTTGTAATAACTAATTAAAATGATTTCTCCAATAATGTTTAAAATAACTTTGTCATAAAAAGATTGCAAACTTCCAGAAAAAATTAGAATTTTTCATAGAAATGCTGAACCTATACTGGAAACATCATGTACTCAATTAAAGAGAAATTATTAAACAGCATCTACGATCCAGCAAGATTCTCAATCACTTTGACTCAGTTGTTTCTAGATTAATCATGCTCAATTGTATCAGTCTTTAAAAATGTACAGAAGGCTCATGCAGCCATCGGTTTTCTAAAGTGGAGTAAATTTCAATAGACAAAATCTTTGTTACATAAATACATTAGAGAAGTAAGTCAAATTAAGAAAGATTTGATGAATGTGAGAGTTTAGGAAAGAAGAAAGCTTTGATAGCAGATAGCTACAGATGAGGAATTGACACTGGGTATTATTGAAAATTAATTTAAAAGGTGGGTGTGCAGATGAACATTTCCCAAACAAAGACTATGTGACAGAATTATTGCAACAAATTATAGTAAGTTCTGGATTGATAGTGAGTAAATTACACATGTGAATGATTGAGAACTGAGAAGTGTAAATCGCATTGTAAGCAGGGTAGTATTTTAACGATTTTAGGCGATTACAACCTTTTATTATTGCACATTGGAATACAAAAGGGAAGGGTTTAATGAATCTTCAATTTTTAAGCAAACGCTTTGGGTCTTAAAACAAAATGGATACTTCTTTAGTAGTCACAGCTGAAGATCAGATTTCTAGGGAGTCCACAAACTACTGTTGTGTAATAATTATGGTTACCTTATTATCATATTTTTGAAGAATGGTCAGCTTTTTGAACACATATTGCAAATAAAAGTTATTGCATGAATGTTACGTTATGTCC
Organism: Ladona fulva; assembly: GCA_000376725.2. Classification (NCBI taxonomy): domain Eukaryota; kingdom Metazoa; phylum Arthropoda; class Insecta; order Odonata; family Libellulidae; genus Ladona; species Ladona fulva. The sequence continues at coordinate 301,165 of KZ308169.1, forward strand.
AATTAACCTTTACATTGGCCATCATTTATCTTTATTATTTGCCAAAGAGATTTAGGAAATCAAAGAAAATATGACCATTATTTGATGCCCCTGATATTGCCTCCTTCATGGCTTTCACATTTCAATTTTAAAGACTTGTGTGTATAAACATTGCAAAAGTTTACCTCGGTAACACATGTACCCATCTTCCTTCATTTACTATGATTTCCGGGAGTATATTTATCATCTCTTCCTTTTCCTCTAGTAAGTCTTGCAATGGCACACCATACATATGGATTCGATGAGGCCATATAGCAATACTCATCTCTTTTCCTTGATCAGAATTGAAAATGAATAAGAAATAGTTAAACTTCTAAAATCTAGAAGATCTATTTTGCCAACCATGATGAAGTTCATTTTTCAATGTAAAAAGTATTAAAAGTTGCTGTTATGAGAATTCTTCTCTAATGAGGTTTCATTCCAGAGATATTAGCACATCTTATATTAATGTATCCAGAAATTCATATTTTATTTACAAAACTAATCATTGATATAAGTTATTCTAAAGATGGTGTATATATATATTTTTTTTCTAAAGATGCAATAACAGAGTTATAACCATTAAATAATTACAACTCAGAACATCTCAAGAACTTTTTAGGACGCTAATGCTTAATTTCATCTAAATAATCACTAGTGAGATAAAGTACAATAACACATACCTATCATAAATACATCTAATGCAACAGCAAGTAATGGTTCTCTTTGAAGTAAAAAATTTCGCCCACAAACCAAGAATGATGCCATCTGGTTCCAAAGAGGGGCAATTCGGGCTATCATTGTGTATCGAAGGCAAGCTTCATAGATAGATTTAGTGGTCTGAATTCTTTTTTCAACCTATAATAATGTGAGATATTAATGAATTTTTACGATTTTAGTTGTTACTTGTACAATTTCTCAAGTCCAACAGGAACAGCACAATCTAACACATTACAAAAAATTTAAACTAGTCTTCTATTTTATTGAAATTTTAACAGGAAACTAGCAAAACATTTCCTCCCGATAATTGCACTCTCCAGCAGGTTTTTGTATTAGACCCACATCAATGTATTGGCAGTAAATAGTATGAAAGTACCCCATATGGTGTCAGCAAAAGAATGCACAGAATCAATGTGAATGTGTGTGAAATTCTAAAATCAGAGGAAGATCGCCTTTTGATTCAAAATATATCTTAGAATTCAATAACACATCAGTATACTTACGGTTAAACCTACTCGATTTAAATGGGAATGGATTTCTCCAGTTTCATAGTAATTTTTAGACATTACAACCCAAATTTCATTTTCAAATCCAGCAGATGGAGATGCAATGATTCTCATTTCGGTGAAAAGTAGCATCCTGAAATATGTACTCTTGAAATAAATTCTTTGAAACGAATCTCATACCGATATACATGCTATTGCAGAGCCATTACCTGCATTTTAGTACTTTCCACTGAAAAAGAGACTTTGGCTCAATAGGGGGTTTAATGCTACATGTAATACATTGTAATTCTCCTTCAAATGGAACTGGGGTAAGTAACAAGATTTTTCGCGCATCATCTCTGAAAACTTCCATTGCATCAAAGATTCAAGTATACTATGTTTTGTACATTAACTCGTTGAACGAATATATTTTAAGATTTCTACCAAAGTCGTTTATAAAACTTAACAGCGCGTGCACCTTGATCTCGCTCTAATTATTGTTCAGCGAACATAGGTGCGGTACACACAATACCATAGAGCGCGCTCCGGCGAGAGAATGAATCGAGGGAACTAATTGTTGCTTCCTGGGTCTATGAAAAACAAAACCAGCCAAATGAGTAACTTAAATACTTCGTGAAACTCCAAAATATATCCTCTTCCTTCTATCCTTACTTTGATGTATGTTTATTATTGATTACGAGGAAAATATTCTTTAACTCCGAAATCAGTGCAAAAATATAATGAATGTCATGTTACGATCATTCTTTGGTTTTCTATCGATATTAAATTGTATAAGATATTCTAAGAAGCGCATCCTCTTTAACAGGCAAATAAGCAATTATTCACGGAGTTAGTAAAATTTTATTCATGCGAAATAATTGAAGTATGTATTACCATTCCAGTTTGTGAGATTTGTTGGTACTAAGTTGGCGACTGCAGAAAACCTACGAAAAACATTAGGAGGACCGACCTTATTCGACCGACCAATTAATAATTGTGGATGAACTTGTGGAATAACTTCAAGATAATCTGAATTACATCCCATTTTGTTACTTCACTCAGCCAGTAAGTTTGAAAAGAAGAATTATCTTCATCTCTAGTAAAATTAATTACACGATTTTTAAATATAGAAAAGTTGGAGTTTCATCAAAGTACCATATTTTTTATTGAATTTGCAGCTATTCTATGCATACTGCCACAAAGACTTGCCATTATCATTTTCCACTTTCTTTGAGATCCAAAGCATTCACTAGTAATTTTTTAATCAAAGGAAGAGAAGATTTTTACAATCAATATAATTTTAATATGAAAATAGATTTTATATTTTTGGGGTATCAGTGACAAGCAATGCATTAATTCTTAATAAATTAATATTTAATCATTCTTAACTAAACTGTAGGGGGCTCTGGGGCCCCAAGTGGGTAGTAGTTTGACTTTGGTGAAATGGGTCCTTGGTTTGATTCCTGGTGGGGGTCCATATATGCATAATGACCTCAGCTATCAAATTACCTTTAAAAATACTTCTGTTACTTGGTTTACAGTCCTGTCTCCTTTTAATTGTGTTAGAGTTTCATTTTCATGACTAATTAGGAAGGTCCTTGTTTCCTTTTACTTTTCCAGTGGAGATCTTTACACCCTACGAAACAGAAAAATCGATGAATTAAAATAGCGATTACTCAGTCACCTGGGAAGTTGCAAATTATCTAGATAATCTAGAGAATACATGGGGATAATTTATGTCTTCATTTTTATTGTGATTGTATAAACTTTCAAGCAATCCTTTATTTTCTAACAACACAATGTCATTTCTCTCTGAATCACAACATCAGTAATATCTAATATGTATACATAAAATGTATGTAACAAAAATATATATGACGTTCTCATCACCATGATAGACATGATTTGCTATATCCAGCTGCGGCACATTTGACTCAAATGACTTCAGTGACATATTCACCTCCAACCCCTACTAAACATAGTTTTGTGTTGGTTTTGAAAGAGGCCATGATAGAGGCAGAAGAAAGGAATAGTTCAATGAAGGTGATGATAAAGATATCTCGCATAGTGGAATATGTGGCTCTTCTTTAGATATTGCTTAACTGGTAGTGATCAGGTGGTGTTGCAAATTCCAACGCTGTGTCTGCAGGAGGCTTGCATACTGAGTACACCTTAAATAACTGGATACAGTTATTCAACCTAGCTGCAACCTAAAATAGCTGGGGACATACTATAATTTAGAAGCTGAGGTAATTTGTAATATAAAATCAAATTTAATGAAGAATAACAGTGATATTAATGTAACATGATGAAAAAGTTCCTAGCATTAATATTGGCCATGAATTTAGACCATTGGGAAGAATAACATAATGATTATACAGGCTCAATGATAATTATAAATGATAAAACTACTATCATCTAAAGAGATTTTTGTTAGTGTTGCTAGTATAGTAATACCTTGGCTAACTAAGATAATTTGCTCTGGAATAACATTCATTAGCCAAAATCTGCATTAGCCAAAATGTGATGTTATTAGGTATCTCCCTTCTCACTGTTTTGAACATAATCAACCTCTTTGGGTTGGTAGGTGACCCATATGTGATGTGGTTAGCTCATTTCTTTACCACACATACAGATGGAAAAGATAAGACATTGGAATGGCCCAACTGTTTATGTTTGCTATCTTAAGTTAGCTACCACATGGGACTACTAAAACGTGTTAGCTGACATGGCGAGACCACAAGAGTTACTCCGTCAATTTGAATAAAATATCTTTTTATCGTAGAGAAGATGAAATGAAACAAAAGTGAAACAGGGTTGGTTCAAATGGGCCTTAGTTTTTTGTAATAAATAATTTTCTTTTTGAATTTTCCCCCATTTAAGCCTTTGTATATATATATA